>LZPO01017296.1:724736-758551 GCA_001675575.1 Neotoma lepida | reverse complement strand
CTTCCTCCAACAAGACCACATCTCCTAAGCTTTCTAATGCTTTGGAATAGTGCCACTCCCCAGTGACTACGCATTCAAATATATGAGTCTATGGGGGCCATTTTTATTCAAACCACCAAAAGGCACATACAGCCATACCTGGCTTTTATATGAATGCTGGAGTTAGAATAAGTGATCTTATTGCCAGAACCATTCCCCCATCCCCCCCTTTTTTTACTTTTTGGTTGCCTCATAATTAGATGCATTTATTAAAGTACATTATGATGTTTTGATACATGTACACATGATCTACTGAATACGTTAGCATAGCTATCATTTCCTACACTTACATTTTATGGTAGAACATTCAAAATCCTTTCTTCTATTTGAAAATATACAATGCATTATTGTTAACAACTCCACTAAAGAAGAATGGAGTCCTATTATTTGTGATAATATGGATGAACACAGAAGATATGATGCTTCAGCAAAGGTAATTCAGGCACAAAAAAGACAGCTATTACATGTCTTCTTAAACTCACAGGCACCAAAGCAACCAGAAGCCCCTCCAACACTCTTAGGCAAAAGAAAAGAGTATAACATTGTACATCTCAAACCACATATATCAATATTAAGTCCATCATTGCCTTAGCTCCACTCACACCTTCCAGGCACAGCCCAGCTTCCTCCCTCACTTCAGTGCTTTCCCTCAAATGTTTGCTTTCTTTCTTGGGTTTTAGTGGCTTCACTATCATGTGGAAGCAGCCTCTTGATCTTTAGACACAAGAGAACTTGTAGGAATCTAGAGGAATGGGGACTTTGCAGTGGTTGATCTGAAAAACGGAGGAAAGAGACACACTAAAGACATAGAGGTTAACTTAGAACGCAAAAATAACTTCTAAGGCATCCAGTGAACTGGAAAATGTACATTACGTTCATTCAGTATTCTAATATATCTGAAACATTGTTGTCCTGAGTCCTGTCAAAATCCCATGTTCCTAGGGCTTCTAGTTGAAGATAATTGGGCTCCTCCAGAGGCCAACCTGAACACAAAGACACAAGCGCACATAGCTGATTTGAGAATTGCTCTGAGGAAACACCATATAGAGAAGCACAAAAGTGAAACAAGACAGCCAAGGCAGCCAATACACGGGGCACTATCAAGCCAATTATCACTGCAGGCAACTGGCATTAATTTCCCAGCGCTTCCAACCTATCATATGAGAATGCAATGTAGACCTCAGAGGCCAGAAAAGGCAAGGGAGTGCATGTTCTGGCAAGTGGAAGCCAAGCTGGAATACAATGAAATGGCAACGATGAAGGAAAACAGGAAGAACAGCTATTAGTTTCTAACTTTACAGCCTAAGGCATCTTGAGCTTATGGATAGCACTTCTAGGGATCAAGTATTTATCTTGCCAACCACCCTAACAAGCAGCAATTCTTCCTTTTCCAAAGCATTTGGATTGAGACAAATAGGATGGTTATCCTAAAATGATAATTGCTTTTTCCTGGAAACCAACAAAGGTTTGTTTATATGCCACTTGCATGTTGCAGCATAAAGCACATGCCCATCTCAAGCAGCTTGAAAAAGCAGCACAGGGACCCAGCACAAGTCTGCTCAGAGACCTCCCCAAAGGATACCAAATGGTATGTTATTTCCTCCTCTCAAGCGCAAGCCACCAACAAAGAAACCCTACATACTGCAAGTGGTGCTTTCATTTTTTGCTCTCGCAGCAGGCTACAGACATGAGATTTATGCCAGAAGAAGGTCTGGCATCCTTTCTGCAATGTGTCAGTGGCACAATGGGTGAATACTCAGCATGGGGAAGGTTGCTATTTTAATTTACATGCTATTGTGACCATATTTGGCTGACTTACCCAGAATGTCCGGGATACCTACTTGAATGGGAAATATTCTGTATTTGTAAGACAGGCCATCTTGTGGCAATTGGTGTTTTGTCACTCTCCTGAACAGTGTGAAGTCAAGAAAATGGCTTACGTGTCTTGTTTGTATTATAGAATCCTAGCTTTCCCCTGCTCTTCTTTCTTACTAGAATTTTTCTGAATAAAACTTAGAAAAGACAGAAGGATCCTTTTTGTTATTTTTCAAAACCATTCAACATGGAAATACATGAACTTCCATTATACCTTAATTGTTTCTCACAAAATCTACAAATAGTTTTATGCCATAATTTTTATGTATTATTAACATTGTTTGGGAGAAATTTTACCAAAAATCATGTTTCTTCTAAGGGATCTCTTCTTTCTGTTTGCTGCTAGAATACTGATACATTAAATAAAAATTATTATCTGATTTAAGGCCCATTCTATGAGATGAAACCCTTAACCAATGCTGCTAGGGTGAACCAGAGTCTTGATAGCCCAGAGACCTAGGGTAAAACCAAATGCTACTGGTCTAAAAAAAAGTAACAATAAAATGACGCCTAATGACATTCTGCTATACTCAAAGACAAGTGCCCTGTTCAACCATCATTAGAGAAGCTTCCTCCTGCAGCAGATGGAAATTAATACAGAGACACATATACAGAAAATATGCAGAGAGTGAGAGACCTTGGAACACTCACTCTAAATGGGATGTCTCCAACAAAACCCTTCCCTCAGGCCTTAGGGAACCCTATGGAGGAGGAGGCAGGAAGGGTGTAAGATCCAGAGGGGATGGAGGACAACAAGGAAATAAGGCCTTCTAAACACAACAGGACCGATGCACAAATGAATTCACAGAGACTGAGGCAGAGCGCACTGGGCCTTCAGACTGAACTAGAAAGGGTCCTACGCTGAAAGGAGAAGTGGAGACATGCCCTTGTCCCAAACCCAGAAGCTATCTCCAATTGATAAACACTTGCAAGTGAAAATTCAGGTTTTTTTGTCTCCAAGAGAGTCTCACGGGGGAAACAAACTAATCTTACCAGTAGGCTGCATGCCCAGCAACATATGACCAGCAGAAAATGAACTCAATGGCACTTTGGAGGTGTCTTGTCTCACTAATGTTGTGTCAGGGCTTTTTTCTTTATTATATTATGCCATATTTATTATTTTCTCTCTTTTACCCCACAAGTCTTTTATTGCTTTTGTGTTTTTATGGGATTCCTTAGTGTATTAACAAGTGCGTCTCTGCATCTATATCTGTGCCTTTTCTTGGGCTCTTTTCCTCCTGTTTGTATGTTTTGTCCTATTCTGATGTGTTTGTTGTTGTTTTATGTGATTATATTTTATTTTGTTATTATCTCTTAGATGCCTGTTTGTTTTTCTAATGACAGACTGAACAGGGATGGATCTGGATGGTAGAAGTTGGGAGGAACTGGGAGGAGTAGAGGAAGAGAAAACCATAATCAAGATCTATTGCATGAAAAAAACTATTTTCAATAGAAGAAAAAATAAATGACAGAAAACATTCAAAAGCCCAACACAGCTCTTATAACTGCAGTAATTTAGTACATTAAAATACAATTTATCCCAAGGACATGCAAAGCTCATCATTTTCCCGCCTAATTTTCAAGCTACTGTCTAACATTTTTACTGTATATCCTTAAGAGTTTGCAAAGTATTATATGTCTTTGGGGGATTAATCTTCTATAAATAATGCATATATGTGATTTGTTTAGAGGGTGTGATGTTCTTTCTATATTAGGAAAGCCACAATAATCACCCCCTACCACAAAAATGTTGGAAGTAAATCAAAGCAAAGAGAGATTGTGGATTTCTTCTAAGCATTCCAAAAAGTATTGATAGCAGATATTCGGCAATAAGACATGTCTACGCAGAACCTTAGCTACTCCTCTTTGACGTCATATGTATATTTAAACCCAGATCATGTGAGTTTTTAGCATTTCTATTTGTTGCATTGAGAGGTGGAAGTACTGCCCATTGAGTTCAATAAGTCTCATGTTGAGTGATGCTACCATAAGCCAAGATGCCAGAAACCACTTGGAGCTTGAAAAGGCAAAGACTTTTCTAAGGAGGTAGGATCCTGCAAGCACTGCAGTTTCAGATATGGTCTCCAACACTGCTAGGAGATATATTTTTCCATTATTTGAAGCCACCTAGTTTGCGCTAATTTGTTATGTATCTCTCCCTGGGAGATTAATAGATTTAAATCCAGCCTTTACAATTATAAATGCATAATATGTCTTTTTCTTTTATTAACCAAGAAAAAAAGGATCAATTTGACTATATTTGCAGGCATAAAGTGGTAGCAATAATATCAACATTAAGAACGTGTGTGGATGTCATAATGATACAGATTGTAGCTATAGTAAAAATTTTCAGTTAGCCATGATGGACACCAGGCTGAATTATTTTTAACATTTTTATGAAAAACTATATAGTAAAAGTATTGTTATATGAAGAACCTAGCAATGCACATGGTACATACTTCAATATTTCAGGAAATTAATGAATATAAGCTATGGTGTTATTTTTATTGACTTTTTGATATATTTATTGCAAGCTTTATTCTTACTTTAAATCAATACTGATTTCTGTACTAATTTGGCATTTGCTATCTTGTAGGCTTTGCATAGGCCCTCCACTCCACACACTAAATTCTGTAAGCTGCAGGCTCACAGAAATGTGGATCCCAGAAGACTCGACTCCAAATGAATTTTGTGTTAGCATCTGTTCTTGTTGTACTTTTCAGAAGTTTAAAGGCAAGTTAAGCCCTCTGGAAGCTTACATGGAAGTGAAGCAGATACTATGCAGTTATCCTACACCAACAGTGTTCTCAGGAGGTAATGATGTAACTGCCTCTACTCCTTGGGCCAGTTTGTCAATAGCATTTTTAGTTGTTTTGTTTTATGGAGGGGCCAGATGTGTTAGTTCTGTCAGGGCATCTTTTCTCTCATATCCTTCCATGGTATGATGCTACTGAATAAATGTGAGGTAGTAGGGGGAGAGAGGGAGGGGAAGGGGACATTCTAAACTAAACTAAACATGAAGTTTTAAGACTGGGAGAGATAAAGACATGATTAAGTAACAAGCTGAATTCTTCCTAGGACAAAGAAGAAAGAAAAGAGACCTTATCATTAAAAGGTCAAAAGCAGACGAGTAAGTAGGGTGTTTTTTTTTTCTTCTATCTTGGTTTGCTTTGTTTGCCACAAGGAAATGCGTTGTGAATGGAGCTGTGATACACTGCATATGGCTGAGGCTCCAGACAAAGTTCAACGCAATGGACTTTTGCCCTGGGCTTCATGAAAGTGAAACCTGTTGCTAATACACAGCAAATTTGCCACCCATCTCCCTTCCTAAGAGAAAGATGATGATGTGATCTCCCAAAGAAAACTCCTAGAGAAGAAAACATGTGTCTAGTCTTAAAATACGTTATCTGCAGCCATGATTAGAAGATAGCTATTTAAGTATCCCAAAAGCCAGGTGTTTTATAACGAACAGTAACACTCTCTTGGCCCTAATTTGAATTTTGAGGACATGTTTAAAGTAGAAAATAGTGATTGAAAAATGTGGAACTGAAATAATTGTCTCTAGATAAACATCTTGCAGCAATGATAACTTGAGAATGTTGTGAATCTGGTAGAGCTGGACATTCTCAGTTATGTGATTTTGCAGTCTGCACAGAGTCTACATTTTCTTTGATGAGAATTACAAGACAGCAGGAAAATAAATCAGGCATTCTAAGTGAAGACAGCTTGATTTGTCCCTTTAATCTTCATTTAAAGCTGAAGTGTTTTTCAAGAAGAGAGGCCTTGGGTCGAATGGGTCTTGGAGATTGTTTCAAGTTGCATTCTCAGCCTCAGAAAGAGGTGGCAACATTAACGGCAGTGGACACATGGAACGCTGATGCGGTCACCAGGATGTTTAAGTCAACCTGTCTGGAATTGTAAAAAGGAAGGAAGAGAGTCCAGCACTGATGATAGCAGCAGTTTTAACGGCATGATGGACAAAATTTGATGTGGATTCAGACAAGAGTGGGGCAGGTGACAATGGCAAACAGAGTTAATTCAATCATTCTAGGAGGTCAAGTGTAAAAGAGTATGAAATTAGGACAATGATTGGTATTGCAAGAAGAGTTGAGCTTGATATTCAATTCCAATACTCTAGTGGCAGAATAGAGAATTCCTGGATTAAGAACTTGAACAAGCAACTGAGTGAGACCAGTGTCATGGTTCTGTGCCTTGTGCACAAACTTGAGACCTTATGTTCTGAAGGACCCTATGCTTGACTTAATGGTCTATTGTCATGTAGAGCAAATCTTAAACGGTCTTATTAATTGAAAACACCAGGCCAGGTATTGAGGTAAATTCTGAATGATCAGAGAGACAGAACAAGCCACAGCCAACCTCACCTTGCCANCTCCTCAGCTGATCTTGTTTCCTCAGACTGCAGGCTTCTGAGTCTTCACCCAAATGAATCTCAGCTCCACTCTGCTCAAAGCCTGAAAGCTTAAGAGGCCTCTAGCTTCTGTTTCCACACCTTATATACCTTTCTGCTTCCTGCCACTACTTTCTAGGATTAAAGGCGTGTGTCTTTCTCAAGCAAAGACATGAGATCTCAGGTGCTGGAATTAAAGGTGTGTGCCACCATGCCTGGCTGTTTCCAGTGTGGCCTTGAACTCACAGAGATCTGGATGGATCTCTGCCTCGGGAATGCTAGGATTAAAGGCATGTGCTACCACTGCCTAACCTCTATGTTTAATCTAGTGGCTGTTCTGTTCTCTGACCCCAAATAAGTTTTATTAGGGTACATAATATTTTGGGGGACACAATATAATCACCACATTGTCACCATCTTGAAATTCTTCTAACTTTACTTCTGTCCATGAAGTCCAGTGAAACACAACATATGCTGATGTCTTAGAGATTCTTTCCCCTCCTCCCTGGAACTGGTCCTTGACAACACATTTCTCAGATCTTTGGCATCTCAGGCCTCCTGATCCCTAGGATGGGGATTCAATTGAATTGGTACGGAGAAGTAGGGAAAGACTTAGTTTTCATTGTTGCTTTCCACCTCCAGTAGAGTCTGGACATGGCAGTACTTGAGTTCAGGCTCATATTTTGAGTAACTCAGCACATAGTATGGTGGTGGCCATCTTGCTTCAAACTTGCATGGCTACAGTTTAATGGAGGCTGTGTCTTGGTGTGAGCAGTCTTGCCTATCCCCCATCCAGGTACCTGCTATGTCCTGGTACAACAGTTTAAAGATTTCCAAGGTTTCCTCATTTCCCACTGGAATCCAAGCTTGACTTCCTCAGAGCTCCACCTCCCATCCAGCCTCTGTCTCGATGTAGTAGGGGCAATATGGTGGTTGGTAAGAGGAGCTGACAACCAGTAGGCCCAAGTATCTGTGATAATATTTATGTGAATAATTTATACATTTCTTCTTTCTTACAACATTAAACAGCAACTCAAAACACAATGACAAGGGGAAGAGAGACAGAGAGAGAGACAGGAAGAGAGAGAGACAGGGAGAGAGAGATAGGTAGATAGAGAGAGATAGAGAGAGAGGACATAGCCTTGTAATTTAGTGCCTTTCCCCCTACTTTCTAAACAAAGAGCCTTGGGTTTTCATTTTACACAGCCCCCCTCGCATCATTAAAACTTCAAATGTAATGAATATATACAGTGTTGAAGGCAGTGCATGCAACATTTTCACATGACTCTCCTAGAAACTCTGCACTATGGACATTATTCTTTGAGCTGAGGAAATGTACCGTAGGTAGATGGTCTTTGTGGGAACAGAGAATGGGTGATATGGCTTTATGTGCATTCCCTTCTGCCTATTGGGAAGTTGGCAAATGTTAAACAAACAGCTCCCTTGGTATAAAAAAAAATTAATAGTCTGGGGACTGGAGAGATTGCTCAGTGGTTAAAAGCACTGGCTGCTCTTTCAGAAGATCTGGGTTTGATTCCCAGAACCCACATGGCAGGTCACTATCTGCTGTAACTCCAGTTCCAGGGGCTCTAACTCTCTCTTCTGGCCTCTTCAGGTATTGCATGCATATAGTGTACAGACAGGCATACAGATAAAATTTTGTTTAAATGAAGGAAATAATTTAACAGTATAGTTTGTGACTTTTGCCAATTTCCATGGGAGTAATTACTTTCATCCTGGCTGATTCCACACTACCAACCTGATGAGAAATTTGGAAGAGAAATACACATAGCCATATAGCCTTATGGAGTATGGAGTGTTTTCACCGTACACTACATGAGACACTGAAAAAAGTCAAAAGCATAGATAATATAAGACACAATATAATTAATTAAGTAACTAATTGATAATAGATTTTGAGACTTTAGTAACTTTATTATAAATGTATGTGATTGTGTGTTTCCTTGGTTTAATTTTTAAAATGGCTATACTTAATAACCAGTTTGCACAATTCCTGAAAATTCGTCAACTGGCTCTTACGAACTTGTGCAAGCTAGTATAAGTGCTGTGAGCTGATGTGAGGCCACTTGCACTGCAAGAAACCAGTAAAAACCAGCTGTAGCACACTACTACTGAGGAGCCAAAATGGGGAGGGATAAAGTATGTTTATGGGTGCTCCTGAGGGATGGGCACGCTGAGGAGGTAAAATGTAGAGAGCCTGGTTTCACAGCTTTAGCCACAGCTTGTCCCATATATTCCCATTGTATTCACTTTTCTTTCTAGTTAGTCTAAAGAGCATATCTAGATTCTTCTTGCTCCTTGCTCCAGGTTTTGCCCAACTGTACTCCTAATCCAGAAGAAAGCAGTTCTACTCTGCCCACAGCCTTCAGGGCGTCAAAAGCCCCACTTCCATATAGCCACTGGAGCTGATTCTGTTGATAAGGAAGGCTTTGGTGTTGGGGGGGGATGGGGGCTGGTTGCTTTTCATTCTTGTTCACATCTGTCTTTGTTTCTTTTCCTGTTGCTATGATAAAGTATTTTAACAAAAGCTCATAGTTCAAGTTACAGTCCATCATAGTGGGGAAGTTAAGACATCAGGAGATTGAAGCAGCTGATCAATCACATTGCATTCATAATCCAAAAGCAGAGAGGGATGAATGCATAGCAATGCTCAGCTCACTTTTCCCATTTACACAGTCTAGGATCCTCTGCCCAAGGAATGGTCTTGCCCACAATAGCCAGGTCTTTCCAATTCCACTAATACAATCAAGATAGTCCTCTCCACAGGTGTGTCCAGACACCTATCTCTCAGGTAATTTCAGATTCTGTTGAGTTGACAACATCAACCACCAACACATCCAAAAGCAAAGTTAGAAGCCCAGAGTGAAAAGAACCACAGGAAGTTACTAGTTCTCTTCTCGTTTTACTAATTGGAAAAATGCAGTCTTTGAGAATTTCAGGAGCTGCCCCTAATTCACTGCATACCTGTGGACCTGGAGAACACTGGGCAAGCTGTACCTCTTTTCCTCATGTTGGCAATACAGCTTTTGCAAATCTGTTCTGTGCCAGGCATCACGCTAGATGCTGGAGACTCACCAGTGACAAGCCCTGTTAAATAGCCCACGGACAGGGTGGGAATCAAGGGTTCACATTTGGACTTGCTAAAAATTGGAGGCTGCATCCAAACAGAACAAAGTTCAAATCTTGGTTCTGCTGCGTGGCAGCTGCATGACAAGTCACTTAATCTTTTTAAACTTTAGTTTTATTTCTTTTATCATGTGCATATGGTCATTTTCTTGTGATATTTTTGTAAGACTTTGAGAGGCAAATGCTAATTCAGGGTCCAAGGTACCTAAGTGTTTATTGTACAATGAGAGGAGAGGTGTGCTGTCTTAGTTGCTGTGGGATGTCTTTCTGTATGCTGTAAATATATGTGGCTCCCATTGGCTAATAAATAAAGCTGTTTTGGCCTATGGCAAGAAAGCTTACAGCCAGGCAAGAAATCCAAGAGAGATAGAGAAGAAAGGCAGAGTCAGAGGAGATGCGATCCAGTCACCCGAGAAGGAAGATGTGAAAGTACTGGTAATGCCATGAAGACATGTGGCAACACATAGATTAATAAAAATGGGTTAATTTAAGATGAAAGAGCTAGCTAGCAAGAACCTGAAGCCATAGGCCATACAGTTTGTAATTAATATAAGCCTCTGTGTGTTTACTTGGGACCTAGCAGCTGCATTACCTAGAAGGACACAGGAAAACTTCTAACTACACTTAGGGTTTCTATTGCTGTGAATAGACACCATGACCATGGCAACTCTTATAAAGGAAACATTTCATTGGGGCTGGCTTATAGTTCAAAGGTTTAGTCCATCATTATCATGGTGGAAAGTGTTGTTGTTAGTTTTAACTCTTTTGGGTGGCCCACCACTCAGCTCACAAATAAATCACACATGGAGCCTTGTTCTTACTTATGAATGTCCAGCCTTAGCTTGGCTTGTTTCTTGCCAGCTTTTCTTAATTTAAATTATCCTATCTATCTTTTGCCTCTGGGATTTTTCCTTTTCTTACTTCTATAAATCTTACTCTTACTCCATGACCTGTCTCTTATACACATCTAGATGTGTATAAGAGACAGTGCCAGCCCTGCCTATCCTTTCTCCTGCCTTGCTATTGGCCATTCAGTTCTTTGTTAGACCATCAGATGTTTTAGACAGGAACAATAACACAGCTTCACAGAGTTAAAAAAATGTGACATAAACAAAAGTAACACACTTTAAAATAATATTCTACAACAGCAGACCTGGTGCTGGAGAGGTTGCTAAGAGTTGTACAGCTGAATCATCAGGCAGTAGGAAGAGAGTGAGACACTGGGCCTGGCTTGAGCATCTGAGACCTCAAAGCCCACTCCCAGTGACACACTTCCTCCAACAAAGCCACACCTACTCCAATAAGGCCATACCTCCTAATAGTGCCACTTCCTATGGGCCTATGGGAACCATTTTCATTCAAATCACTACAGGTACTCATAGAAACATCTGGTCATTGCTGTACTTTGCCTGGTATCTTGAGCCACTCTTCAGAGTAGAGTATGGAATGAAGTCTCTAGAACACACTAGTCTCACTTCATCAGCCTGGGGGCAGTTGGCATCTCCTATAAACAACTACACCTGAAGGGCTTAAAGTAGTCAAGCCTCATTTTGCCTGAGCCTGAAATCCATCAACTTGCTTGACACTTGCAATATTCCCAGAGACCTTGCTCATACTAATCTAATATATAATGCATCTTGGGAACATCCAGACACATGCTCTTCCCATAATAACAGGCAGCCAAGATGAAGACAGTATGCCATTTTACCAACCACCTTTAATGCAGCCTTATGAGCCCATCCCTGTCCGACTGGGAAACTGTGGACTATGTTGAGCATGAACATAATGAGTACTCCAGGAAGATGAGCAACACCAATATTTACTTGTTCCCAACACTGTAGGCAGGGCTGCCTGAGGGTCAGCAATTTGGAAAAGCATGTCCAGTCTCATACAGGCAAGATGCCTTGCCTATATGTCATCAGTGGCTTTGTGGTTATAACTCAACATTTGGTCTTTGATTTCTGATGTTTACTACATTATGGGGAGATCTGTTCACCCTACCAGTAGCCCAGGAGGACTGGGCCAGGATTTTCTCTGCAGGAGAGACTGGCTTAAGAACTAAGCATCCTCTGTTGAGTCAGGACTAGGCACCTGTTACTCAACTGACCAATTCCATTGGTGTAACTTTTGTTCACAAAGGTCTTGTACTTGGTTTGGCCCAGTTGACAATTGCCAAGTTTGAGGGAGAAGCTGCAGTCAGTAGACTCACCTATCTAGTATGTTTGCTGTACCAACAGTCCCTAATGTAAACATAGTATAGTCAGAAAGAAATTACTGAAACTGCTCTGATTGAGGATGTTAGTGGCCTCCAAGTCATCAAATCTTATGGTTAGGTGTCAGTCCTCATCCTACTTGACCCATGAGCAATAGGGACACAGACTGATCACTCTCTTTCTCTAGAGATTTATGAGATTCCATCCTCCCTTGGTTTACCCTTTTCATTTACTGACTTTTCACTGTGCACAATGGTTAATCTTGGTTGCCTATATTGTTGGATCTGGAATCAACTATGAGACATATCTCTAGGAGAGTCTGTGAGGGTGTTTCTTGGAATGAATGATTAACTGAATGGAGAAGGCTTTCAAACAGAATTGGCAGTGCCTTCTCGTGAAATTACAGACATAAAGAGGTCTGAGGGAAAAGCAGGCCTGATTTTGCCTGCCTGCCCTTGCTCCTTACTAATGAAAGAATTCAGTTTGTTGCTACTTTTGTTGCTGCTCTCCTTAGCTGACATCAGAACCCAGCTACTTCAGCTTTCCAACATGGACTGAAGGCTATCACCTCTCCGGGAACAATCTAGGCCTTCGGTACCAGACTGGAACTGCTGAGGCATGCAGCCACATAGACTGGATTCTCAGTGTCTCTAGTATGCAGCTAGCTGTTGCTGATCAAGCGCCTATTGTATTAAGCCAACGTAATAAGTCCCCTTTTATTTTATTTTTTTTTATTTTTCTTTTTATTTTTCGAGACAGGGTTTCTCTGTGTAGCTTTGGTGCCTTTCCTGGAACTCACTCAGTAGCCCGGGCTGGCCTTGAACCCACAGAGATCTGCCTGCCTCTGCCTCCCAAGTGCTGGGATTAAAGGCATGTGCCACCACTGTCCGGCACCCTTTTATTATATGTATTTATTCTATCAGTTTTTTTCCTCTGGGGAACAGTGAATAATACATTATCCTTGTTGGTAAGTTCCATTTTCCCAATGTCGAAGTTTCAGAATCTCACCAGACTTGATTTTCTTATCCATCTTCCTCTCTAACTACCTAGATGATTTAGGCCCTTGGCCTAATATACTGATGCCTCCCTAGTGAGAGAGTCTGGTTCAGACTTCTCTTCCTTTCTGCACTCGTATACCATCTGCCTAGTGGAAGTGTTCCCTTGGTGGGAATTTGTATCACACACTCTTCCCTCCCATGACAATACACCCTTCTAGTATTTCAAGTAAGAAATCTTGGGAGCATTGTTGTCTCTCTCTTTCATATTGCACATCCCATCCATCAAAAGAACTCGGTGTTTGCACTAAAAAGGTCCTATATGACTAAACAATCCATCCATCTATTTCTCACTTAACTCATTCTCCACTACTATCACTGCTTGCTCCATTTGACACAGCTCTCACTGAGGTTCTCTGAACATTCCAGGAGTGATTACTGCCTAGGGGCCTTTACTCTTGCCTTTTCCTCTGCTTAGAATATGCCTGCCCAGATGTATGATATGACCTTCTTCATCTCATCTGTTTGCAACTTAAATCTTGTTTTTTTGAGAGAGTATCTTACTTTAAATATTAGGTTGGCCTGGAACTCGTTAATGTAGCCCAGTGTAGCTATCCTCAAACTTGTGGAGATCGTCCTATTTTAACCTTCTAATTACCAGGACTGAAGGCATGTACCACCATGCCTGTCTCAAATTCTGATTGGCACCAGAACCTGGATACATGTGTACTCTCCCAGGCTGTAAGGAATGCTGGAAGGTTACATTCTCACCTTTACCTTAAAGATGTAATTCTTTCTACCCAGATAGAATTTATAAAGGTTGCTGAATATGTGCAACTTAAAATTCCTTTGTATTTGTCAAGAAATTGGTGTTCTGACTCTTCTAGAGATGACCTAATCTTTTGTAGCTAAATCTGTGGTATCCAAGTAAATGATCTTTTACCCCCTGCCTCCAAATACCTTTAGTCAAGTCTATCAGTAACTCAGGCTCCTTATGTTCTTTCAACAACAGATTAGGCCACTCCCAATGAGCTTATGAAATTCTAATGACTACAACATACACAGGCTTGGAAACAAACTCAGCTTGCTTTTGCTAGACATACAACTCAACTTGTGGTAACAGAACTGTTCTGGCATCTTACTCCTAGCAGTTGTGGGCTCTGAACAACATTGTTGTTTAGATTAAATAACATTGGCTGATCAGGTGTATCAAGTAAGTAAATGGATGCAGGTAAAGCAAACGTCTTCATGTTTTACTCATTACTATTACTGTATTTATTTTCTGTCTGATTCTCTTTTAACAAAGGACACATCATGCTCTTGTGTCTTTCCTGACCCCACACTTATGGGAAATTCTGCCTTTTCTGTCTCATAAATCCTTGCTGGTACATCTGTCTACTCCCCTCTATAAGAAAAATTTGCACCTTCAGTCAACTTCTGAAATAATATAATTGCAAACAGGAAACACGTTTAGAGTGAAGAAACTATATTGAATTTTAAAATTCATCATCCAACCAGGACACTTTTGACAGCAAAAGGAGACATTATTAAAACTTTATTATGATACAAGTGTAAAACTCAGGCCATCTGCATTGGCAAACTAGGATATCTGATAATCTAGATACATAAAAATGCTCATGCTAGAGAAAGTTTCTTCAAGGATCACAGAGACACTTGAGGGGGTGTGTTAACATGATAAATTGTGTTTGGTGTATGTCATATGGAGGAATGCAGTAATTTTAAGAAAGCTCTTTTGGCTGTGGTGCAGTAGCATTCCAGAAGGACATACTGCCTGGGATTATCGCACAAGGATAACATCATCCTATCTGGTACAATGCTGTCTCCTATCTGGAAAACTAACATCTGGTTCTGGTTCCAAACCACTGAATTCTGGTATGTACTTGGACTGTGCCAGCAGTGGGTGATGGATACTACTTTGGTTATGCTTGAAAATTCCATAGCCTGCAATCACATTGTGCATTGTGAAAATCCAAGATTGATAGGGTGTACCTGAAGCAATAGGTTGAGTCTTCCCAGCCCAGGTGCAGATTATGCAAGTGAGCAAACTTTTAGACTATTTTAACTTCAGCCGTACATGCCATCTGAAAGAATCTCAGCAAAAACCTGCCTAACCAAGCCAGCATTGAGTTCCTGACCCGTAGAACTGGGAGAGACAATAAACAGTCGTTATTGGTTGAAGCCACTGAGTTTTTGGGTGAATTTCTGTGCATTACTGAATAACTAGAACTAACTAGGTGCTATCTCAACTCAGTGCCCACCAATCAGTAGATTTTCTCAGCTGGAGATTTAAAGCAAAGATAAATACTGAAGATAACAAGTTGGGGAAGGACCTGCAAATGCAGATGGCTATAAGTACTGAACATGAAACGGAGAGGTCAACACACCCAATTAAAAGGTTACAGGGGGGTGTATCATTGGAGAATTATGTCTTCATTTCCAACGATCTACTTTAATGTAGCTGTGTTCTCCCTAACCACTGTTTCTCAATAGCTCTGTTGCCTTCTCCTCATTTCATAGGAAATCTAATCTTTGGAGTCATGAGGCTTAGACCTTGGCTACTTCTCTCCTATACTGATAGACCACACATTAGTTTTCTCTAAACCACTGTTCATCTCCATTTGGAAGTCTAATGAGAACCTCAGATTCAACATCCCCCAGAGCAAACTCTTGACTTTGTCTGAATGTGTTTTATAGTCTTTTTCAACTCAGGAGATTAAAAAAAGTCCACCACCAACATGGAGCAGAATAAATTTTAGAGTCATATATGATGCCTCATTTTACTCCACATGTTGGATTTATTAGCAATTTCTTTGGGCTTGATCTTCAGAACACACTCAAGTCATCTTTTCCCCATCCCCACCACTTCTTCACTACTCCAAGTTACCACTGGCTCCCATCTGGTAGGGAATAGCGATGAAGAGACAAAGCAATATACATAGAAGATAACAATTCTTAAAGCAAAGTGTGTTTTTGGGGTTTTTTTATTAAATTGAACTTTTAAATAACATTGTAGATTCACGCGCAGTTAAGAAATAATACTTAGATATCCTATGTGCCTTAGATACAGTTTTCCTTGACAGTAATAGGTAAAACTGTAGTATAATATCGCAAAAATATTCCCATTGAAATGGTTATGATACAGACATTTCCATCAATAAGATCCTTCTTATTGCTCTTTTATAATGACACCTATGTCTCTTCCATCCCTTCACCCAATCCATAACCAGTAACCAGTGGCATCCCCACTCTGCTCTCTAAGTTGCAAAATTGTGTTGTTTCAAAAATGTCATATAGATGAAATCATGTAACTTTTAATCTTTGGGGATTAACTTTATTTTTCTCTCATCTCAATTCCACGGAGATTTGTTGAAACTTTTTGTGTGTGCCTCAGTATTTCATTGCTGAATACCACCATACCCAGTATAGCCATTCCCCTGAGGTTGTACATCTAGGCTGTTTTCAGTTCTAGGTTATTTTGAGTAAAGTGACTACAGACATCCATACACAGTTTTTTGGGGAAAATAAGTTTCCATTCTTCTGGGATGAGTGCCCAAGGCACAATTTCTGAGTTGTATGATAGTTGCATGCTTCATTTTAAAAAATAATTGTCAAAATATTTTCCAGAGTATCTATGCCATTTCACAGTCCCGTCAGTAGTGTATGAGTGATCTGATTACTATGCATCCTTGCAATCATTTACCAGTTTTTGATTATTTTCCCTTTCTTTGGTTTAGTTATTCTCATAAGTACAGTAGTATTTCATTGTGATTTGAATTTATATTTTCAGAGTGGATCATGACATTGAACATCTATGCATGTGATTACTTACCATATGAATATTGCCTTTGGTGTAATATCTGTTCATGTTTATCCATTTTATAGTTGGATTGATTGGGCTTTTAATATAGAATTTTCAAGTCTTTTCTATAACTGAGATTCAAACCCTTTCTTGGTCATACAGTGTGTAAGTGTTTTCTCTCAGGCTATAGCTCGCCTCAGGCTCCTCTCGTGTAGTTTTCACAGAGCCTTTAGTTTAGATGAAGCCCATGGACTCAAATACTTGAATGTTTGGTTCCCAGTTGGTGGACTGTTTAGGAAGGATTGCAAGTGTGGCCTTTTTGGAGGAGGTGGATCACTGAAGGTGGACTTTGAAGTTTCATTGAAAGCCCATGTCAGGCTCAGTCTCCCTCTCTCTGCTTCCAACTTGCAGGTCAGGACATATCTCTCAGCTACTGCACCAATGTCATGCCTGTCTGCCTGCTGCCATGCTCCCCACCACCTGGAAGCAGCTGGCTTCTTGACACAGATGGAATGGCTTCTTGAAGACAGTTTCAATGGCAATTAGGTGGCAGTAGCCTGGAGAGCTAGGAAAGGCTTCTGCAGAGGTGATATTTACTTTGAATCAGAGTCCACTATATGGCTCAGTTTCTCCCATAGCCAAGATCCACAGGTCCAGGAGTCAAGGGGTGAAAAGGGGAATAGTTCCACTCACTATCACCCTTAGTGACCCAATATGGAAATTTCTGCTTCTTGTTCAGTGACATTAAGTTCTGCTGGCCTAGACGTTTTTGTTCCATATGAGAGAGCACTCCTACAACAAACATTCCATTGAATTGGGAACTAAGACTTCTCCCTGGCTACTTTGGGCTTCTAATGGCCTTAAGCCAACAGGCTAAGAAAGGAAAAACAATGTTAGGAGAAGTAATTGATCCAGATTATTAAGGTGAAATTGGATCGTTTCTCCACCATGGAGGTAAGAAAGATTATGTCTGGAGTGCAGGAGATCCTTTGCAGTGACTCTCAACCTTCCTAATGCTGCAACCCTTATGACAGTTCCTCATGCTATCTATGGTGACCTCCAACCAGAAAATTATTTTCATTGCTACTTCATAACTGTCATTTTGCTACTGTTATGAATCATGATGTAAATATCTGTGTTTTTCTTTGGTCTTAGGCAACCCCTGTGAAAGAGTTGTTTGACTCTCAAAGGGATCACGACCCATAGTCTGAGAACCACTGCTTTAGGACTTCATCACTTGGCATTACCATGTCCTGTGATTAAAGTTAATGGGAAACTACAGCAACCTAATCCAGGCAGAATGACAAAGGGCACAAATCCTTCAGGATTGAAGGTATGACTCACTCCTCCAGGAAAAGAGCCAAGACCTGCTGAGGTGCTTGTTGAGGGTAGAGGAAATACAGAATGGATAGTAGAGGAAGGTAGTTATAAATGCCAGCTAAGGCCATGTGACCAGTTGCAGAAGAAACAAGGATTACAATTGACTTGACTGTTTCTGTCCTATTTTGGTAAGAACGTGCATGTGCGCATATGTGTGTGTGTGTATGTGTGTGTGTGTATGTGTGTGTGTTTTCTTTCCTTTCTGTCTTTATGATGTAATGTAACATCAATTGAGGTAGTATCAGTGGTTATCATATGTAAATTAGGAAACACTAAAATAATGTCCCTCAAGGATACTTATTCTAAAATATATAATGCATTTGTAGTTGTACATAGCTTAGTTGCATTTGCAGTTGTACGTGGGAGAGTTATATATTAGGTGTAATATGACTTGCTTATTTTCCTTTGGAAATTAAATATGATATAAGGAGATATAATTGTGTGTCAAGTTGAATTTGTAATGTCTAATCTTGGTTGTCAACTTGACTACATTAGAAGTAAATAAAACCCAAGCAGCTGAGCACACTTGTGAGGGATTTTTCTTTTTCTTTATTTGATAATATGAGGTAGTAGAAGACCCATTCTAAATTCAGATCATTTGAGGCCAGAAGATCCACCCTAAATATGAGCCACTCCTTCAAGTGGCAGCCTACCTAAAAGGACATGGAAGAAGGAAGCTTGTGCTTTCTGCCTGCTTGCTCTCACTCTCACTGGCAAGTTCATCTATCCTTAGTCATTCCTTTGCTAGTGTTAGAATGTACTTCTTCAGGATTCCAATGTGGATTAAAAACTGGCAGTTCTTTAGGATCTCCGTGGGACTCCAGCACCAGATTGAGACTGCTGAGACATCCAATCTCGTGGACTGATTCTTGGCCTTTCTTTCAGGAGACAGCCATTGTTGGACTATTCTGACCACAGCCTGTAAGCCACTCTAATAAATCATTATCCATGTATCTATCTAGCTATATGTCTATCTATATTATATATTAGTTTTTTTTTCAGTTCTGTTCCTAAGAGAACCATAACTAATACAAGGCCCAATTCATCAGTTTGACTTTTATGGATCCTGTCTTTGGTGTCAAGTCTAAAAAGCTCTTACTTAACTAGATCCTATAGAGTTTATGCTATGTTTATCGTTTTTCTTAAATGTGCTATACTTTTACACTTTGCACATCTTTGTTACCTGTATAGAGTCTATTTCTGTGTAATATGTGAAGTTTAAGTCAAAGTTCTTGAATTTCTTCTTTCTTATCCTATCAAATTGCATGAGTGTCACTTGTTGAAAGGCTCTCTTTCCCCTTTTGATTGTTTTGGCATGTGTTGGAAATCAGCTGGGCACTTCTGTGTGGGTTTCTTTCTGGATTCTATGTGTCTGTCTCTCTAACAAACCACATTGTTAAATGTTAAAACAACAGTAGCTATCAGCAAGTATTAACTAAGGTTATTCTTTTGAGATGGTTAATCTTGAATGTCAATTTGACAGGGTCTAGAATCACCTAGGAGACAAATCTCTGAGCATGTCTGTAAGGGAGCTTGTCGACTAAGTTAATTAAGGTAGGAAGACTCACCCGAAGTGTACATGACACCATTCAGTGGGCTGGGGGCCTAGATGGGATGAAAAGGAGAAAACTCTCTGAGCATTGGTGTTTATCACTCTCTGTTTCCTAGGTAGAGGCAATGTGACCAACCGGCTTACACTCCTGCTGCAATTATTTCCCCACCATAATGGGCTGTATCCACATGAATTGTGAGCTAAAACGAAATTCTTCCTTCATTAAGTTGCTTCTTGTCAAGTATTTGATCACAGCAATGAAGAAAGTAATTTATATGTCTTACTACTTTTCCCTTCTTTCCCCGAGTATTTTAGCTAGCATAGTTCCTCTAGAGAACAATCTTGTCTATATCTCTAAAGAGTTCTTGTTGAGATGTTGATATGAATATTATGAGACTTGCTTTTTCATTTGTTAAGAACAGATAATCTTTTCTGTGCTGAGTCTTTCAATCCAGGGACATGGCATATCTATTTATTTATATCTTATTCCTTGTTTATTATTTTGTGTTGTTGTTTGTTTTCACTCTTTACTTTTTACTCTTTGGAGGGCCTGCCATCAAGCTCCCAAATCACGACACAGAGGCTTATTCTTACTTATAAATGCCTGGCCTTAGCTTGGCTGTTTCTTGCCAGATTTTCTTAACTTTAAATTATCCCATCTACCTTTTGCCTCTGGGCTTTTTTCTTTTCTTTTGTGTATCTTACTTTCACTCTTACTCCTTGGCTGCTGTGTAGCTGGGTGGCTGGCCCCTGTCATCATCCTCTCCTTGTTCTCTTGCTCTTTCTTCTTTTCCTCCCAGTTTTCTCCTTCTATTTATTCTCTCTGCCTGCCAGCCCCACCTCTCCTTTCTCCTGCCTTGCTATTGGCCATTCAGCTCTTTATTAGACTATCAAGTGTTTTAGACAGGAACAATAACACAGCTTCACAGAGTTAAACAAACGTAACATAAAAGAATGCAACACATCTTTGCATCATTAAACAAATGTTCCACAGCATAAACAAATGTAACACATCTTAAAATAATATTCTATAACAATTTTATATTTTTCTAGCATACAAGTCTTATACATTTAGTGACTGTAAATGGTACTGTGTTTTAAATTTTGATTTTCATTGCTAGTGTATAGTAGTATAATTGAGATTTTGTTTGTTTGTAGAACCTTTTTCTTGGATTTATGCATACATTTAAAGTGTTTTGGAAATTTTTTGGGATTGACCACTTACATAATTATGTCATTTGCAGATAGGGACAGTGCATGTCACAGTAAGCTTGTGGAGGTCAGAGTAGTTGGTTGTCTCCATCTACCATTTAGACCCTGGTTCTCAAACTCAGGTCAGCAGGCTCAACAGCAAGCACTTTTACCTTCTGAGCTGTCTCAATGGCCCTAGAGTTGTTTTGATTCTCTAAACGCTTGGAAAAGATCACTAATGAAATGATTTAGTTATGGGAAAACTTTTGGGACATGATATATGTGTGTTTGCGTATGTATATATGTATATACATGTATCAATATTAATTTAAAAACAGAGATCATAAATTTTAGGGAGAGTGGAGGAGACACAGGAGAAGTTGGAGGCAGAGAAAGAGGAGTAGAAATGGTATAAATACGGTTCCCAGGTATGAAATTCTCAAGCAATAAATGAAAAAACAAAAAATAAATACAATTATAAATACAATTTTGTGGTTATAGAACTATCCAAATAATAATTTCTTATTGAATAAAGTCATTGTAGGTTTGCAGTTTTTGAAGACATACTCCATATCATCTAAGTTGTTGGATTTATGCATGGAGAGTTTTCATGGTGTTGCTTTGTTATCCCTTTGATGTCTAAGGGTCTAATGCCTAATACTGGAAATTTGTGGATTTTTTTCCTTTTTTTATTATTAAGAAATTTTCTATTCATTTTACATACCAGCCACAGATTCCCCTTCTCCNCCCTCCTCCCCCTCCAGCCTTCTCCCCCAACCCACCCCCCATTCCCACCTCCTCCAAGGCAAGGACTCCCATGGGGAGTCAGCAGAGCCTGGTACATTCAGTTGAGGCAGGTCCAACCCCACCCCCACCCTCCACACCAAGGGTGTGTAAGGTGTCCCACCACAGGCACCGGGCTCCAAAAAGCCCACTCATGCACCAAGGATGGATCCTGATCCCACTGCCTGGGGGCCCCCTAAACAGTTCAAGCTAAATAACTGTCTCGCCTATGCAGAAGGCCTAGTCCAGTCCTATGGAGGTTCCACAACTATTTGGTCCACAGTTCTCCATCATGATCTTGATGTCCCTTGCTCATAGAATCCTTCTTTGTCTTCAACTGGACTCCAGGAGCTTGGCCTGGTGCTTGGCTGTAGACCTCTGCATCTGCTTCCATCAGTTACTGGATGAAGGCTCTATGATGACAGTTAGGGTATTTGCCAATCTGATTGCCAGAGTAGGCCGGTTCAGGCACCCTCTTCACTATTACTAGTAGTCTAAGGTGGGAGTCATCCTTGTGGATTTCTGGGAACTTCCCTAGCACCCGGTTTCTCCCTATCCCCATGATGTCTCCCTCTATCATGGTATCTCTTTCATTGCTCTCCCACTCCATCCATGTTCCAGCTTGACCATCTTGTTCCCTCATGTTCTCATTCCCCATCCCCTATCCTCCATTGCCCCCCTCACAACCAGAGATCTCATCTATTTCCCCTTCCCAGGGCGATCCAAGTGTCCCTCTTAGGGTTCTCCTTGTTACCTAGCTTCTCTGGAGCTGTGGGTTGCAGTCTGGTTATGCTTTGCTTTACATCTAGTATCCACTTATGAGTGAGTACATACCATGTTTGTCCTTCTGAGTCTGGGTTACCGAACTCAGGATGATATTTTCTAGTTCCATCCATTTACCTACAAATTTCATGATGTCATTGTTTTTTACTGCTGAGTAGTACTCCATTATGTATATGTGCCATTCTTAGTTGAGGGGCATCTAGGTTGTTTCCAGGTTCTGGCTATTATGAATAATGCTGCTATGAACATAGTTGAGCAAGTGTCCTTGTGGTATGATTGAGCATTCCTTGGATATATACCCAAGAGTGGCATAGCTGGGTCTTGAGGAAGATTGATTCCCAGTTTTCTGAGAAACCGCCGTATTGATTTCCAAAGTGGTTGTACAAGATTGCACTCCCACCAACAGTGGAGGAATGTTCCCCTTGCTCCACATCCAGTCCAACATAAGCTGTTATCAGTGTTTTTGATCTTAGCCATTATGACAGGTGTAAGGTGGTATCTCAGAGTCATTTTGATTTGCATTTCCCTGATGACTAAGGATGTTGAGCAATTCCTTAAATGTCTTTCAGCATTTGAGATTCTTCTGTTGAGAATTCTCTGTTTAGCTCTGTAGCCCAATTTTTGATTGGATTGGTCAGTATTTTGATGTCTAGTTTCTTGAGTTCTTTATATATTTTGGAGATCAGCACTCTGTCAGATGTGGGGTTGGTGAAGATCTTTTCCCATTCCGTAGGCTGTCGTTTTGTCTTATTTACTGTGTCCTTTGCCTTACAGAAGCTTCCCAGTTTCAAGAGGTCCCATTTATTAATTGTTGCTCTCAGTGTCTGTGCTACTGGTGTTATATTTAGGAAGTGGTCTCCTGTGCCAATGCGTTCAAGACTACTTCCTACTTTCTCCTCTATCAAGTTCGGTAGTTTGTGTCTTTATTCTTTTATATTTGTTAGTCTTGCTAGAGGTTTGTCAGTTTTATTTTTTTTAGTAAAACAAAATTTTGTTTAATTTATTGATTCCTCTGTTGTTTTTCAATTGTCAGTTGTTATTGGTTGTATTTTACTCTTAGCTCTTTTTAGCTTAATTATAAATGTCTGCCCTTAGCTTGGCTTGCTGCTAGCCAGCTTTACTTAACTTAAATTATCCTGTCTAGCTTTTGCCTTTGGGCTTTTACCTTTCTCTATTTCTGTATACCTTTCATTATTTCTTACTCCATGTCTTACTGTGTAGCTGTGTGGCTGGCCCCTGAGTCCTCCTCCTTCTCTGGCTACTTCTTCTTCTCCCAGATTTCTCCTTCTATTTATTCTTTCTGCCTGCCAGCCCTGCCTATCCTTTCTCCAGACTCACTATTGGCCATTCAGCTCTTTATTAGACCACCAGGTGTTTTAGACAGGCACAGTAACACAGCTTCACAGAGTTAAAAAATTCAACAGAAACTAAAGTGACACACCTTAAAATAATATTCTCCAACAGTTGATTTCATCTATTGCTTGTGTCTATTATTTCCTGCCTTTTGCTGTGAGTTTCTTTTGCACTTCTTTTTTTAAGTTCTTGAAGTGAGTAGTTATGTAACTGAATTGAGAGTTTTCTCTTTTTGATATAGATGTTTACTGTGATAAATTTCTTTTGCAATGTTAGGTGGATCTCACACATTTTGATATATATTTTCATTTAAATTCAATTCAATGTCTTCAATATTTCTTCAAGTTTCTTTGACATATTTCACTTAGAAGTATGCTGTGTAACTTCCAACTATGAGAAGAGTCCCCTGGTATCTTCCAAATATTGGTTTCCAGTTTTAATTCACTGGTGTTATAGAACATATTGCATATTATTTCAATTCTTTCAAGTGAGTTGAGGTTTGTTTTATGGCCAAAATACTGTCTGTTTGGGCTTATGGAACTTGCAGAGAATACATATTCTTCTGTTGTTGAATAGTGTAATGTATAAATGTCTATTGAGTCTTGTTTGTTTGTTGTTAGGTTTATTGAATTCTTACATATTATTGTTTAATTTTCTGTATAGATGATCTATCAACTGTTAAGAGAGAAACACTGTAGTTTCCAAACAATTGTAGATTTGTCAATTTCCCCTTTCAAATTCATATATATTATTCAATTCTGTCAGATGATGTATTCATACTTAAGATTTATATGTCTTCTTTGTGGATTGACCCTTCTTTGTTATGGGAAACAATTATCTCTGGTAATTTTCTTCAAAGTGAATTCTACTTTATGTGATGCCAACTTAGCCACTTTGACTTTATTTTAGTAATAGCTACTGTTTCCATGATATATCATTACTAACAGCCTACCTATAACATCATATTTGAAGCTAAGTTATTGTAAATACTGCATAGTACTATCATGCTTTTAATTTAGTAACCAATACTGCCTGTTGATTGGTATACTTAAACCAATGACAGTAAATGTAGTTATTGATATGTTAAGGAATAAATATACTGTTTGATAATTTTTTTCTATTTCTACTCTATTTGAAATACTTCTGCCCTGATGTAGGTTATTTGAACACTTTTAGATAAGAATTATTATTTATTCATGGTATTTTGGAGAATATAACCTTGTATAGCTTTTTTATGATTACTCCAGTTATTACATTATAGATGTATAATTTATCAGAGTTTACTACATATTTGACCAGTTCAACTGTGCAGAGAACTTTTATTTCCCTTTATGCATTCTTAGTTTCCTGTTTTTAAATATAATGACATCAAATATTTTCTCTGTACTAATTTAGAAACACATCAGGCAGTGTATCTTTTTGTTTAAAAGACAATTCAGAAAACTAAGGAGAAGTAAAATGTATTTACTTGCTTTTTACTCTATTGTTCTTTCTTCTTTCATTGTTTCCTTTCTGTTTAAAGAACTTCCTTTAGGGTGTGGGATGGGAAGGCAGGGTAAGGGACAGAGTATGGGGAGGAGAAACTAATGCAAATGACCATTGAAATGTCCATAACAAAATCTACAATTATGGATGCTTCCTAAATATATACACATATAAAAAATTAAATGGAGTTACCCTATGACAGGAGGAGGGGTGCAGTGCTTCCTTCAGACTTCAAAAGCTATCAAATAAAAAACTAAATGCCAGATATAGGTTACAACTTTTTTGAAATGTAGGTCAGTGGGGTTCTATAGACACCCTCAAACATTATAGGCTATTAACATTGCACTTGATAACCCTCCAGAATTTGATGGTAAGACAATTTTGCTGAAGACACCACATACTTGAGTCATAAGACATAAAGAAGTCAAGCTGAAAGATTCATTCCCATGTGGTAGCTTTCACAGTGCTGGAAGGTTTTACTAGGTTGTGAAACTCTGTGAGCTACATACAATAACTCTGGTCTGGTGAGATATGCCAACTGGTACAATAGCAGCAAGAGTGTTATGGGAGTAACCAATCACTTTCTGATTGGAGTTAAGGCCTGCTCCACAAGATGGAGCACATGCCTAGTTCTATTAACTGGGCCAGAAACTCATGGCTGGCTAGGTTGAAGAAGGCTACAGAGGAGAACCTAATATGATTGTTCTGCAAAATGGGTATAGTATTAACTGCCCTCAAGTTCCTATCATGATACATAGATTAGTGCACGGCTCAACCCTCATCAGAGAGGTTCATCTTTTTGCAGTAGATGGAGACTGGTACAAAGACTCACAACTGGTCCCTGTGCAGACAATAAGAGGCTGTAGAGTGCTTATCTCCAAATGGGACATCTGTGTCACAGCCCCTTCCACCAAGACTTAAGGATCATTGTAGAAAATGATATGGAAAGATTGTAAGACTCCGAAGTAGTAGACACCTACAAGGAAACAGTATTTGCTGGACATGACAGAATTATCACACCCAGGAACTCACAGTGGCTGTGATTGTATACACAAAACCTGCACAAGATGGAGCCCACGAAAATCCCAGCATGGATGGGGCTCACCCCTTGCTGAGAATCTATTGGCAGTTGTTGGCTGCTGGAGGAGAAAGAAGATATTTTCTTTAGGGATGTGGGCTCTGAAAGGCTACCCATGCTCCAGGAGGAGATGTTTCTACACCCATGCACATATTGGCAGCATTAAGTGGACTCAGTGGGTTTAAGAAAGAGCAGTTGGAGGACTAGGGAAGGAATTGGAGAGGACAGGATGGAAGGTGGGCTTGATCAAAATACATTACAAACAAGAAAGCATTTCCTTTAGCTATTCTTTCAGGTAGATCCGCACTTTTCAGCTCCATCATTTTTCCCTCTCCTTCCAAGATTTTCATGACCCGGATGTTAGATCTCTTTTTAAATGTAATTCTGACCATTTTTCTAGTTTATATTTTTTTGTTTTCCACACTGCTTAATCTTTTATTGTTCTTTTTTCAACTATGTTCGTTTTATCCATTTTCTTCTCAATTTTGGATTTGTACTCACTTACTAAGTACATTATTTTGGTTATTGTATTTTTAGATCTATAATTTCCATTTGTTTGTTCCTCATGTCTCCTCATTGCTTAGACTTTGTACTTTATTAACTTGCCTCAATTATATTTGTAATTGCCCAGTGAGGCGTTGTTATGAAAGCTGTTTTTAATCCTAACAATTCTGCCATCTCAAGCATTGATTTTATTTAAAACTTCTGGTTCAGTTGGCTTCTTCTGACCATACGATGGACGGTCACTGTTTCTGCCAGGTAAGCACAGAAGTTCAGGGTTCCTACTAAGACTGTGTTGTCATCTGAGGAAAGTTCCAACTGTCCTTGCAGACACCAGTTTCCTGGATGGGAAGTCTTATTACCATTTGGTGGTGAAAGCCTCCTCTGGCACTGCCAGGATGGATAGAGAAAGCACCTCACTAACACCAGGTGAGGGTGAAAGATTGTTGCCATCCAGGGATAAAGTTTTGACCTCCTCCTCAGCCTCTTCTGACGCTGCTCTGGGAAGCTGAGAGGCTTCATCACTACTATGCATAGTAGAAGTCTAGTCTCTTCATCTGGCCTTTTCTGGTGACGTTTTTGTTGAGGGGGCACAGAGGCCATGGTTCTTTCTGTGCTCTTTAGCTGGAGCAGAGTAGTTATTTTCGAAAGGTTCTGTACTGTGAGGCAGAACAGAACATCGTCCTGCCTAGTACTTTGGTTGCAGAGAACAATTTTGTCTACTCTTTTTTTTCGTCTGTTCCTGTTGATGTTCCCAAATTACAAACACTGAGATTGTAACTAAGGTAGAGGGCTTGCTTAGCATGTACAAGGCCCTAGGCTAAATCCTTAGAACAACAACAACGGTAATAAATAATAGAAATATAAAAATAAATAAATGTGCAAGAACTGAAGATTTGAGGGAGACCAGGTAGATGATGATGCTAATTTCTACAAAACCCAGTAGATAAGATAAATACGATGTGCTTAAGAGAGCTATAAGAAAGCCAAATTCAAATAGACACTGTACAAAGGATTTGACAGGACAGAAAGAGCAAGAAAGGTAAAAATCAGAACCAAGAAATTATTAGTTTATATCATGGAAGGGAATATATGAATAAGTGCTTATGTATTAAAGATGACACAAAGCATTGAGTGCCTTAGTGGTCAAAAATGAACTTGGGTGCTATATAAAGGCCTGATGACAATATAGCCCTGGATCCATAGTGGCTCTGAAATGACTTCTGCTATGATGGGAGAGAAGTGGCAATGTTATCTGCACCTTTTGAGTTCCTTCACCCCAGAAGCATACACAAACCCTAATATAAATAGCCTCAAATAAGAAGGATTTAATTTCCAAGTCATCCAGGGAGTACACTGGTCCACTCATTCACCGACTCCACCTGTTATTTTGTTGTTCTAGTAAAATTTTCAGAAAAACAAGAATAATTCTTTTTCATCTAGGCATTGTGAGTATACATTTTTGGAATATTTGAACACAGAGGTTGTCACCTTAAAATAAATTGTGATTATAATAATTGTGAATGCAACGAGTTCTTATGAGATGTCACGTGCTGCTCTATTTGACAAGTTTTAAGTCATTTCATCTTTACAATGACTGTAAGGTACACACTAATTATTGTATTATATCCATTTGTGCACGATAAACCTAGGGGTGTGGCAAAGAAATCAGAAATATGTTCAAAATTTCCATTGAATTAAATCCTGGCAATGGTCACCTTGCCTGTTGCCACATTCATTACAAGAGAATCACAAAGAGCGATGCCTTCCAATTCTTTCCCCAATAATTACTGCAATCCAGCTCTTGCATTATTTCTGTTGCCAGGGTAAAAAGTAGCGGGTGTTAGTCTCAGTCCTTTTATCTCTGCCAATTCACTTGATCCATTCCCCTTATTTTTCCTGCCTTCAAAACTGGGACAGTCATACCAAGCCACCAACCCTCTAGGCACAGAGAACAAAAGCAATAAGATATTATTGCAAAATATTTTGGAAAAAAACAAAACCCTGAACATGTCCTAAATTACTATTCAACTCACAGGGAGCTCAGTGATGGCTAAAGGAGAAAAGCCGGAAATGGGGGAAAACACAGAAGAAAAGAGGGGTTGCTTAGTAAGGTGGAAACGAAGAGAACAAAGGCACAGGGAATCTTGGAGATGCCAGAGGTTTGTTTTGAATCTGATCTACATCCTGGTTGGCTCAAGCCTCCTTTAGGCATGGCCCATGCGCTTACCTTGGGGTCTCATAGATGGTTGTATCAATGCTTCTTTGGATCATTTCCAAAGTCTTTACTCTTGTCTCTGGTCCTCCTCCTTCATATGCTTTTCCAAATGTTCCCAACATATGGT
This sequence comes from Neotoma lepida, assembly GCA_001675575.1. Classification (NCBI taxonomy): domain Eukaryota; kingdom Metazoa; phylum Chordata; class Mammalia; order Rodentia; family Cricetidae; genus Neotoma; species Neotoma lepida. The sequence goes on along the minus strand of LZPO01017296.1, from coordinate 729,603 downwards.
TTTTATGTTTACCCACATTGATTTTGCTTTATGAAGAAATATGCCTAGGCAAGTCTCTCAGAAGCAGAACCCCTGGACAGTGCTCAATGGTCTGTGTGTGACAGTTTGTGCATGCGTGTATGTGTGTGTGTTTACTGCAGAATTCTTCTTCCTAATGTAGATTTCATGCCACACCAATTGCATTTATCTTCACAGAGGGGGGAAAAGGAGAAGAAATTCAATGTGATCTTATTATAAACCATTTTTAAACATTGAAAATCCCCCCTTAATGATGCACTTTCAGGGTGGAGCAAATTTGGATCCTTTTTGAGTCAAAACTATAAACAGAAAATTCCTCACTCCTGCATTGAAGGCCACCACAGATCAACTTACTGCCTGAAAATCTGCAGATTCTCCCATCACACTGGCACAGACTCTTGAGGATTTCCATGCTGTCACTTTTAGGAAAGGTTGAATAATGGCAATTCAAAGCCCAGACTATGTATTTGCATATTCTGTCTTCTTTCTTGGGAGGAATGCTAGCCATGTTTCTCACCAAAATATAACCTCCCAAGAGGCACTTCTTTCTGCATCTCCATTTGGAAAGAATAGAATATAAATAGAATTTTAAGAACCTTAAGTAAATTTGCAATCTCTTTCATGTCCTGTCTGCATTCATCTCTTCTCTGCCTCTTGTACAACACTATGGTATATATCTGTCTCTTATACACATCTAGATGTGTATAAGAGACAGGTACAGTACTGTACTGTCTTCCTCCAATGACATGGTCATTGTTATCTTGAAATCAGAACAGCTGTGATTACCTGCATGAGACCTATGGAAGACTGACTGAGCCTGCTAGCGTTGATTGCCTCATGAACGGGGAAGAAGACACACAAGACTCCCAAGGAACACGACGTTCCTCTCTTCATTCTCCCAGGATACATAAACAATGAATAATTGCTGGGGATGGAGGGAGATTTCTTTCATGGTGTAGTTGCCAGACTGTAAATAACCCCTCATTCACATTCCTTTAAGTAACCTCTGTTGCACTCACTGGTTCACAAGCTAAACTTGGTGGAATTGTTTCTTTTGTCTGTCATTGCTCTCTGTATCTGAGATGTATAGCAACAGACCCCCCAGGAAAAGTCATATAACAATTGCTGACAGATCACATAGTCCTAAAATAAAGTTTTAATTATGTCTTCTTACTACTTAAAGACATTCAATGACTCCCATTTGCCTATAGGATATATTTCAAAATAGGACCAGAGTGAAACAGTATCTTCTGGACATGACAGGATCATTGTACTCATGAACTCACACAGCTGTGTTTTCAGTCACAAATCTGCACAAGATCAAGCAGTCCACATTCTAGCATGGAAGGGGAGAGGCTCATGAGCTCCTACCCCTGATTGAGGTGTTATTGAAAATTAATGACTTCTTGGGGAGGGAAGTGAGTTTTCTTTAAGGGTGTGGATCCTGGTAGGTTGACCATAATCCAGTGAATTGCCTCATACCCATGAATATATGGGCAGCACAAACTTGATTCAGGGGGCTGTTAAATGAAAGAGGAGGTGGGGAGATGGGAAGTAGATATGGAAGGAGTTATGGTAACTAGTGAGATGAATATGATCAATATATTTATGAAACTAAGAATTAATAAAATACTATATAGAAATCTTGCTAGAAAGCTACAATAAGCAACAGTGTGATAGTGTCACTTGGAGTTACAGAATGGTGTACTAGAATGGAATCTGGAAATAAACCCTTATATTTGCAGCCAAAATATCTCTTTTACAGTCTCTTGTTGTGGAATACTAGTTGAAGATATATTACATTTGTTTATGCTGTGGAACATTTGTTTAATGATGAAAAGATGTGTTGCATTCCTTTATGTTGCATTTGTTTAACTCTGTGAAGCTGTGTTACTTTGCCTGTCTAAAACACCTGATGGTCTAATAAAGAGCTGAATGGCCAATAGCAAGGCAAGAGAAAGGATAGGCGGGGCTGGCAGGCAGAGAGAATAAATAGGAGGAGAAATCTGGGAGGAAAAGATCAAGGAACAAGAGAAAGAGGAGAGGAGAATGATAGGGGCCAGCTACACAGCAATACAGCCAGCCACGGAATAAGAAGGAAAGAAGAATATATAGAATAGAGAAAGATAAAAGCCCAGAGGCAAAAGGTAGATGAGATAATTTAAATTAAGAAAAGCTGGCTAGAAGCAAACCAAGGTAAGGCCGGGCATTTATAAGAAATAATAAGTCTCTGTGTGTATTTATTTGGGAGCTGGGTGCAGGCCCACAAAGCACAAAGAGTAAAAGAAAAAACAAAAACCAAAAACTACAGTCTCTTCAGTTTGGAATCTTTGTAAATGGATCTTCTTCCTTCTCTTACCTTATTTCTCTTGATTCCATTCTCTTCTCAACTCTTGACAGACCTCTCCCTTCTGCATATGGAAAACTCTTCAGTGAAGATCTTCAAATTCTAGTTTCCAGCCCAGCAGCATGAGCTTCACTTGGGAACCGGTGAGAAAGGCAGATGCTAGCTCACTACCCCAGACGTGCTGCCTCAGAACCTCTGGTGAAAGGATTCCACAGTCTGATGGAATGGTTCCTCCAGCTCTGACAGTCCTTCTGATCATGAACTACACACCTTCTGAACCTTTCTGGGTCACCAGAGCCTCTGTCTGAGTTCTTGAGAGACTTCCATGCTTGCCTTTCTCACCTAGCATTGATCATAAGCAGCCTTCTTTTCAACCTCCTTTATTTGCTCTCTTCTTTATTTCCTTTGTCTCCCTGCTGCTCCCTCTCCTCTCCATCTTTCTGAATCTACCACAGACACTCAGTTAGCAACTACTGATTGGCTGTAGTTAGGTGGCTGAGCAGAATTCACACATTTGGATGGTATCTTCTTAGCTTTGACATGTGTAAGGAAGACAACCTTCCAAAATCTATCCCTTAGTTCCCAGGGCTGAAACAGAGTGTCAGGCTGATGGCTCATGGCTGTGAATCTTGCAGCATTTCTTGAAATTTAATTTTCTGGACAAATAATTGATATGTACCACTAACTCACTAATTACCAATAACTAAGGCAGGTGTCAGAAAAATCTTGACTTCCCCAACTTTGTTAGTCAAGTTACTTAAGGCAAAGGGTCACTAAATGGTGAATGAGAAAGATAAATTTGATTAACCAGTAACTTCTTGTGGCTTTCCAGTCACATCTGCCTCACTGGATTGAGAAGATACCTTTTTCCACATGAAGAACATCTCAGCCCAATATCATGAGAGACAGGACAATATCTCTGAACTCACTGGTAAAACAAGGCTCACTATTACAGCCCTGAAATGGTAATGTTGCAGTATTATTTTATTCTGGTATTTTCTATCATCCATGAATTAAGACACAAACCCAAAATTTTGACATTTTCATTTATAAGACAGCCTGCCCTTAAATACTGTGATACCCAAAGAGAAGTTAAGACACAACTAGATAACTAAAGTCCACTGAGAAAGCAGAGGAGGAAGGTTCTTTGTATGGCCCCTCTGGGGATAAACAAGGCTTCTGTGTTTTAACTCTATGACTCTATTGTGGCCTGAAATGTTTTAACAAGATGTTTTCACGCTCGTAAATTATTCTGAGAGGAGTGAACAGCAAAGCTTTTTTTGATCTAGCATATATTTAAATTGAAAGAGTTTGACCATGAAACACTAATACAAATATATTTGGTATTAAATTACGTTGATATTCTATCACGACATCATATATTATACATGTAATATGAACATAATGAAAGGTATATAAAATACATTTTGAAAGGGTCAAATGAAGATAAAATGAATAATATTAATATTTTCATATTTTAAAGGAATTTCCTATCATTAATGTCTTCTGACTCTCATCCTCTCCTTCCCTCTGTCCTTCTTTTTCTCTCTCCTTCCCTCCCTCTTCCTTCCCTTCCTTCCTAACAGACTATGTAACCCAGGCTGACCTTGAACTCATGATCATGCCAATGCCCCCAAATGCTGAATTTACAGGAATGCATCACCATGTCATGCTCTGCTATCACTTTCTGATAGCTCAAGGGATGATATGTTGTCACAGGAAGGGTCGTTGCACTGGCAGACACCAGCAAAGCCTAACAGTAGCAATCATCTGCCAGAGGTTCCTTTGTGAGAAACGGCTTTCATGTTTCTGTATATGAAAGCTTTCTCCAAGTGTTAAAATGATTAAAGTGTAAATAGTATGTACTGGAGACACCTGAAGTTCTGGAGACGAAACACCCCAGGAATGAATCCCATTCAGCAAGGACAAGAGTCAGTGAAGAAATAGCCCAACTTCTTGGAACCTCAAAGAGACAAACCAGTATTCAGTCTGTCTGTGGGTTTTCAGAAGGATAGAGTCCTGGTTGCAACAAAGTGGTAATCCAATACTCAACATACTCTATGGGCTTTTTAGTTTTGTATGTCACTTTCCTGCCCTCAAAGGGTATTTCTTAGAGTTGTCTCTTGAATGTACTTGCATACAAATCTTCATTTTGGGGCTTGTTTGAGAACGAGTAAGATACTTGTTAATATTTTTTTAAAAAATATTCTCTGATATGTGTGTCCTACCTGTCTAATTAGAATGCCATTATTTTGTGTAACATGGCTGATACTGAGTTCCTACTAGGGTAGAACTGTCAGTGCTGTCATAGTTTTCTGGTTTGATATACTTACACAAACAGCCGTACCTTGACCATAGCTTCCTTATGAGGATAACATTTCAAGTTGCATATCCATCTTTAGAGGGTTCTTAGTTATAACCATGCGCAGACTCTGGGGACTCACCATGGGACACCTTGTTTTGGAAGAGGTGGGAATGGAGGGGTGGGTTGAGGGGGGAGCT
>LZPO01017296.1:705760-724581 GCA_001675575.1 Neotoma lepida | reverse complement strand
AAGTAACATAATTTGAAACGCTACCTCACCGAAATGCAAAATGGTAAGACTTTGAAATACACTGACAGGTACAATCACATACGGCCTCCATTGTCAACTCTTCCTTCCTGAGGACACCTCAAAAACCACATAGGACACATAGGGAGGGCACTGATAGCAACTTAGATATTAAATAGCAGTAAAATTAAATCTGTTTATCTATTGATTCTAACATTTGCTCTCTGTGCTACAGTGATTGTACCATTGTACCATTCACTTCTGAGGTACAATTTTGGATTTGCATTTTGGAGAGCTTTGCTTTTCAAAATCTAAGGCCTTCTTTAAAGAGTCAAAACCAAACAACAAAACACTGGTTTACAAGGTATCACTTACTCTGGGGGCTTAGAAGAGGGTATAGTAGGCTGAGCAGAAGTTCCATGGTTTAATGTTCACAACTTTTTTACTTTATTAGTTCTGTGTCTGAAGGAAGAAAGAGGATTTGGGTACATGGAGTACAGAGGTAAAGAAAGCTGGAGAAATTTGTAGTGTTCTTTCCTGTTTTCATGGCACAATTTTGATTTTCTACAGAGAACAGTAATGAGATATGACACGGAAGGAGCCATTTTATGACATACATACCCTGGTGAGAGTGGCACCAAGTAGTTTTGCTTTGGATCTCAGGTGACAAAAAATATCACACAGTTGAGAAGAGAGACATTCTCTGGCTGACTGCCCAAAACAGAATGTCTCTCTGGAATTGCATCATAGACTATTTAGAGAGCATAGCAACACAGTGAGCTTGGTAGAGAAACTGGAATTCTCACCACCAGTAGCAGCCACAGTAGGCAGAGGCTGTTGCTCCTTGTCTGAGCAGATGACAGTGACCAGGAGAAGCCATTGCAGGAGAGAAGAAAATCTTGTTAATAGTGGATGTGTAGGACCTGAAGCTGCCATACTAGTTCCTAAGACCCCTGTGAAATTCTGCCAGGGACATCCAGAAACACCCACTTGGGAAATGAAGGACTGTTTCTGAGAGTTAGTAATATTAAGTAAGCAATTAGTATCATGAAGCCAGGAAGTTTAAATTAATTTGACCTCATTTATATCCTCAAAGAGACATTTGAGTTGTAATACTTTGGGTTCCTTTACTATGAAATAAGCAAATGATCATTTATATCAAGTCATTTCTCCACCTCAACTTGGCAACTGGCTCCACTGAAGGTGTGAGAACAATGGCTTTTCTAGCCTGTTCCCAACAGGGAAATTTTTGGTAGAGGAGAATATTCCAAAATTTCACTTGATACTGTGATTTAGAACAAATGAGGAGGGGAACTAACAGTCACAGTGTTCCTTCTCAGCAGGTGTGCAGGGACAGACTTCTTGCTTCCCTGAGTAACAGAATTATATGTGCAGTATGCCATCTGAAGGAGTGCATTGTGTCTCATGGTGATCATCTGTATATCACTTGAATATTTTGTGAACATAACTTTTAGGTTTTTCCAAGTAAAGCAAGAGTTCATACTAACAAACACATTCTTGAATGGGTAATTTATAAATCTTATTGTCCCCTGTGCAAATCCTTGCCATCTCACCTCCGTCTACACTCATGATTGACTGCCTCGGCTGTGAAGTGAGGTCTCAAATTATCAAGATGTCATAACTCCCCTTGTGAATGCTATGGGACATTTATTGGAGCAGAAGCTAAGACCTCCTGAAATGAACTAAACCTCATGCAGATATGCCAGCTAGCTGAAAGACAGACCCTTTTGGAAAATTGCTCTGCATTTTTTCAGGTGGGCATTTAATGTATTCAAGGAATTTTGGAGTGGGAGACATGGCATGCTGACATGCTTGAAGTATTCATATATTTTCCTGTGGGTCCCTTGTACTTCTAGTTAGGTGTGTCCTATCTTTTAATGTAACAATTGCCAATAGTCAATATACATAGACTTTTTGTATTGCATAGCTAAGCAGTTCTTATTTTCATTGACAATGCTATCTGTACTTGGGCACATTTGTGAGTAATTTCCATGAAGGATTTGTTTTAGAAGGGGTGAGAGGGATGCAAGTTAGATCTCTTGTTTCAAGTTTCTTTGAAAACTAATTTTTCTTTGAAAAGGAATCTAAATCCATTATAAATATTCCCCAGGGTCAAATTTTAGAAATATAATAAAAGACTCAAACACTTTTAATCAGAAAGTAGTCAGCTTTTATTTGAAGTCCTATATATACTGTTGGGAACAAGTGTTTAGGTTACATGGACAATGGGCAATTAAAACTTAGAGAAATACAATGTATTAGAAGTTGTCATGAATAAATTCTACAAGTAAGAGCCTTCAAGGGGGATATAACTATTGCTAACAAACTTATTCAAATTCCAATAAGAACTGAACAGTTTTTCTCAAAAAGTAAGCACTTCACTTGCTAATTATCATCTCAAGATGAAGTCTTGAACATTCATTAAGTGCTCTCCAAGCAGCATGACTAAGAGGCAATTAATAACAGACATTTAATACTAGTCAGATTTAGTAAACATTTGTTTCTATTGAAACTTGTTGGTCATTTGCCAGATAGGCAAAAGGTTTACTTCACGGGTACAGTATATCTTGTAGAAAATATGTTTGGAGTTTAAAAGCAGTGCTCTGGGAAACAGTATGCTGTTTCCATGGTCTTGGAATGTCATAATCCTGAATTCTATAACTGTTGTCCAGCCAGCCCAAGCAATTGTAGGCAAGCAGCCTAATGTTTCAGATCCCCTAGTCCCAAGCTCCATCATAAAAGAAATATAATAATAACCCAATTCAGTTTCATAATGCTATTCCACCCTTAGCTGAAGGCTGCTCTCTACAGTCTTTCTAACCCCTCCTTTGCTTTGCCTGCTCTCAGTGAGACAGACACCTAATATATTTGACACCCTGAGATCACTTTAAATGCTTTTCCTTTTTTTTTTGCTTTCTATGCCAAAATTATTTTAATATCAATCATATGATAATCATCATTTTCTTGAGTTGTTCTATAATTTTAAAATAAGTAACAATTATAAAGTTTTTATCTGCAGAAGATGACTTAGGCTCCTCAAAACATATCTCTAAACCCTGGAAAAAATTAGTGGCAACTGAAGAACTCTGAAAAGTGAGGACGATGAAGTTCGAACCTCATGACTGGAGGGATGACACAGCAGCCGTTATCTTATCTACTCTCCTCAATAGGAGAAGGCAACTCAGAGCTGGCATTAGCTGATCCAGAACCTGGCAACAGAGGGCAGCTGTGTTGGTTAGCTGTGATTGTCATCTTACTGGGCTTAGCAAACACCTAGGGCATCGGCAAAGCACAGTGTTTGGTGTGTCTGTGAAGCTGTTTCCAGACAGGATTAACTGAGGGACTTACTGCTGCCCGACTGCAGGATGCACCATGGCAAGGGCTAGGGTCTTGGACTGAATAAGAAAGGAAAAGCCAGCTGAACACTGGCATTTCCCTTTCTCTACTTTTTGATCTACTAAGATTCAAGCACTTCTCTCCAAGGAAGAGCACACCAATTGATTGTCCAGTGCCAAGTAGTGAACCCTGAAAACACACATACAAGTAATATCACATCGACTGAACAGGTCCACGTGTTCATTCTTTGTATGAAAGAATATATGTGTATACATATATGCATGAAATAGCATTTACTGAAAAAAGAGACCATGAATGTGAAGGAGAGTTGGGAGGAGTATATGGAAGGGTTTAAAGAGAGGAAACAGAAGGGAGAAATGTTGTAATTGTATTATAATCTCAAAAAAACTTGTTAAAAAAAGAGAGATTGGAGCAGATTGCCTTTCCTACTATGATGGATTGGATTCTCTCAAATCATGTGCCAAATTAAATTCTTCTTCCTTTAAGTTGCTTTTGTCAAGTATTTGGTCACAGTAATGAGGAAAGTACCTAACACAACAACCTAAGGATCCTCACTACTCTGGAGATCAGACTGTCCCTCTGGCAATGTCAAGTGAGCCGTGGTGCTGGCAAGGAGGAAGCACCAGGGAGCCCCTACAAACATGCAGCTCCTGCAAAATCTGAGACATTCTTCTTCTGTTGAAGGACACTGGGTTGCCGATCAGTACCAGCACTGTGCTATACATTAAGAGTTGTCTGGCCCAGAAAGCCTTCTTTAGCCCTATGGGTCAAACCTTGAGTCAACAGGTGGCCTTGCCGGTGGGGGGGGAACCCCTTTGTTTCCCAAGGCAGAATCACCAGGGACTGCTGAATGCTCCAACATAACAAAACAAATGACCCACATTAACAAGCATTGCAAAAGCTTTGAGTACTAAATGATTGTTGAAATTACAGTCCACAAAAGTCTATCAGGATTTGAATGCTAAACCTAAACAAGGTGATTACCTCCTAAAATCAAATAAATAATAACCATTATTTACTAACATAATAGTGAAAATGTTTAGGATACCAATGCAGATTTTTTTCATAACATCAAGATACAGAGAAATCATGACTTAAAAGAAAAAAACAACTGATATGAACTAAGAGATAAATCAGTTGACAAAATTAACTGACAAGGACTACAAAACAATCATGATTTTAGAATCAAGCTCAAGTAACAAATGAATTCCTTTGAAATAAATGAAAAATAGAAAAATATCTCATAAATGGTACAATTTATAAAAATAATGAAAAGAAATTCTTAAACTGAAAAATGCAACACCTAAACTTTTGAATTTATTGGTTTGACTTAATAGTAAAGTCACTATGTCAGCAGATAGAATCAGTGAACTTGAGGACAAAATAATACAATTTTGTCAGTCTGCAAAAGCAGAAACCAGATTGGGGAAAACAATGAACAAGATTCTTAGTGACCTGTGACACACTAATAAAAGATCCAATATTCATGACATTGGAGTTCCAGAAGAATAGGACAGTGAAGCTGAAAGAATTATTATGACTCCACATTTATCACAAAGAAATACATAGATACAAGAAACAAAGCAAGCCTCAAACATGATAAAGTCAAATGAATCTAAATCAGCATACATCATAATTAAGTTCTGAAAATAAAAGGGAAAGATATGTTTCTTGAAAGCAGCAGAGAAATGATGCATTACCTATCAGGGAACAAGATTTCAAATGAGTGAGTTTCATACCAGAACGCATGAAACCAATTCTTAAGAGCAGGAATATTCTTCAAGAATGAAATGGAAATCAGTGTATTTGCATATGAAGGAAAAGGAGAATGTATTGCTCTCAGACCAACCTTTATACTGACTAAGGGGAATTCTTCAAGAGGAAAGCAAATTACGAAAGAAGGAATCTTATAGCATTGAGAAGGAAGTAACTGAAATACAAAAAATATGAGTGCATACAATAAAATAGTCTCATGAATTTTAGAAATTGTATCTGATAATTAAAACAAAAGTTACAGTATCACCTGATATTAAAATCAATGTTACTTTAAAGTATAAAGGGATGAAGATAAAGTAGATGTTCTCCTCTTTACTTGAGGTGGAAAACTTTTGTTGACAAGAAATTCTGATACAACATATATCTAATACACAAAATTCATTTGCTATTAAGAAAGCAAACTGAAGAGCTACACACAGAAACACTATAAACAATTCAAATTGGATTAATTCAAAAGTTCATGTAGCTCATGTGAAGACAAGAGAAGAAAAACGGAAGACTGAGAATTTGAAGACACTGATTAATAATAAAATAGCAGAATTCGTCCCCCAAATACCAGTATTTATGTTAAATATGAATGAGGTAAATGCACCAATAAAAAGACCGAGATTGCTACAGTGAATCTAAAAAACGACTCAACCATGTTGTTCACAAAAATGTCACCTCAAATCCAGTGACATAAGTAAGTGGAAATAAAGGGATGGAAACAGAGAAACCAAACAAACATTAGGTATAACAATTAATAGAAGAAATATTGATATTAAAGTAGAATTCAAAGAAAGGAAAAATTGCTGGAGATGGAGAATGAAATTGCATAATGCTAATGGTAAATATACCAAGAAGAGGCGTGTACATACAAAAGAGCCACAAAATTAATGAAGCATAAACTAAGTGAGATGAAAAGAGAAATACATAAATTTACAGTTAAGAGATGCAAATACTAAACAGAAAATTGGAAAGTATGTGGAAGAACTGAACAACAGAGCAAACCAGTGAGAGCTCCATAACACACATAATACACCACATCCAGCAACAGCAAACATACTTGTTTTTCAAGCATCCACGTAATAGTCAGGAAAATAGATAATCTTGAACCAGAAAGCCACCTTAATAAATTTGAAATTGTTCGTGTCCTCTGCTAATAATAGAGTGAAACTATGTCAATAATTTTTTTTAAAAGTAAGCATCAGGAAAATAAGCAAGAATTCTAAATAATCTATGTGCCTAGGAGAATGTCCTAAAGAAAAAAAATCCTTTAAAAAGCCATATAGAAATGAATGAAAAGGAAATACAAAATAATAAAATATGTGTGATACAACTAAAGAAGTGTGGACAGGGAAATTTACAGCACCAAAAACTTACATGAAAAAAGAGGAAATGTTTTAAATCATAACCTGAAAACTAGAAAGAATAAAACAAGCCCAAAGCTAGCAAAAAGAATTAAATGATAAAAATCAAATAATCAATAAAATTGAAAGTAGGAAAAATAGTAGGAATTAGTGAAATAAAAAATAGCTCATCAAAAAATAGATAAGGCATTAGTAAAAGATAGAAAAGAAAGAAATTATCAGTATCAGGCATGATTGGGAAGATGTCACTACAGACCTCATAGAAATTGGAAGGATTATAAGGGAATACTCAAGAGAATTTATATTAATATAAATATAAATTCTATTCTATTCTATATTATGTTATAGATATATTATATTATATAGATTGTATAAACAAATATAAATTTATATTAATATAAATATAAATTTAGAAGTAAAGGATGAATTCTTTAAAATCATAAGTTATCAAAGCTCAACTATAATAATACGGATAACTGCTAAAGAGACTGAATGTATACTTTAATAACTTCCTCAAATACATATCAAGACCCAGGCAGTTTCATTAGAAAAGACTACCAAATATTTAAAGAAAAATTAATAGTAGTTATACATAACTTTACTAGAAAATGAAAGTGAAGGAAAATATTCTAATTTATAATGTGAGGCAAACATTAACATAACAATTAGCACAAAAAGGAAAAACAGATAAACACCTATATTGTTCATGAACTTAGACACAAATATTTTCAACATGATATCTACTAGAATCTAGTCAGATAAAAAAATAATACATCATAACAGAGGATATGAAAGTCTGATTCAATACTAAATTATAATCCTTTATATCAGTAAGAAGAAACGGGTGATCAATATTAACTGATTTGGAAAATCCATTCGACCAAATTTAATATTCTTTCATTCTTGATTTAAAAGCCAACCTCTCATAAGGTAGATATAGAGAAATTATCATTTTCAATTGACAAATAATATGTACATTTAATCTGTAGATAACATCATGCTTACTATTTAAAGACTGAATGCCTTTAACCTAAGATTAGGAATAAGGTAAGGTTGCCTACTGTCAACATTCATGCTCAACAAAGTACTAGAAATTTTAGTTGTCACTGCAATAAAGCAAGGAAAAGAAAGACATACACAGTGCAAAGATAGAAATGAAACTGTCCGTATTTGCTGATGATATTCCTCCTATGCAGAAAATCTCATGGAATTTCTATTTTTAGAAAGACCTCCTGAAACTGATAATAATAATTATATAAAACATCAATCTTATTTCTATGTACTGAAAATGAACATAAGGAAGTAGAAATTTAAAACACAAACCATTTACAATTATTTCAAAGAAAATAAAATAAAACAGGCCAAACCACAGCAAGTTATGTACAGGATCTGAACACTGAAAATTGCCATGTATGAATGAAAGAAATGGAAGAACTTAATAAATGATGATACATTCAGAATTGTGGATTGGAAAATTTAGCATAGCAAAGATTTTAGTTTTACCCAAATTTATCTAAACACTTACAGCAAATCTTACCAAAAGTCTTGTAAATTTTTCTATAGGCATAGAAAACATTCTAAAATTTTATATAAAGAAAGACAAAGGAGACATGCATTGGTGGTATGCACCTTTAATACCAGCAGTCAGAAGGCAGAGGCAGGAGGATCTCCATGAGTTTACGGCCAGACTGTTCTACATAGCAACTTCCAGGACAGGCAGGACTCTCTCCTTCTCTCCCTCTCTCCTTCTTCTTCTCTCCCACTCCCTCCTCTCTCTCTCACACACATACACACACACACATACACACATACACACACACACACACACACACACGGCCAATTTTTGAAAAGGTACAAGAGTAGCCAAAAAGAGGAAGAGGAGTCTTTTCAATAAATAGTGCTCAAGCAATCGGACTTCCGTAGGTAAAACTAAAATAAATCTAAATAAATCCTTTGCTCCATGAAAGATCACATTAAGAAAATGAAAAGACAAGAGGCAGAGAAAACATTTGCAAAACCAGCAAAGGATTAATGGATTAAAAGCTAGACTATGTAAGGATTTTTCAAATTTGAACAATAAGAAAACCAATAATTCCATTATAAAATAGGAGCTGTGAAGATATATTTCACTGAGAAAGACACAGAGTCAAATAAGCACATGAACAGGTGTTCCACATCGTTGACCATTAGGGATATAAAATTAAAAACACAACTGACTTTCACTACACACCAATTAGAATGTCTAAAATTAAAACAAACAAACAAACAAAAATCTCTGATACCAACAGCGGCAAGTATGTGGAGAAATGGGATCCTTCATCCATTTCTAGGAGCAGTATAAAATGCTATGGCCACTCTATAAAGCAATTTATAAAAACAGCAAGCATTCAATTACCTTATGACTCAGCAACTGAACTTTTCAGAGTTTATCCTGGAAAAATACACTCCAGATGTACTCAAACATACGAATAGAGAAAGAAACCATGGCATGTGTATATCGCGTGGACTCTACTATCCAGCAAAAAAGAAACTATTGATAAACACAGCAACATGATGAATCTCCAGTGAATTATGCCAAGAAAAAAAAGGCAATCTCCCAAGGTTGCACACTGTATGATCCCATGTATATAATGCTTTTGAAATGACAACACACATACACACACACACTTACATGAAAATTTGAAAAAATCTGAATAAGATGGAGAATTGTATCAGTGCTAATATTCTGGTTGTGATACCACACTACAATTTTGCAAGATGTTACTATTGAATGAAACTGGAGAAAAGGTACAGAGACCTCACTATATTGTTTCTTACAGCTGCATCTGCATCTATACATATGTCAAAATAAAATATTTTGTTAAAAGGAGGAACAGAGCCACAAAACATAACCGACAGCCCTAAAATAGAATCTATTAAATAACAACTCAGTATTTGCTTAAAAAGAAAGTACAAGTCAGTGAAGAAGGGACTCCTTATTTAAAATGTAGAGACATTTCAACAACTGCTTGCACAAAATTATACAATTAAAATCCCAAAGTTGTTTTGATTTGTGCTTCTGTAATTGCTAGGGATGACGAACGTTTTGTGAGATATTTACTAGTCAGTTTTTTTCTTCTATTGAGAACTCTATGTTCAGGTCCCTGGCATATTTTTTTAAATGGGTCTTGTGTTTTTGGCTTATTTGCTTGTTTTTTTTTCTTTGTTTTTTGAGTTCTTTATAAATTCTGGATATTAATCTTCTTCCAGATGTGTAGATGGCAAAGATTCTTTCCCATCCTGTCGGCTCCCTCTTCATTTTGCTGTGCAGAAGCTATTTAGTTTCATGAAGTCCTACTTCTCAACTGCTGGCCCTAATTCTTGGGCAAATAGAGTCCTATTCAGGAAGTCTTCCTATAACTACATAATATAGAGTACTGCTTGTGTTTTCTTCTAGCACTTTCAGTGTCTCAGGTTTCAGTTTAGGTCTTTGATCCATTTGGAGTTAATTTTTGTGCAAGGTGATAGAGACAGGTCCAATTCATTCTGCATGTAGACATCCAGTTTTTCCAACATTCTTTCTTGAAGATACTTTCTTTACTCCAATGCACGTTTTTGGCATATTTGTCAAATATTAAGTGGCTGAGATTATGGGTACTCATGTTTGGGTCTTTGAATTTGTTCCATTGGTCTATGAGTCTGTTTCTGTGTCAGTACTATACTGTTTTATTACTATGGCTCTGTAATGTATCTTAAGATCTAGAATGGTAAACTGCCACTCCCAGAATTGTTCTTTTTGTTCAGGATTGCTTTGGTTATCCTGGGTATTTTGTGATTCCATATGAATTTTGGAAAAGTTTTTTTTTCAATTTTTGTGAAGAACAAGATGGAGGTCTTTGACTGAGATTACATTAAATCTATAAATAGTATTTGTAAAATGGTTATTGTCACAGTATTAATTCTACCAATCCATAAGCATGGGGTGTCTAAAATCCCACCTTACAAAAAATACCAAAATCTTTCAAATGACTATGAATGGAATTATTTAAGGTTTATTAGGTTTTATTCAAATAACAGAAGGAATTACAAAACAGATAATTGTTATACTTAATTTTACAAAAAAAAATAAACTTTGTCTATTTAAAATAACAGCCCCACTCACAGGACAAAAAGAAAACAGGATGACATTTACTTGTACTAAATAAAGGGTATGAACATGCTAATAAGATGCAAACACTATGATTTTAAGAAGCATGAGACAAGAAAAATAAACTGACAATTCCATTAAATATACAAGTAGCAAGCTCATAAACGAACAAAAACCTGCCTCTCTAGTAGTCAGAGAAAGATATATTAATGTGCTCATTACACATGTGCCCTCAAGACATCATGTTTCAAAGAATCTTCTTTGAAAATCAGCTTGACAACACATGAAGGTTTCTGATCCTGCCCCCAAAACATTATAGCAGTGTACTTTTTCTGATAATTCCCTTTTGTCAGGCAACATTTATATACACAGAGATAAAAATGTTATTTATAGCAGCAGAATTTGTAAGTACCTCCTCCCAGTAGAAGAGGGAAAACAAGTATATGCTAATGAATCCACTTAGGAAAATTGAATATGACCATTGAAAATGTTTATTATGATTAGGTTATATTATTAAAATACATATTATTTGAATGTATTAAGAGACCCAAGGAGGACTAAAATTATCTGTAATGTTATTTCAGTTGAGAAGATACTATAAACAGAAACACTTGAACAAAACATCCAGGTCATCGGAGGTACTTGTGATTGAGTGTTTATACTGAAGTTAGGATAGCCTTTTACACCTACATATAATTTTTAAACAAGCATTATAATAAACAATCCAATTTAAAGAATACATTCTACATATCCCCCAGTACCATTACATTAATTGTGACTTTTTTTCTAAAGCCATAATGTATTTTTCCAAAAGTCATCTCTATTTCATTTAAAAATGTTTTGTCTTCATAAAAATAAGGATCTGTCTAATAGAAGGCATGTGCATGGGGTGGGGTGGAGGGAAATAGAGCGAGAGAGAGTGAGAGAGCGAGAGAGTGAGAGAGCGAGAGAGCGAGAGCGAGAGCGAGAGCGAGAGCGAGAGCGAGAGAGAGAGAGAGAGAGAGAGAGAGAGAGAGAATGAACTCAGATGATGGCGGTCCAGTGTCTGCAACATGTCCGCTAAGCTTGAGGCCTGAGTTCAGGGAAAGATGCCAGTGAATGAGAAGCAACTCTATACAATGTATGCAGCCATGGGATGTCAAAGACAGGTGAGGACACTTTATGGATCTACATAGCTGATCTGCAAATATTCAACCCCAGGAGCCCAGTTTCATGTCCTGGGCCAATGTAGGAAGAGGTTACAGAGGTGATGATTGGCAAAAGGCTGTGGCTTTGTTCCTGAGGGATGCCCAGTGTACTTCCCTCAAGAACATGAGAAGCCTGTGTGAAAGAAGCCAGCCTCAGCTCAGACCCAACTCTCTGGCAGTGTGGCTCAAGAACCAAGCCAGATAACCTTAATGGTGAAAGAGTATCAGAGACTTTCCTGAGATGCGTCAAGATGAGCAGTCTTGTGAAAGCGATTAGATGTCGATCTGTTATAAAGGCTACACATGTGATACATCACCATTAAAAACGCCAACCAGGCTGGAAAGGACATGTTCTACACTTGTGCTCATTTCCACTGATAAAATGACTCAGTTCATAGATGCTGGATTATATCTCAATGCTAGAGTCCATGCTCAGGATGCCTTGGGCCCCAGTTCAGTCCCCAACATCATCCCTCCAAGTGGTTTTATATGTAAAAAGTTCTACAGATGAAGAAAAACAAAATGATTAAAGTCTGTTTTGTATTGGACATTGCTATCCTGGTCAAAAATGAATGACAGGGCTGAAGAGACTGCTCTTTCAGATGACCCAGGTTCAGTTCCCAACATCTGTATCAGGGGGCTGCCAGTACTCTTCCATTCTATGTCCATGGCATCAAGTGCCCTCTTCTGGCCTCTGCAATGCGCTTATACACATGCAGGCAAAACCCTCACACACATAACATAAAAATAAATAAATATTTTTAAACATCGAGCAATACAACTCTGCAGTTCTATCATCTCTTAAAGTCACAGTCACAGAAACACCACTGGTTATATTGGAGAGATTTTTAATGAATGAAGCAGGACAAACCCAACTGGCCTTGGACACACTGAAGAAGATGGTAGAATGACATGTATGTTGTGGCAGGTACCATCTGAGAAACTGATTGCCATAGTCTCTTCATGATATACATGTTAGCAAGATCAGACAGGCCATATCTGTGGGAGGACTAAGCACTTCCAACAGCCAGCTGGGTTGGTGGCTGACAAAGTCCTCAGCACTCAACAGCCCTCCTTTCCAAAGACTGCTGCTGAGGTCAAGTCTTGTACTACCCATAGTGCTAGGCACTAGAGGGCTGTGCTTTGGGGATGACTGTGGTTATCCATGGGTCACAGCTTGGTACTTCATTTAACAATAACACTGTTGCACTGAAGGTTCTCAGCAGCTAGTTTTTAATGATCAGTTTTGGATATTCTTGTTGGATAGTCTAATACTAATTACTAAGAGTACTTTCCCTATGTTTTCTTTTCTTAGAGATAAATACTCACCTGTAAATGAATCTTTTTAATTAAAAATTTTTTTCTTTACATCTCAACTGAAGTTTTCCCTCCCTCCTCTCCTCCCCTCTGCCCCCAAGTCCTCCATTTCTCTCTAGAAAATGGCAAGCCTCCCATGGATATCAACCAAACATGGCATATCAAATTGCAGTAAGACTAACACCTCCCCTTGTATTAAGGCTGGGCAAGGTGACCCAGTAAAAGGAAAGAGTCAGAGATAGCCCCTGCTTTCCTGTTAGGAGTTCCACGAGAAGACCAAGCTAAACAACTGTAACATATGCAGAAGGCCTAGAATTTTTAAGACAGGAAAGATAAATTGAACATCTGGAAAAAGAATAGGATTTGGCACATATAGATGTATGTATGAGGGTGTCTGTATGCATGTGTATGTGTATGTGTGTGTATGTGTATGCGTGTGTATGTGTATGCGTGTGTATGTGTATGCGTGTGTATGTGTATGCGTGTGTATGTGTATGCATGTGTATGTGTATGCATGTGTATGTGTGTGCATGTGTATGTATGTGCATGTGTATGTGTGTAAGATGGATTTTCTAAATGGTCTTGTTAAATAAAACACTCCTTTCATAGGGGTGAAAGTCTGACAGAGATCAGAGGAATTAGGAACAGCTACCAGCCTAACCTTAGACTGCTGCCACCACTTCCAAAATGGAGAAAGTGTTCCACTTCCTTATACCTCCACTTTTATATCCCTTTCCATTCTGTTTTCCCATTGGCTCTTTCAGCCTAGCTACATCACTTCCTCCTACGGCCCACTTCTGTCACTTCCTGCCTGTCTGCATAGATCTCCAGAATTCTATGGTTGATGCTGGGATTAAAGGCATGTGTCTCCATGCTTGACTGTTCCTAGTATGACCTGGAACTCACAGGGATCCAGACAGAACCTGCTTGCTCAGGGATAGGATTAAGGGCATGTGCTAATTTTGCAAGGCTAGTGGCTGACCTTGTTCCTCTGATCTTCAGATAAATTTTATTGGGGGACATAGATAAAATACCACCACATATATGTATGCAAGTGTATGTGTATGTATGTATATATGTATGTATGTGTATATGCATATGTATGCACATGTGTGCATATTTATTTGTGCATGTATTCATATGTGATGTGTGTGTGTGTGTGTGTGTATGCAGTTCTCCTCTGAGCCTCCTTTCTCTCTCAGGAGTTTGGTTTCTATGGTGTCATTTCTGAGCTATCTTGTCTTTGCTCCATCATGTGCCACACCCATGCAACAGTTAGCAAAATTATTCCATCAAATAAAAAGAAGTCACTTCTTCCAAACAAATCTGGGTTCATTTTCTGCTCAAATAAAATTTACTGCCTTATTAGCTCATGCATCTGACTCCAAATCTCTATCCTGGCTATAATTCTGGCTATAATTTTCTTCTGGCCATTTGTTGGTGACTTTATATGGAATCTACTATGTCTCACAAAATCTGCCTTCTCACTTGGCTTGTGCAGAGCTCTCTGCTGATGTGGCAAATCTCATAGCCTCAGATGATAGCCATACAATTCCAGCCCCTGGCTTTCTTTATCCATACCTCATCTTCACTCAGTAAAGGAAAGTGCATTTGGTTATAATACTTGCAGAAGGAAATGGATATCAAAGCTCCTTGGGAATAGGAGAGCAAACACAAATGTGAAGGAAGATAATAATGAATTTGACAATCACATACCTAAGGCCTCACACATGGGAAAGTTAAAGTAGAGTTGAGGGAAGATATAAGCAGAGCATCCTCCCTTGATGTTTAAAATTAAGTGATAGAGGCAAGACGTGAGGGGAAAGATGGCTATTATGGGTATAAAGAATTAACAAACCCAAGACAGAAGCTATTCAAAGCCACACAGAGCAGTGACAATATCAGACAAATTCTGCTAGCCCCTGGCACAGGAGTTTCCCTGCTTTGTCAGAGGCAAAACCATGTATTGAAGGTTCTAATAGAGTGAAAACCACTGGGTGTACAGATGGCCTGCCAAATTCAGCACAGCCATGGATCATAACCACGTGCCTGTTTATTAATGTCTTTAAGGTCAGATTGTGCCTGCCATTCTTAATCTACTTCTTCTCTACACCTTTTATTATATCCATCTCAAGAGTAGCCTTATTTCTGAGATAGGACTAAAACAAAGCAACGGCGATCCTAGAATGGTGTATAGATCTTAAGATGCTTTCAGTCTGCCAGCAATAGAAATCTGACCCAAAGAATTTAACTGAAAAAGCCATGCACTCATTTCCATAACATGACGTACAGGCCCCTGGCTCTAGAGTTGACTGTTCTAATTTAGTAACAGTCATGGCCCTCACTTCTCTATCTTGCATGGCCTTCAGCATCATCCTCTCCTGGACCTACTTCTCAAGATGTAGGTTTGGCCCTGGCATGATTATTAGTAGGAGCTCCTTTCACAGTGGCATGGCCTAGATGCTCAAGCATGTGATTGCTGGCATTATATTTTGGCTGTCAGTTGCAAATGAAGTTATACTATCCTCACATCCACTGGGAGAGGGAGCAATAATCTCCTAGAGAGTAAGAACTTACCCATGAGCCCTCAGCAAATCTTTCCTTTTATCTATCTGACCCATCTTATAACAGGAGGGATACAGTTTTTCTTAGATCAAACAGATCTACCCTAAAGCTAGGATCAAATTCTAAAGCTCCCAAGTTATACAGGAGAGGGATGGGCATCTGACCATTGATGTTCTGCTAGACAAGAGAAACAGAGACTACGGAATGGCACTTCCATAAGCCAAGCCCTCTATCATGAGCTTGATTCTTAATCATGATACTTTCTCAAAAATCTCTGTGAAATGGAAGGAGCCACTACGCTGATTGTGAGATCATACAGAGCTCCACCTGGACCCCAAGAAATTTCAACACAGTACAAGAATATTACATTCTTATTCTTTGCATTCTAGCATATAGTGTAGTGTTAAAAAGTCATTGTTGTTTAGCGTATGCTTATCAATCACCCAACCGAAGGACAAACTCACAAATCTTTTGTTCTAGACTTTGATAATTTTAGCCAAAGTGCATAATACAGATGAACACTGAAGCCCTCACCTCTACCCCACACAGACTACCTTAGACATCACTATTGTGTCACCATTGTCATTCTATCAAATGTCAACACCTTTCCCTTTTGCCCATGGGCTCTGTCTATTTCTTATGTAAAACTGTCGTTTGCACTGAACTGTTTCTCTGAATGGTTTCTATTCGTTTTCTCTAAGCCTGTATTTGACTTTGACCAGTTGTGTTTCAACTGACACTTGCATTTTTCATCATTTATCACTTTCCATTGTGATTATCCTGCCAAATACTCACCCACGCATGCACCCAGTAAACATTCATCCCCAAATCATTTGAAAGTACAACGTCAGCATTAGGTACATCATTTACTTTCAGTAAGTAAGAAAGTACAAATACTGTACTTCCACCCACCAGCATTCTGTCATCTGTAACTTCAGAGCTTCCATTAACTCCTTGAGATCCCCATGTATACTCATACAGGTCATGGCAGTGTGCCACAGGGTAATGCTCTCATTTACCAAATCAATTCACATATATCTTCTACAGAGCTAGCTTGCTAGTTCCCACTGTCTCGACCTACCAGGGCCTAACAACTTTATAATCTCTGTCTCCTGCTTAGATTTTGAACTCTAGATCCACCTATATGGCTACCTAGCAGACCCATAACTCAAGTCAAGTTACCCAGAACTCCCTGAGACAGACACTGGTTGGCATACCACCCAGTCATTGGATGTTACTATTTCTATGTGCTCCTTATACATGCAGCTACCAGTTTCTCCCTAAACTTGACAGAGACCCTCTCAATCTGCCAGAAAATCAGCACCCCTCACCTACCTTCTTCACCTCTTCATTGAGTGCCCAAGAGTTCGCCTATGGGTTTAAGCTCCAGTCTCCCAGGGTGGAAATTACACCCTGTCTTGCACTCTTGCACTGACATCTCAGTTTGCCTCCTGTACTACGATACTAGTGTTCTATTCAGCTCCAAATCAACTTTTTGCATTCCAATCCTTGTCTCAGGATTGCAATCTATTTATCATCTCTAGCTCCAGATCTGTTTCCCAGGGACCTCTATCTCACTAAGCACACCCTACCCACCCTGACACATGAATCAACCATTCCACTTTCTCCCCTCCCCAATCATTAGTTGCTTCTATATCCTGAGAACTACTTGGCTCCAGTTTCTACTCTTCATTGGTGCCTATGCTACCTTGACTTCATCCCTCAATATTGCAAATATAGACAGTCTCACTTGTCTCCCAGCTGCCAATCTCTCCAACACCATCCGTCATCCATTAACATCAAACAACAAATATGTCAGCCCTCAATCTACATCTTCTTTATCATTTCATGGCTTAACACCCTTTAATGGTTTCCATTTATTACAATGAAAAACTCCTTTATAGGCTAGACCAGGGGCCTCAAGTGACACCTAGCTACCTTTTTCCTCCTTCTCTGCTATTCTACGCAGCCACCATTCCAGATTCACAAAATCTTCCCCTTATTTCAGAGAACTCCTGTGCAAGTCTCAACATTCTGTAGCTGTCATCGTGTGTGCAACCTTTTGTGACTTCTCTGCCCTACGCCATTCCCCATTGTTCCTGGTAGATGTTCACCTAGCCCATTTCATTGCTTAATATGTATCATATTCTATCATGGTGTGTTAAACTTTACTCATCAGTTTGCAAATTGGGGTCAGCAATCATGTGTTAACCATCTCCCTAACTGACATTTTTTTAATTCAGTGACTGGGTAATGAGTATGTACAGATGTTTAAATAAATATTGATTTATAATCATTATTTAAATTTTAATTATATATGTTTATATAATTAATTTATACTATATTTATATAAATTTATATTTGTTATTTAGAATCACCAAATATTAAAATTACAGATCTCAAAAAGCACCCTTGACCCACCCTGGAAGATCATTGTCACTGTTTCCTGCTGTTTTACATGTCCTTCCTTCCCTCCATCTTCCTCAGCACTCCTTCCATATTGATGCCCCATTTCTTTCCCAAAGCACCCTCTAACCTCCAAACCAGACCAGTCCTATATGGGGCCCCCTCTGCTCTTTTTATTTTTCTCTGCATGGCCAACCTCAGTGGAAATGTAGAAAGATGCCACTGTGCATTTCTTTGACAATGGGACTCATGATGCCTGTTTGTTATGCATTGGTCTGAATCGATATAATCATTCTTGAAAATATATATACCTCAAAGGGCAGCTATATGAATCACAACTGCCAGCAAGGATCAAACATTAACCCACCATTGTGATCAAGCCAACAAAAGAAAAGGCTAGTAATTGCCTTACAGGATATATATCAAGTCTCTACCTTATACACACGTTCCCCCACATCACACACAAAACGTTTATGGGTCTTTCATCCATGAACTTTCTCAATTATAATTGCCCAGCTGTGTCTTTAGTTGTATTCAAGCCAGGTTCTGGCAACTGAGACTTCACATATCTGATCCAAGAACTCTGAACAGAGAAAGTCCCCAGCTAAATGACTGAAGACACAGTCATAGGTAAATATTTCCAGAGGTACTGTGTACTCTAGGCTAATTTGAACTCCCAAATCCTGTCTGACAAAAGCTATGTATGTGCTGCTGATAATC
>LZPO01017296.1:680990-693849 GCA_001675575.1 Neotoma lepida | reverse complement strand
AGACATACTCTCTCATTGACTTGAGCTAACCAAGCAAGCAGGCTAGCTGGACAGTGAGCCTTAGGAATGCCCCAGTCTTTGCCTCTCCAGCACTGGGATTCCACGTGCACTCACTCCACCATGCTCTGGTTTTTCAGTCTATGGCTTCTGGGGAATCACACTGAGGTCCTCAAGTACAGGGACTTTACCGACTGAGCTATCTCTTCAGCTTGTATACTGCATTTTAAAATAGATGTGTTTTATTTTTAGTTTTTATGTATGTGTGTGGGTATATGCATGTAAGTGAATGTGTGCATGGAAGCCAGAGGCATCAGATCCCTCTGGATCTGGTGTTGCAGACAGTGTGAGTTGCCCACTGTGGGGGCTGGGAACCAAGTTCTAGTCCTCTGCAATAGCAGTACACTCTCTTAACCCCTGAGTCATCTCTTCAGCCCCCATCCTCCTTCCGAAAACATGCTGTTTATCTACACTAAGAAGTCTGGGATTCCCCCCAGGAGACAGTATATCACTAAGGGTAACCTTTGTTAAGCTTCCTAAACTGGGAAGGAAAAACAAAACAAAATAAAACATGAGCAAGGGTCCTGGGGCTGCTACTGCAAGTCCATTACTCAACTCTCCTAATCGCAGACCCATAGAGAGCAGGTTCTTCCTAAAACCCATATGAAAGATGGAGTTACTTCTTCAGATGAATATGAGGGCAAAATTGGCCCATTACACACTGACATCTGAGCATGCAGCTTTCACCCTTATCTTTGGTTTCTAAATGCCAGCATTGCTGCCTGTTCCCATGGGCGTAAATGTCCTTCACTTTCTCTTCAGCTCTGCCCACCACCGCTCTGAATACAAACTTCAAAAGCATGCCCCCTGGCCTGGCCTGGCCTCGGCTCTGCTCTGACTGATTTGTGCTTGCTCTCTTAACTGCTGTTCCATGGGCCTGTCTCTTATACACATCTAGATGTGTATAAGAGACAGGCCCACCACCGCTCTGAATACAAACTTCAAAAGCATGCCCCCTGGCCTGGCCTGGCCTCGGCTCTGCTCTGACTGATTTGTGCTTGCTCTCTTAACTGCTGTTCCATGGGCCTGTGCCAGCTTCCTTTTGCTAAAGGGCTTCTCAGGTAGCGTCTTCCCAGCTGAAGAACATGTTCCTGGTGAGTTAAAATAAAACCTCACACTTGGAGCTCTCTCTTCATTTTCCTAACCCCTTCTCCTCATAGATTTCCTGATTGGCCTGCAAAGAGGGGTCCTGATAGGTTATCTCGTTATCTCCAGGTTTGTACAACTGTTCGGGGTGGGTTGTATTTAGCATATACGCAAGTCAGGGTGGTAAGAATTAACAAGACGATCTCAAGGTTTCTTGGGCATCTGTCTAGATAGGAAAAATCCTTGAAGTCTAGTGTCATTACATTGGCTGTTCCAGCCATTGTGGGGTTTAGTGACAAAGATAGACAGAAAGCTTGACAGACATAGAGAGAGGTGTGGAGAGGGAGAGCGGGAGAAGGAGAAAGCGAGAGAGGAGGAGGAGGGAGAGGAGGAAGAAGAGGAGGAAACAACAAGTGAAGGAAGGAGAGAGAGAAGGCCCTTATCCCCTCACCAAATGAGGTTTTCCGGCTTCAAGAATGACTAACTCCAAATCTCTCATTCCTTTGAGTCAGAATGCCACCTCTTGGGTCTGCTAGCAAGAAGTAGACACTGCTTGAGCATGGCACTCTTGCTTTGTCCTGTCAATGACAGCTGCTTACACAAACTCTGAAATTTGTGCTAGAAGCACCGAATCTACCCTTAGTAGTGTAGATGGGTCCATCAGAAAATCCCAAGAGCAGCAACATTCCCTGCCACCTACCAAATTCCTGTTACAGGTTGGACAGTGGTACCAAGTGATTGCCATGCTATGTCATTTCTGTTAGGTGGCTATTTGAAGCCCCATTTCACAGAGGAGTGCTCGGGGTTTGGAGAGGATTAGTAATTGGCACAGGAACATACTGTTCATAGACAGCAGAGCTTGGATCTTAGACATACACTCAATAGAACTCTCTGCAGTGATGGAAGGATGCCCCACTGATCATTCTAGTAGCTGTCACCCATGAGCACTTTGAAAGGTGGCTAATGTGACCCTGGCCTGAAGTGTTAATTCTCCTCGCCTCATGGGGCTACGAGCAACTGCTCTGGATGGAGCAGTACTGGAAGGTAGTGATCCCGAAGCCCTACTCTTTCTCTCTGCTGTCTGTTTTCTGTACCGTGTTGAATCTTCTTGCCTCCTGATCCAGGGCAGTCCATCCTTTTCTTGGAGCCCAGAGTACTCTAATGTGCATTTGAATCATCCCTAACCCCACCCCATGCTGCTGATGGCAGTAGTCTCTGGCTTAGAGCAGCTGGGAGAAACTTCCTTCCTGCTGTGCTAGGGAGCTGGCCCTTCTTCTGGTCCCACCTTTGTTTGGGTAGCAGCTGACTTTGGTGACTCCCTTTGACAACTGTTCTAGAAAGTATTGGCTTTACTGTGGGCAGCTTGTGGAGGGGGTGTTGTGGAAAGTCAGGCACAGGATGAAGGAAGAGACAAGGTCTCTAGGAACGGCCTGAGCACCCTGGTGAGTCAGGGCACACTCTGTCAGTGTGACCCATTTGCTGTCCCATCTGCTGCTGTCTGTGATCAAATGGGGACAGAATACTTAGCTAGGAAAGAAGATGAGTGAAGCCAGTGAGACAGATAAGGAAACTGGGTTTTCCTCCCTTCCCCGTTAGTCCTCCCCCGTAAGGACAGTCCGTCCATTTTGGAGGGCAAAAGCTCCAAGCCCCAAGGCTAAAAAGCCGGATGTGGCCTTGTTGACTCTTGATCAACAGTATTTTGAAAAGTACTGGTTTGAACAATATTGAGGCTTCTCTTGTTTAAAAAAAAATGACAGGTCGAAAGACACAGCTACAGTTTCTTATAAAAGGAAGTGCTAAGGGCAGTTTTCTTGGGAATATGGAAGCAATGTAGAATTATCTTCTTTTTTCTAAGTATGCACAAATCTGTTCTGTTTTTTCCAAGAGAATCAATGCTTGCTTGCTTCCTTCTCTGTGTCTTGCCCTCTGTTTTCTTCTTTCTTTTTTGATTTTGGTTTTGTGTTTTGAGAGCAGAAATCATGTGTCATTCCTGTGGCTTGGTCTCATACCAACATTCATTCTCTTGAGCCAGGCAGCACTTCCTAAAGCCCATTTGAATCATAATCTCTGACAATTTAGCTTTTTCTGGCTCCTGCCAATGTGCCCATAGCATCTAGATGCAGATAGCAAGTCCTCGAGACCTCCTTCCCTTTGTTATAACGGGTCTGTCCGCATTAATTGGTGGTAAAATGTGAAATTCATGTGCTTTTGAGTACTTTCACCTTCCTACCATTTAATTCTGTACTACCTGCTCATAAATGGAATCAGCCAGTGCAGACACACCTATAAATCCCAGAGCCTGGCCCTCTCTAACCTTTGTCACTGTCGCCCACTGAGACTGAGCCCACCTTCCTTTGGTGAACTCCATCTGCTTTCAGCTCCCTCCTGGGATTTGGAGCATGAAGCTCTTCACCTTCGATCCGTATGAGACGTTTCTGTGCTTACTTCTAACACACTACTTGCCTCTTCTTTCTGTGGAAGACCATGCTCAATGCTCTACCCTCTCATTAATCACTTTCCAACATTCCGAAGCTGGAGGTGAGAGACTCTACAGCCTCTAAATCCAAGATAAATGGAAAGAACCTGACCAGAATTACTTGTTAGAAACATATATTTTCCTTTGTGGATAAGGAAACCAAGGTGGCCAAAGGGTATGTACAGAGCCATGCAAAGAGAAGGTGGCCAGGCCCAGACCATAGTGGATCTTGTTAGTGTTGATCAAGAACTTGGACTTCATCCTTAGCAATTTTAAGGACTCCAATGACACTGTGTAACTTACATCTTTTATCTTTCTCCTGGTGAGGAATGAACCAGGGTGAAAACTAGGGAAGGGGTGTGTGTGTGTGTGTGTGTGTGTGTGTGTGTGTGTGTGTGTAACAGACAGGCCCTATTTCTGTGATCCAAGAAGGGAGACAAGAAAAAATGGAAGCAAAATAATGACCCAGGTTGGTGGGGTGAGGTTTGAATCCAGAACAAAATTTAATAGACTAACTCTGGGACTTGGAATTGCTGGGAGCTAGAGTAAACTCACAACATCCTGGTTTCTCTTTGGTAGGCCCTTTGGTGGGCTAGGGAACTCATAAGGGAGATAGTGGGTACCTGCGCAACACCTCTTTCCCTTTGCAATCAGGAGTAATGGAAGCCTAGTCTTAGGTTATTGGTCATAAAATCTTGCAGTGACTCATGTCACCCTTTGAGCCCCTAATTCTGAATAAAATATGATAAAAACAAATGAATAGGTCAGAAGAATCTTTTAAAGCTACTCTGGGTTATAATCAAATTCGGCAGACATGGACATAACCAAGAATACCTCTCATTGGCAGCCTTAAATAGACTTTACAAATAGATACATTTTTTTCACTAGGTCAGCCTCTTTAAAAGCTCTGGCATGTAAATGATCTTGCTGGTTCAGGCTTTGACCAGACCCAGCTAATAAGAGGGAGTTGGCTGGTGGCCTACCACTAGCGTGACTGGCCATCTGTCCTATTTTTTTCCCTGATTGAGAAAGGTTCCTAGGATATGAGATTTTCAGTTTCAAAACCCAGACAGTCCCAGCAAACCAGGACGAGTGGCTCTTCCCCCACCCCTTTCCGAGGGAAGCATTGCAACATGGACAGCTGAACTGGGTGGGGCCCGAGAAATGGAGACAGTTCAGCCTGGGGATTTGGCATAAGGATGCCACCACAAAGCAGAAAGGGAGTTTGGGAATAGGAAAGGCAGGAACATATCTTCTTGCTTCCAGATGAAATGCTTCTCTTGGAATAGGAGCCTGAAAACTCCATTCTGCTTCCCCAGACACTAGACTCCTTGTATCCCTGCCCTTCTGAGGCCTTGTTGATACATTTCAGGTGAATGTAAGGTTTAGTGAACAAACCCTTTGGATCCTGCCAGACTCTAGGACTTGCAGATCTTTCATGGGCACAGGACTATTTTAAACTGGGTCCTGGTTGATAAAAACAGTTTCTTTATATAGGATGTTTCTACATCTTTGAAATCGTGCTTAGAAAAGACTCTTTTTGTAGGAGCACCAAAAAGCTGGCTCATCATCAGCACTCAACCATTCAGGTCTTTATTTCTAAAGTGACCGTAGCTCTCCATTATTCAAACTCTTCTGAAACCAAATTACAATTCTGAAGTCTTCAAAAGTTTCCCTTCTCTACCCCCATCACAATTATTTCTCTTACAAAATGAACCCCAGAAAACACATTGTAGACGGTAGGGTGAGGGAAACATTTGAAATAAGAAGCTAATTAAAGGGATTTTTTCTTCCCTTTGAGGCCTGCTATAAGCCTTCAACTACATTCAGAATGCGGGAAAAAGTACTGGAAAAAAGGACTTTGAACATTTACTATAAAGAAATAATAATTGTTTGAAAAGATAGATCTATTCATCCAAATTTGAATGCTACACATATACTCATGTATTGGAGTGTATTCTAATACATGAATACAATTTTTGGGAGTGTAACAATTAAACATCATCAGAAAAAGGAAAGTCAAATTAAAAAATACATCAGAGGGAGGCAACATACTCATCTTGGAATACCAGTTCATTCTTCTTGTGGCATCTGAACCCTCCACAATAGGAATAAATGGGGCAGTCAGTCCAGGAGCAATTCAGTTCAGAGAAATAAGAAAAAAAGAGGAAATAGGAAAGGGTGCAGAAAAACGAAGAATGTGATTCCTCTGCCCACATGCCTCAGATAGCAAAGGGTGACAAAAGGTTCAGTGAGACCTTGAGTCTTTGGGAAGACACAATCTTTAGGGCACTACAATGTCCTAAAACGAGCCTGTGGGTAACAATGAGCCCTTTCATTTATATGTGTCCTTCCTTCTGAATCACCCTGTGAGGACCAGGCATTAGGGCAAAATTGCCTACAGTTTATTCTTCGCTGGGCATAAAAGACACAGTGAGTGAAACCTTAAATAATAGCATCAGCATTTTACAAAGGTTTTCTAGTTCACATATAATTTAAGGAGGTCAAAAATTTTAGGTAGTAGGGCTACAAGCTCACTCCTCTGGGTAATGCTTCATTTTGAAAATATCAGCCATATATATGGGAAAAGCTCTCAAAATGATCCATCCTGGATTTTTATTTTCAGATTTTGGTCTAAAATCCTGAGAGATACATGCAGAAAAATACCCACGTATTACTAAGTGTGTAGCTTGAAGAAGTCCCACAAATAGTCCCACAAATACCCGTGTCACCAGCACCCCAGTGGAGACAAAGGCTGTGCCAGCCTTCAGAATTCCCCTGTCAATAGTAGCTATGATCTAACAGCTTAGATTAGCTATGTCACACAGGAGAATTTTGTTTTGATCGTTTTGTTGTGCTGTGTTGTGTTTTATGTCAGTGTCTCACATCATAGTCCTGGCTTTCCTGGAACTCACTATGTAGCTCAGGCCAGCTTCAGACTCACTGTAGTTCTCTTGCCTTGGTATTTTTGGTGCTGGATTTACAGGCCTGAGCTACTACACTGGGTTGAGAATTTTCAAATTGTAATTTAGGGCATGAGCACTAAAGAAAAGCAAAGTTCTTACAATTTCTTAAAAGCCGTGGAGAAGAAAGCCATTTTGCAATGGTTTATTTTCTGGGGCTTCTCTGAATTAAGGCTATTAAGCTAGAAGTTTCCGAACTGGGTTCTTGCTGGTATAGGATTTGGGGGTGACTGGGTCTCTAATGCCTGGGATTACAGCCAGGCTGTAATCTGTTACAACCTGCTCTCCTCAGCACCTCTAGCAAAGGCAGCCACCAAGCTTGCTTTCTCTGCCTTATCAAAGCCACCATCAGATCTTTCAAAGCCACATGGCTGGAAGCACTGAGCACAGGACAACAAAATGGCCGATGGTGGCCCAAATGTATTGGCTTTTTCAAAAGCAACGCTAGACTCAGCCGCTGAAATAGCGTATCTGATGTGGATATTTTTTCTTCAACTTCCAAATGAGATTATGATTGATTAATTTCACATCCTCATAGGTCTCGTCATATTTCTCGATGTGCTTTCTGCTCCTTTTTTTTTTCTTACTGCAGGAGACAAACAGCACGGAGGCTGGAATAAAGCAATGGAACATACATCGTAATGTGTCTGCAGCAGCATCAGAAAAGGCCTTACTTGTTCTCCTGGGCTGTGGAGTGCCGAGTGATTGAATGCTCGCCAAGCTGTCAGTTTTATGAAACAAATTCCCTAACCTCCTTGGCCCAGAGCTTTGCTCTGTCTGAGATGGAAAAGAAATAACTTTTAATAGAAAACTCATTGCTAAAATCTAAGATAAGATTTCAGAGTTACTTCTCTCCTAAGAATAAAATGAAATATTGAAGTAAGCATTTGATGGCAGAGAAGGGGACAAGCTATTAGGGAACCTTATTTTTTCAGTTCTTGGTTAACACACTGTTAATAAAAATATTTAGACTTTTGTGATGCATAATGCATTTTTATTCCTAGTGAGCTGGCCTGTTTGTATACACAGATGTTTCCTGTGCTCTTTCTATCATAGCTGCTATTGGTTCTAAAACAATATTTTGAGCAGGAAACAGAATCTTATGTTAAGAACTTAGGCCCCTCACAGACTCAGTTGGTCTGAGTAAGGATATTTTCATTTCTAGGTATAATACTTAAGGAAGTGGGATGTGGGAATCTCCTTTTGCTCAAGAGTGTGGAAAACACTTTAATAAAAAGCAAATGCAAGGAATGCAGTTTATGGAGACACTAGACAGTTCTTCCTTTGCCTTCGAGATTAAACCTGACTGATTCATCCAGGCTAGTTCATTGCTGAAGGGCTGCGTGGCTTTTCTGTCTCCTTTCTCACTTTGTCAAAGCCGCTGTGAGTAATGCCTGCCCTTTCATCCAAACCCTCAGTGTGTTCAACTGGCTTTCGGAGCTTTTCCACAGCATTGTCCTCACAGAGCCGTAGCTTCCATTCCAGCACCAAGAACGCTGTGGCAACGCGGCTCACCAGCTCAGTTCCTTTGCTCCTCGGCCGAGGCTGTGGAAGGGAGTTAGAATAAAACACGCAAAATGAGGTTTTCCACATCAGCACTTCAAAAACAAAGAGGTGACCCTGTCTTAATTGAAAAATGGCACAAGATCCTAATGAAAAGCCAGGCTTACGATTCAGTCCCTCATATCTCCTCCTACGGCTCCCCTTGTGAGTGAATTCTGAAATGATCAGGCAGCCTGTTCAAATAAGATATCATTAAGTATGACTACACAAGCAACACATCACCCTGGGTGGCTAACTAGTCAATGGCTGCCGAAATGCCAGGAAAGGAAAGGATGGTGCACAGGGAAGTCTCCTTTTCTGTTTCTTTGCAGATCTATTCTCTTTATTCTCTCACTAATTTTTTTATGATTATAAGATGAATATACACTTTTTAGAAATTAAATATAGAAAGATGACAGGAGAAAAATATCATTCATAGTCTTGCCACCCAATATTGTCTTGATCAATATTTTTGACTTATGTTCTTGGAGTCTTTTCCTCATTCATATAACCTTTACCTTATCCAAGCGTTTGAAAAGTATATCCTACAGTCCAAAGTCTCCTTGTAATTAAATTGATATACTTCAAAACTTAGCTAACACACATTTTCCTAATCATCAATGTGAAAAATGAAGCTTTATCTGGCCTATTGCCTCTCCTGTGTGACCAAAATATTTAACAAATGTATTCCTCCTCTTCTATTGCCTACATGTCAATATTGTTGACTGTCAAATCCCTCAGCACCTAGAACAGCGCCTGGCACCTAGCAGTTTCTTAGTAAATACTGATGAGTTACTGAATGGATAACAAGTTTATCCTCCCATTACTTTCAGGATGCATACATTGTCTCCTGAGGCTGACCTCTTCTCACCATCCTTTACTATTTCTCCATAGTAGTCAGACTGAGCTGTAGCTGTCCCTTGACAGACTGGGTCTGCTCCCTCTTATTTTCCATGTCAGAAAGTAGTTGAGGGAAGCAAGGCCCAGTCTTTGGAGCTGGACATATCCAATTCTCAGATTAGTACATAAGGAAACAAGTGTCATTCTCTGGGCCTCAATGATGCCTTTATACAACAGGTAGTGATGATGCCTGTCTGGCAAGTTGACTAACAAGTATGCACAAAGCCTGGTTTACAGGAGGGATCCAACATCTGAAGCTACTAGTATTTTGCCTACTTTCTAATGACAGAATAAATAGTGTTGGAGACCCTGGAGCATTGCTTTTCTTTCAACATGTCCACTCATTTAATCTAACAAACATATAAAGATTTCTGGTGATTAAATTTGTGTCTCCATGCCAAACAAATCAGAGAAGTAGCAAAGAACTGAGGGGATTTTCTAATAATCTTTTGGTTGGCCTTCTGCTGTGATTGCACATGCTTCCTCCCCAGCAAGGCATCAGTTGCATTGTACCTGTGTATTCCTATAGGTAATTCTCCCACCAGTTAGTCAATGTACCTTCCATCAAGGTGTCCTCAGTCTGGGACCTACAGTGCCCATTCCTAAAGAATTATTCAGTGCATACTGACTCAATGGGTACATGAAGGAATGAATGAAATATATCACATTGTATGTATCTTTCCCTGATATCAACTACCAATATGGACTTCACAGGATTTCCTAAATGAAAAGAAAAAATAAAACACAGCAACAAAAGCTTGGAATTATATCTTGAGCCTTTGGCTCTATAATGTAAGCCTTTGACACACAGACACAGAAGTATTGGTTCTGCCAAGTGCTGGCTTAAGGGCAAAATGCCATTTCCTCTTTGTTTTGATGATTAAGCCCATGGATTCACTGGCTAGCATATTAAGTTCTTTTGAGGAAGAGGTGGCAAGGTGTGCACAGTACAGTTTCCTGTCTGCACTTTTAGCTTGAGTTATATGCATGCTGGCATCTCTTTCACACAAAATCCGATGAGCTGGCATTTAGTTTTGACAGCATCTCAAATCTTATGAAAGTCAGAGTCGGGGGCTAGCATTGTGTTTTAGGTTCATCTCAGATAGTGGCAAGACAACCTGGATAATAGAGTCTTTAAGAGATGTTTTCTTAGAATGCTTCCAGAATAATAATTAAAAAAAAAACATAAAATAGCAGTAAAGGAATTAGCTTAGCTTCCCAGAGCAAAGACCTCCTTATATTATCAGCTTTTCTGAGACTGGTCACAAATAAACACACAGTCACTGAGACAGGTTTTCTTCCCTAATTCACAGTGGCGGTGATTGCTGGTTAGGTGCCAAAGCATATTTTGTACACCTTCCTTGACACTCAGACTACATTTCCCAGCCTCCCATGTAGTTGCATGTATAGCATGTACCTGAGTTCTGATCAAAGAATGGAAAAGGAAATAATATGTGTACCTCTGGTGCAATCATAAATGCATCCTATGTTTTCTTCCAAGCTCTTTCCTAATCTTGCTCTCAGAGATGGAAAAAAGTGTCGTGGACATCTTGGAAGCTACTTTCAAAGATGCTAGTGCCTTCTCTGCCTAGGGAGTGTCATTTCATGACGTAACTGCCTAATGTACCCTAATGTACAGTGCCCATCCTGACTCATTACTAAGCATGAAATTAACTTCCATTAATGAGCCATTACAACTTGGGATCCATTTGTAAAATGGTTTGCCCTATCTTAACTGAGTTCTTATTGGGTTTTGTTTTAAAAATGGCTGTCAGTTTTTAAAGGCAAAGGCCTTTATCAGGAATTGTTGTATGTATGCATGTATCAAGAATTGTTATGACAATAATAATCCTTTCACAAATTCTGCAAAGGTACCCTCCCTCATGTTACAGCTATAGATACAACTCCAAGTCAGAAAGCGCTGAGAAGTGGAACTGAAGAGGCTCTTTGATGAGACATCTTAGCAACAGAGGAAAGGAAAGCACTTTGTGACATTTCCATGCTGCACAGCTAGTAAATAGTGGTGGCTACTGTTGAATCTTCTGCCTGCCTTCAGAATAAAATTGCCCCTGAGAATCAATAATCAAAGATATTTAAAAATGAGTGCGGAGCTGGTGGGGAGCCCTTAGGATAAATTCTTTAGTCTCTTCCTACCTTCCTTCTTTCCTCATTTCTTCCATTACTCACTCCTTTCCTTCTTTCCTTCCTTGAGATGGGAGCATCATGTAGCCCAGACTATCCTCGAACTCACTATATAACCAAGGCTGTCTTTGAACTCCTAATCCTCCTTCCTCTACCTCCCAAGTGATGGTATTGTAGGTGTAGATACCATGCCCAGCTCGTTTCTTTCATTCTTTTGAAGGAGAGTCTCACCCAGTTTTCCAGGCTAGCCTGGAACTCAATACTCATCCTGCCTTAGCCATTTAAGTACTGAAACTACAGACATGTGCCAGCACCCCTAGGTTTATCCTATTTTTTTTTCTGATTGGAGAAAGTAACATTGTTTTAAACAATTTTCTTGGACATTTCTATGTTAGGACTAACCAATCTGTGTCATGTTTGCCACCATGGAGTAACGCTCTGTGTACTAACTTGTGATAACCAGTGTGTCTTGATTGACATTTAGGTTGTTTCCAATCTTCCTAATGAAAAAGAGCTGTGATGAACGTGTTTGTAAGTATATCTTTGGGGTAGATTCCTAAAAGAGAAATTGTGTGTTCTAGTTTGGTTTCCATTGCTGTGGCAAAACATTCTGGCCAAAAGATCTCGGAAGAGGAAAGGGTTTATTTGGATCACAGGTTACAGTCCATCATTGAGGGCAGCTAAGGTAGGAACTCAGGGAAGGAGCTTGAAGCAGAAACCAATGGAGGGACACTGCTTACTGACTTGGTCCCCAGAGCTTGCTCAGCTACTTTTCTTATATAGCCCCAACAGAACTACTCACAGTAGGCTAGACCCTCCTACACCAATTACGTTTTAAGAAAATGTCCTATAGACATGCTCATGGGCCAGTCTAATCAAGGCAATTCTTCATTTGAGGTCCCCTGTTCCCAGGTTCGTCAAGTTGATGATAAAACTAACTTGGACATTGTGGGTACTCTGAGAGACATGTTTCACTGTCCTCCGTGTGGGGAGCTCTATTTATTCAGAAGAAACAGATAATCAACAGTTCTGGAAATGGACTCAATGGATTTAGTTCTTCAAGTTCCAGTAACTAAGAACACTGGAAGAAAGGGTGTCCAGAATATCTGAAGGCTGCAGATGTGCTCCAAGCCCATGGTGTAGGATAACAGTGAGGAGGTGCATCCCAAAGGGAAAGAATGACACCTTCCAGACGTTGGTTGGCTTCTCTACATACTTCTGGCAATCAAGCCACCATTGTCTGGAAGATCAGGACTGATCTGGGTACAGGGATGTGAAGCAAGGCTTCTACTTGCAATAGCCTATAGAATGGAGAGAGAGGGAGGAGAAGACTGTCTAGGCTAGCTGTCCGTTGAAGCTGAAGCTGAGGGTTTCAGGACACTTACTCCTCAGAAGAAGGCATAAACCTGATGTATCTGGACATATTTTATGGTTAGTAGGTGGCTCCAGGCAGACATTTTTATACGCTCAGCTATGTGTGCTCTGAGATGTCCCTGTCCATGAGAGTTATTCCAGGAACTACAATGATGGTGATGATGATGGTAACAGTGATCATGGTTGCTGGGAGAAGGAGATAATTACCCAGACAGTGCTGTGACAGCTCAGAGTGGACCCTGGGAGGAGCAAGGATTACCTCTGCTATACTTGTGTGTGTGTGTGTGTGTGTGTGTGTGTGTGTGTGTGTGTGTGTGTG
>LZPO01017296.1:649336-680430 GCA_001675575.1 Neotoma lepida | reverse complement strand
TTCTCTGTGTAGCTTTGGCGCCTTTCCTGGAACTCACTCGGTAGCCCAGGCTGGCCTCGAACTCACATAGATCCGCCTGCCTCTGCCTCCTGAGTGCTGGGATTAAAGGCGTGCGCCACCACCGCCCGGCCCATTGTATTTTCTTATTGAGATGTATAAATATAATACGGTAGAGTTTGGTGATAATCTAACCCAGGCCTTTGCACATGCTAGGCAAGTACTCTACCACTTGTTAAGAACTGATGGTTTGTGAGTGCATGTATTTTCTCCCATCTAACCCCCTCCCAGATCAAAACAGAATCTAGTTCCAGATGCTTTCCTGATCCCTACTGTAGCCAAGATCCTGTGAAAGCAAACTTTATTCTGACTTCTGTCTCCGTGGATTAGTTTTGTCTCTTCTATATTTTCACATAAATGGAATCACAGTGTATGCAGCCTTATGTAGCTGGCTCTTTTCACTTAGATAATGCGTGTGCGATTCATCCGTGTTGCTGCTAGTGTTCATAGTTTCTTCTTCTTTATTACTGCACAGTGTCTGATTGTATGGGTGTATCACAGTTTGTTTATCCAGTCTCCTGCTGATGGACATCTGGGTGGTTTCCAGTTTGGGGCAATTGGAAATAAAGCTGCTATGAATATTCTCGAACATGTCTTTTGGTGGCCATATGTAGAGCTGTCTTAATGTTGCCTGTGATAGCATTTGACAAAGATAGAGCTTGCAAAAAGTAACCCCTTGCCAAAAATCAAACAGCAACAACAACAAAACCCCTGAATACCCCAGCGGGCTTAAAAAATGAAGCAGTTGATTGTCTGAGGCCTGTCTTGAAACTGACTGCTTCTCTCCCTTGGGAGACAAGGACATTGCACAGGAAAAGATGACAGCCTCTTTGGGATACAGAGCTCTGCTACAAAACAGACATCATTTCTGAGGGTTTCAGTATTTATGGAGCCACTACATACAGTGAATAATTACTCCCTGGGTGTACATTAAGGTCTTTGAAAGAGACACTGGTTGCTTCAGATTCATTGAATTGTGATTTGGGTGCTGATGCCAAGATTTGTTTATTAGATTCCTGGTACTCTTGCAGCTCTGCTCCAAGACTTCAGAACTGGCCCCAAGGAACATTTGATCCAAACAAGATCCCTGGTAGCTTATGACCCCAGGATCATCCCTCATCCAACCTTGCAATGGAATTGTAAGCTCCAGCTTCCTACTCCTCGAAGGAGAGGAACCTAGGGATAATTTCCAGTGGCCTAGAGCATCATTGCCTACAGCAGTTAGCTGCTCATTGACACATCCTGGATAGGCTACCTTCCTTTCCTGGCTTGGGTCCTCACTAGCCCACAGGCACTTCTTGACAGTCTCATGTACACTGGATACACTTGGATCTTAGTGTCAGCATTTGCTTTGGGGGATCCCTCCCAAGTACAACTATACTCCATCTCCAAGGAGAAATGTTCTCTAGCATGACACATGCATTAAAACAGTTTGAGAATTTTGAAAATTCCATAGTGTCCTTTGTATCACCTGCTCTGGGGTTAAGTCACCACTGGGTATCTTTACTATGGAGAAGTTTGTGATTAGTGGCTGGCTCAGGGGAGGCCAATAATAAATAGTATTTAATTTTCAAACTGCAATGAAGACAGACAGGTTTGGTCCCACTGCTCCTTGTCACTGTCACTACCAATAGGGTACACAATGGATTCGTGACCACAGAAAGTGTGGGGAAATGGAATCACTTAGGACATGGGGGATTAGAAAGGGATAGGGGTGGGGGTTGGGCATGGGGGTTGCTACTTAGAGGAATCTAAACCTAACAAAAATGCCTTATTAATCGCAGATTGAAAGGGAAGGGACAAAAATTGTGTCTCTTCCACGATAAGCATTTCCTTAGAAAAATAAAGTGAACACAAACAAATAAATAGTTCTGATTTGTTGAAGGCACAAATCTTTGTCCCTTCCCTCCTTCCCTCCCTCCCTCCCTACCCCTCCTTTCTCCCTTTCTTTCTTCTTTCCTGCCTTCCTACCTTCTATCCTTTTCTTGTTTGTTTCTTGAGACAGATTCTAGTATAACCCAGAATGGCCTATAACTCACTTGGTGCTTTGTAGCCAAGGCTGGCCTCAAACTCTTACTATTTCCTTCTCTATTCTCCAAGTTCTGGGATTACAGGCACGTACTACCACACCCAGCCATAGGAAGAAGACTCTGGAATGATTTGTTTTCACTTTCATTTTTCCAAAATGCAGCTATAATGTAGATATAGACATTTTGAGGAGAAATATCATAATGTACAAAGCAGTTTGTCTGCTTCCTTTAAAATCTTTCTTTGGAGAAGGATTTTTTTTTCACATAATTTAAGAAAGGGAGCAGAGGAGGA
This sequence comes from Neotoma lepida, assembly GCA_001675575.1. Classification (NCBI taxonomy): domain Eukaryota; kingdom Metazoa; phylum Chordata; class Mammalia; order Rodentia; family Cricetidae; genus Neotoma; species Neotoma lepida. The sequence goes on along the minus strand of LZPO01017296.1, from coordinate 678,051 downwards.
AGGTGGGGCTCAGGGAAAATGGATATAATTACCCACAAAGTCTCAATGATTGGAGTCTGAATTCATGGTTCTGCAAGGATAAACACACGGACCATCTCAGTGTGGGACTGGGGCAGGGGAGGCCTACAGCATTTGGAAACTGCAGGATGTTAAACTGCAGATATGGAGTTTGTTTTACACACACTCAGGGCACAGCTGGATCAAGAAGGCTATGGCAGATGAATCTGAGGGCAAAGATAAACTCAGGCTGTATAGAATGTTCACGGGTGGCAGAGAGAATATGCATTTGGGATTTCTGAAGGGTTCTCATTTGCCTGGTGTTCCTCTTCACCTGGGGCAAATTTGGAAGCACACAAGCTGTTTAAGTTATATTCTATTAATCTTTCCCCAGCGGCTGTGCTTCCTGGTCTGATCCAGCACAACACCGCACACATGTTCTAATCGTTTTTGCTGTTTCACTGATTGCAGAATTAGAAGCATCCACTGTCTGGTAAAAGTGGGTCACGGGAGTTCCTGACTCTGCTATGCTGCTAATAGATTTCTGAATGGCAGTGCAGGGGTGCCTGAATGTGACATTTGAGCAGAAGAACAATGGTGATCGCTCACTGTGATTTTGCGCTTGAATCATCCTTTTCTCCAACATTAACACGTGTGGGGGAGGACTCACAGATTACAGGTGCTGGGGAAAAATGAATGAGGCACTGAGCTGCTTTATCTCTATAGCTCCCTCTTCCTGGGCCAGTATGCCATTCTGCCACTTGCCTTTCTGGTCGCCACTCCCTTCCCTGGGCTTCTGCCACAGCAACTTTTTCCAGGCCTACTGCCCAATGAACTGGCAGGGCACATGAGATAAGCTCCTTTCACAGCCCATCCCCCTCTCCGTCTCCAGGCCACCACTAGACTCTGTTATTTCCATGTTGAACTGTGAAGTGCATCCCTTGCTTGGTCTTCTCCTGAACCTCTTCCTTGTTCTTCTTTATGTCTTGTTCTCTTCCATTATTATTCTAGTTATATAATAAATACCGTTGTCTTCATGCACTGCATAGGAAGTGAAACCACACAGGTTTATGATGAAATAATTGAACCTTTAGGTTTCCCCCAGGACGAAAAGGAAATTGAATCAAGTGATAAAGACCCAGACATTGTCAAATTCACCATATGGGCATTGTTCTCGCCAATGATTATTTATATAGAGCAGCTGTGGGTAGCTCGCTTAGTTACTGTCTCCTTTTCTTTGTAAAAGTGCAATTTTGCTTAAACCACTTATTTCTTGTAGCTCCACAAAATGGTGATCATAATCATGTCTGACCCAAGCCTGTTGCTTATGTATGTTCATGTTTAATTTGAAATCTGCCAACAGTGATTCCTACAAAGCCTCCTGTTCACTCAGAGCTACTCTACCATCAGGTGCACTAGGATCCTAGAAGAAAAAAATAGAATAAATCAACAAAGTGATGTAATAAAATCTTCTTAAATAACAACCAGATAGTAAATTAACATATATGTGACCTTTGAAATGAGCATGTACAAGGAAGTTGAATCCATCAAATAGCTGGCTGAGTGCCTGCCCTTTACTAATAGGCTGAGAGATACAGCTGCTAGAAAGATACTTAAAATATGCCTTACACACACACATGCACGCACACATGCACACGCACACGTACACGCACACACACACACACTCTTCATTTCCTTCATTTGACAAAACTAGTTTCATTGGGATTGACAGCATTGCCTTTGTTGAGCATGCATTTAACAAATGAGATTAAACAACTATCCCACTCACTTTCATCTAATTCAGTTTGACAGCAAAGCAGGTAGCTAGAATAATGGAGTTCCAGAGGAGGTAAAGATGCTTTCTTTGGGGTTTAGTGACATAACTTCCTGGATCAGTTACAGCAAGTATCTCTTCTGTTGCTTCTGTATATTTTGTTTCATTTTATTTGTTAAAGTATAAAGTCAGTAAAGTGAACCAATCAAGGATACAAGTTAATAAAATTTTGCTAATACATATACATTTGTAAAAGTAGCCTTCAAATCAAAATATACAACATTCCTGTCTGCCAAAATGCAAAAGATCACTTCCTAATCAGTGCAGCTCCACTGCCCTATCCTCAGGGTGGCCACTATATTGACTTCTAATAGAAAAGATCAATTTTGTCTGGATTTGAACTTCATGTAAAGTGCCATGAGTAATATTTTTTCTTTGTTTGTTTTATTTCACTCAGGATAATGTATTCCAGACTTATCCACATTATGGAGTTTATCATTAATTCATTTTCAGTCATTGCTTCCTGTTATATGACACGGTGCTTACCAGTGGGAAACTTGACTGTTTCTGGCTTGGCTCTTGTCTCCATGTTGCATTCTTTCTTATTAATTTGTTCTTTGACGGCTTCACACATGTATATAATACACTCTGGTCACCCTGTTCCCTCCACCCTTTCCCATCGTCTTTACATTTTCTAGCAGTCTATAGAAGGACTCTTAGAAATGAGCAGGGTGATAGGACTGTGAGTCAACTTGCTCCATACTAGCAGGAAACTCCACTGGCCACGCATAAACGCATGCTCTAGATCTGGAGTGGTGGGACTGAATTAGGTTTTCTTTTGCGTAAGATTCCAATTCAGCTCCAGGATATGTTGTCACATATGTGTTGGGAGACCACACACTTGAGTGCTTCATCTTCTTTAACCCTGATGTGGGAAAAGGCGTGAACTTAAGGAACAGATGGCAGAGTTGAGACCTAGAGAGGGTCTTCAGACATCCAGGAAGGAAGCAATAGGAGCAGTTTCTCATCCAGAATGCTCAGGTATCTGGCACCTTGCCTGCCTTTGGGCAGACCCAAGGACACAGCTTCATTTTGGTTATCTTTGCTGACCATTCTGACACTTTACATTTTCTGACTCCTGGAAATAAATTCTTCTTGCATCTCATAAGAAAACAAACTGTCCAGGTGGTATGACTAGAGTAGGCATTGGGCATTTGGTAGAAACGGGCACAAAGGGATACTCCTTCCTTCTAGCTATCAGATGAGGACAGCAGCTGAGAGTACAGCTCTAGAAGCTCCTGGGAGGGGAAGGCCAGGTATGCAGGTTGGATCTGGTGTTACGATACTGTAAGAAGGTGAATTGTTTAACTGTGCCCCTTTGCCTGAGATTGTCCCAGTTCAAATACTGAACAGCCCCTGAGCCTTCCATGGGAAGGCCCTCATTCTAAGGCTAAGCAAGATGGCCAATCACCTTAGAAGAGGAAACCATTTTCATGCACGTATTTATGCATTAAGTAGATAATTGCTACTGTACTTCTATTACAGACCAAGCACTTTGCAGGTTTGGGAGGATGGAGTGGTACCTGCAAGGCCACGATGATTCCTGTCTCCCTTCTAGAATATTTTCTCTGGAGAAAAAGGATGGGACTTGAAGTCATTGTAATACAGTGCAATGCTTGCCTGAATAGCGATAATAAGGCAAGGAAGGCTTTAATTAAAAAAAAAAAAAAAACAGGGGCTGTGGACATAGTAATCGACAATCAGTCCTTTATCTCCTAAGCATAGCCACAGAATTCCAGAGCTGAGAGAAAAGCAGCTCACAGCAAAGTCAAATGTTCTCATAGTGACTGTGGAAAAAGAGGGTGGGAAGATAAGCAAGCGCACAGATTTAGGCCTGTGGATGTAATCCCTTTGTGCTGCTTAGGTCTCCAGGCACGTAGCAGTGTTTTCCTGCTTTGGGAGCCCCTGTTGGCTGGTGCAAAACAGTGAGTGTGTAATGAACAGGAGTCTTTGGCATTGTCCATGCCCATAAATTCAGATTGACAAGCATGCCCTGGCAAAACTTCCGAATCTTTTCAGGTCATACAGATAACGTGGATAGGGGCAAGGATGATGCGCTGGAGCTAATAATTCAGTATGTTTTTAAACAGCGCTCCAGGGTTGAAAAGCTAGTGCCAGATTTCCTACATGTTGTCTTACAACAGAACAACATGTACTTCTAGATATCTTAAACTAATGGAGATGTACTCTTGCTTAAGAGGCCCAGTTATTGTTGGTTAAAAAACAACAAAGCCTTTTCAGTGCACTTGAAAAATATGACAGCTGTTATAAAGGCTACAAGGCCAACCTAATGGAAGTTGGCAGATACAAACCCATCCACACACATCCACACAGAGCGACTGAGGGAGTGGGAGGGGAGAGGGAAAGAGATAGGAAAGTAGAAGAAAGGGAGAAAGAGAGGAAGGAGAGAGGAAGAGTTAGATAGGCCGACAGACAGACACAGACAGATCAGAGACAGAGACAGAAAATAACTTTTGAGTAGTTTACTTTTCATTCAGTAATTACACAACAAAAAAATAAACCCCTTACCTGGATGGGAAGGCCCAGCCATTTAGTCCAGTGCCAGAGGCACAGCCAAGCAGAGCAAGTCTTGAACCTCAGCCTCTCTTTCTTGTCTTCTTCAGCCCAGAGGTACTAATGATGTTTAGTTAGTAAATGATGTTTCCCTGAAAGGATGTGTCCTTCTATTGAGGTCTGCTGAAAACATAAAGATAGGGATGGGTGGTGGGTTTTTTTTTTTTCCAACCAGGGAGTTTCTGTTGTTTTCATTAAGTGTTAGAAACGGTGCAGATATATTGAGCCAATTTCTTCTTCTTTCTCTACCTTGACCACCATGCAAGGAAAACAGAGATCCTCCCAAACACTTTTTCACCTTTGACTGGGTGTCATCTGGGAAAGCAGTGTCACACTAGCCTTCTCTGAATACTGACCCTGCCAGGTTTGTAACTACCACACAGCTCTTCGCAGTCTCTCTGTGACAGGTGGAGGAGGAAGTACAGCAGCTTCCCCTGGATGACCTCCCAGCTTTCCCCTGCAAAGAAGCAATAATGGAGGCTTATCCATGAGGAACGAAGTGCCTCTTCCCTTTACAGTTTCATGATGCCTTTCTTTGTAGCGTGTTCAGCACGGCTTGGCCTGATTTATGATTTTTTTTGCCATCTGGTTTATTTCTCTTGTTGTTTTGTATTGTTTTAAATCTGCTCGAGGCCATCTTTGACTGAGTCTTTTTTTAAAAAAAGACAAATTACAAAAGTAAATCCTAAGAGTGTCATCTGAAGGTTAGGGATGAAAGAGAAGTTTAAATAGGACTCTGATCGTTCCTGTGAAGTCCAGTAGCTAAAAATAAAGTTCCTTTTCCTTTGTTGATTATGCAATAGAGCACAGTCTCACATGTGAGTGCAGTGGAATGTAGCAGTTGTTGTTTGGAGAATTCCTGCCTGGGCTTTCTTCAAGGGAGTCCCAGTAGTTCTGTGAATAACTGATTTCACTCACTTAGTGATTGAGCACCCACTGGGTGCAAGGAATGCTGCTAGACACTTTGAGGTGTTGGTGAGTTTTAGCCAGGCCAAGATTTTCTTTTCACTTGATCTGGGCTCAGTTTTTATCCCATGAAGGAAGCGATGTCACTGTATCTAAAAGCAAAATGAGGCAAGAATGAAGTGGGGCAGGGGTCCTTTCTTCTAGAGGAAGAAAGAGTGGGATTGTTTGAAGGAGAAGTGACTCCTTGGGTACTGGGTATTGTCTGTGTTCTGGGAAGCCATGAAATGTCAGTGATCTGGATAACTATGTTTAAGCCATGCTCTTATTAAAACCAGCAGGCCTGGCTTTACCAAACAAAGAAATTCTGAAACAATTTTGGAAATACAATTTAAGAGTGGAATTCATAAATGGAACTGTACAACCATCAGTTGCACTGTTCAGATACAAGGTTGGATGAGTAAAAGAGAATTTTACAAGTATGGATTCAAAGCTCTAAAGTGAACTTGCCTAATTGGTAGTAGAGATGTAGAGCATCTTGCTGGAAGGCAAACAAATCTCGTATCTAAAAATATTCTCTTGGATGTAACAGCAAACGGAGCGTCAAACAATACTTGCAAAACATCTTGCTTAAAGACGTTGGAAAGGAGTTAAGGACCGTAGGTTAGTAGCTAGTACAATTTGGAAACCTTGTCGGGAGATTATTAAATCCATCTAACCTTAGAATCACCTTTAGAGAGTTTTGGACCTGCGTATTCCTGAACCTAATCTGTATGGGCTAGGTCTACTTCTGCATTGCTGTGATGACAATGCCTGTTCTGGTTAGGTTTTTTTGTTGTTGTTTTGGCAACTTGACACAAGATAGACTCATCTGGGAAGAGAGACTCTCAATTAAGAAGATGCCTCCAGAAGAAGATTGGTCTATAGGCAATTTTGTGAGGTATTTTCTTGATTAATGATTGATGTGGAATGGCCTAGCCTATTGCGGGCAGAGCCACCCCTGGGCGGGTGGTCCTGGTGGTATAAGAAAGCAGGCTGAGTGAGTCATGGAGAGCAAGGCAGTAAGCAGCACTCTTCTCTTTGGTAGCCTCTGCTTCCGTTCCTACCTCTAGGCTCCTACCTTGAGTTCCCACCCTGACTTCATGATGGGCTGTAAACAGTATGGTGGAATAAAATTGTCTTTGTAACAGCAATAAAACCCTAACTCTGACAGTGCCTGACAGAAACAACTTAAAAGAGGAAAGAATTGTTTTGGTTCGTTATTTCAGCCCATCATGGAGGAGAAGACATGGTGGAATTCATGGCAATGGGAGCATGTGGCAGAGGCTCCCTGCGTCACAGTAGAGCATGAAGAAGAGATGTCATTGGAACAAGGAACAGGGCTATGACTTTCAAACGCCCACTCCAAGTATCCTACTGCTGCTAGCTAAGAATTCTTCCTACCACCTAAAGGAGCCACAGGCTCCTAATATAGTATCATCAGCTGTTGAACTAGCATTCAAAACACATTGCCATGGAAGACATTTCAGATTCAAAATATTAATACCATTAGACTGATTGGGTCATACTTTTGAGTGTCAGATCGAGAATCTGTGTGCCCAGAGAGCACTTCAGGGTACTTTGAGTTAGAGAACTGATGCCCTGGCCCATTTCTCTGTGAAAAATCCTATCTGTATCACCCTAGAAAATTTTGTCTGCAAGACAGAGGAGCATAAAATAGCAAATCTTAGGATATGCCATTGACTAGATTGTACATGTGTTCATTAGCTCAAGACCAATTTTAAATCCCAATCAACAATGTAATTCCTTTAAAGGACTGCAAATCAAGTCACACACAATGATTCTTGGAATTATTCATGCTCATTATTATAGTACTGAATTCTTAAGACATGCAGCTCTTCCTGGGTTGGGGAGCCAGAGACATAAACAACTTTTTGGATTCCTTAGCTTTCAAGATGGCTGAAAGGATAAAACAGTGACAAGTAAATAAAAAGTGGAATGTTAGTGAGTGAGCAAACAAAAATTCAACAATGCTCTACTGTAGTCTACATGCATTGTGAGGACCTTTTGTAGCCTCCCACTGACCTTTGCAGCATCTTTATTTAGGCGTCCCATTTGACACAGGAGAAAGTCGAGTGATGATCATAGTCACAGCTCAGAAATGGAGCTAGCAGTCAGGTCTAGGCCCATTAGGGTTCACTTTACCATTTAATTCCCCTCTTCTCTTCCATCCTAGGTCTGACCCTGAGGAGTCACAATCTGCTTTTTCCTTCTTCCCCCTCCCTCCTCCATCCCCTCCCTTTTCCCTCATAAAGAACATTCTAAATCGTGATTCTTGCTGTGGGGTCTTGCTTAGAGATCTGCTTTGGCTCTTGCTGGACTCATACAGGTCTACCTTTTTCTCCAAAGACGTTGGGAATCTGGAAGGACGGTATGTACAGTTCTTCTCAGCTTTGGCATGCTTTAGCTAAATCAATGTAGAACCACTTGTTTCAGAATTATATGTAAGTTCTCTTCATCTCTAGAGTGGAATTAGGCAAAGGGGCTTTAGGGATCCCAAATTCCAAGCTGACAGTATTTAAGAAGCTGTGAAAGGACATGGGTATTGGCAGCTTCTGCTTTGTGCCATTTGGCCAGAGTTGTTCTCAGCCTCTGGGCTATGGTTCCAGGAATTAGAAGAAAGGGAGGCAGGCAGCAGGCAACTAGAAGAGGCAGCCTTGCCTCTTCCCCAGAGATTTTATAGAGGCGCAGCAAGTTCCAGGCTGGAACTTCTCAGAAGGCTCATGGATGACTTCACCACCTTTTTCATTCCTTTTCTCAAAGGTGGTCTCTGTATCAAGACCAGGATGACTCCTGTTCACACTATTGACATTTGAAATTGGGTGAATCTTTGCTGTAGGTGGGGTAGGGTTGGGGGATCCATCCGTAAGACTTCTATGGTCTCCCCTACCCACCAGCAGCCAGTAGAACTCATCTTCTCCCAGCCATGATAATGAAAAATATCACCTTGCTATTGCATCAGACAGTGCTGCATCAGGCCGAGTACCACTGGCTTAGAATTCTAGTAGAAATAGGAAGGGGAAAGAGATATGCTATGGTTACAGGGACACTAGGTTGGGAATGCTGGCAGAACCCTCAAAGCTCTCAGCTCCTTTTCTTCACTTAGCCAGCAGAGATACCACCAGGAAGTAGCATGGAAAAGTTTATAGACCTTTACTACCCAGTGTGATACCAAGTTCCTCCATTTATACTTTTCCCTGATGTCCTCTTCCTCACCAATCGTTGGTGCACAGTTATGTTGCTCTAAATACCCTAAGTAGCCTAGGCCAGTGGTTATGATAACAGACTTTGGAGCTAAGGCTGCAGTAGCTGTAAGTCCCAATTCTTCCATTAGAGAGCAAGTTTCTTATTATTTTCATGACTCAGTGCTTTCACCTGTAATGTTGTGGTAACAATGGTATTCTCTTTGTACGGTTGTTGTTTGTGTGGGTTGATTATTTATAAGCACTCAGTAGAGTTCTTGGCACATAATAAGTATTTTGTTTAAGTGTATTGTAAATAAAACATAAAGAATCTGGATGGATAAGATCTGATAAACACAGTCATTCAATAATTATTTATTGGGTGTTGAACAAGGCTCCACCCTTACCTTGTAGTTGTTCTGAATTTCGTCATGATCCCACAGTAACTTAAGTAAGGTTCTGAGCCATTGTTTTGCATCCTAAAGGGGATTACAGAGTTTACTGTCTTCATCACTAGACTAGGAGCTACTCTGGGAACAGTGCCCATGGAGGGGCTATGCTCTCCTATACAGTGTCAACATCAAATGCTCCCTATCCCAGTGGACATGCCACATGGCTTTAGGGCCACATGCAGTGCTTCTTACTCATCAAAAGGCGAGTGCTAATTTACTCTGCATGGGTTCAACATCCCACACAACAATGACTCAACACTGTTGCTCTTCAGTTATATATAAGATATATTGAACCCATTATTCACTGTTTCATGCCACTTGTGTGAGAAATTTGAGACATATTTTAAGTACATTCACTGGAAATATTATTCTCTCTCCTCTGTCTCTCTCTCTCTGTCTCTCTCTCTCTGTCTCTCTCTCTCTCTCTTTCTCTCTCTCTCTTCCTACACCCCTCCTTCCTCCAAACAAGTATCCACTGAGTATCAGCTACCACTCTGGATGTTGGAGACACAGTAATGAAGATGGCAATGGGGCTTTCACTCCAGATAAGGACTATAAACAGAAGTCAAAGGAAAGAGAAGAGTTTATCAATGGGATAGACCTGGAGAAAAGCTAGGCAGAGACTGATGTGAGACAGAGTAACTAGGATGGAGATAGTTCCAGAATCTTCCCAAGACAGGGGCTGTTTTGATTTCAGATGCAAAGTCTGAGGAGGATCCAGCCATGGTGAGGGCTTTGCAAGCTGAATATGTGTTGGACAAGCCCCAACACAGGAGAAAGCCTAGTATCTTCGAAGGAAAGATGTATGCTGAACAAGGAGGAAAGTCGCTGGGAATGAGGCTGGAAAGAGTTAAAGTGGGTTCAGATCAGGAAGGCTCTGTAGGGCTGGGCATTTCGTATAAAGTACAGTGAGATGCCATCAGAGAGCTTTATGCAGATTAATAAACAATCTGATTTATGTTTTTAAGCATTTTTAAAGATATGTTATTTTTATTATGTTGTGTGTGTGTGGTTGTGTGTGTGTGTGTGTGTGTGTGTGTGTGTGTGTACCCAAGGAGGACAGAAGGCATCAGATCTGCTGCAGCTAGAGTTACAGGCAGTTGTGAACTATCTTACATGGGTGCTGGGAACCAAACTCAGGTCTTCTGCAAGGTCAGTAAATGCTCTTAAGTGCTGAGCCATGTCTTCCACCCCCTGATTTATGTTTTAAAAGGAAGGAGTGGGTAAGTATGTTGAACACTGCTGAGCTAAGATAAGAGAGAAGAGATTTTCCCCGTGTATCTAGCCACATGGAGGTCAACTTGACCTTAGCAAGAGCAATTGCAAAGTCGAAGTGGAGAGCAGCTCCTCTCTTTGCCATTTGGTTTCAGAACACAACAGTGCTATCAAGCACCAGGCATTTGTATTTAACGAGGTTGATAAGTCAATGCTATTTAATACTAATTTGGTCATCTTTTAACGAATGACGGATTTCTTTTATTTTCTCCAGAAAAGAAAAAGACATTATAATGGTCACAATGATAGTGGTGGTGCCGTCCTTGGAATCCAAGATGATGTGACTGCTTGCCATTTTGTAGCTTTTCGGTGTGTCAGCACTGGCTCACATCTACACACACACCTTATACACATCTAGATGTGTATAAGAGACAGCACACACACACACACACACACACACACACACACACACATACACCACATGTCCTGGTCCTCCATACCACCAACAGCCCATGTTCATTACAAAATGGCTGCCCATTGCTAAAAGCTGTCTGTGATTTAGGATAACTACCATGCCCCTTATAAATGGGCTATGCAAGATACAGAAGGGTTACCTCAGTCTCCTCAGAGATATGGTCTGATGGTTGTCCTCTGTGTAGCCTTGTATTTCCAAAGTCCACCCAGCTTCATAACCTTGTGTGAACATTTAAGTCCAAGAAAGGTAGGAAATCTCTCAGTATAAATCCTTAAAGGGGCATTTGACAAGGTATATAGAAACTCATTCTTGGTGGAAAGTGACTGTAGCGGAAAACATGTTTAGCACAAGCTTAAACATTAGCCATGCTTTTTATGTGGTCTTCCGCAGCATTTTGGAACCCAGACATTTTTCCTGACTGATCATTCCCTTTGATTTTTTTTCTTCCACTGCTTTGATTTCATAACACAAGAATAATATTTTTCTGGATTAAACTTCTTGTAAGTAGCCTTACCCAGGGGATGTTCTAAAATTTAAAGATGATTCTATTTTCTCAGAAGCACCGAGAAGAACAAACACAAGCATCTAACAGGTTCTGATGAGCTAGCTAGCTTTTTTAAGGGCATCGCTCCAAATTTTCTTCTTCTTGTTTCTAGCTCCTAAGTTAAGGTTCCATAATTTTAGTGCTGTTGCATACACAGTGAAGAAAAGCCCAGATCAACCTGCATTCTAGATAGAGCTCTGGTTCTGAGACCTTCACACTAATGTATTGGTACCTTCAAGGTGTACTTAAAGCTTGTCAACCCCTCCAAGTTAAATGTTCATCTTCAATATGCTGACTAAGACCTTAAAAAGTTGACACTTTTGTGGCAAAATTGAGTCACATTAACCACACAGAGGCACCTTCTTTCTGCAGTTAACGCACTCTGGGCAACTGCTAGCTGTTATGCTGAAAATCAAGCATGAAGCCCTCCCTCCCTGGCTTGTTGTGATGTCTAAGTGCTTAACTGGCAGGGCCTTCTTGTAAGATTTCTTCTATCTACAAAGATCTCTTGTCTTGGGCCATTGAACTCTAGGTCTATACTGACACTTTTTTGCTTTAATATTTCTTATTTAGTCTTTGGCATTTCATACATGTATATTATGTATTCTAACCATACCCTTGTATTACCCTCTTCAATCCCTCTCCTACTCCCTCTGGATCTCTTCTCCTCTATAAGTTTTCTCCTATTTTCATTACACTGAGTTCTTATCTGAAAGTCTGAAAATCCCAAACCATAATGCTCTAAAGGGAGAAAAGCAGCTGTGGACCTTGCGTGAAGTACCCTTGTCTTCCAATGGAAATGAGATCTCTCTTTAACCAGCACTTCGGGTACTTAAGAGGAGAGCCAGCTATGGACTGCATTTTCTTGGGGTGATTCCAACAAGCAGATTTTCTGGGTCAGTAGATACGAATGCTTTCAAATTGCCCTCCAGAATTTTCTTAACCACTTTACTTCCTTATCAACATGCACTTGTTACAGCGTGTTCTTCATTTACTTACTCATTCACCTATTGATTCAGCACCAAGACTGTGTACCAGGTAATGGCTACCCAGAAACAGATGCACTAATCACTTCCTACCTAGGCTTGGGCTTGGATTTTCTTTTAGCTTCTCTTAAGAGCTCTTGAGATTAGGTCTGTGTTGCTCAGAGACTGGCCAGTAAAGATAAGCTCTCCACTTATGAGGTGGGGATTGTGGGTAGGTAGACTACAGAGAACGAGTCCTCAGCCCTGTCTGCTCCTAGCACCACCCGTGGACTTTTTCCACATACTGATTTCTGGGTTCCATTGTGGAAGATTCAGATTTCACTGATCCGGGCTGTGACTTGAGCATCCTGGTACTTCAAAGCTTCTTCATCCAGTCTCTTATGCAATTACCAGGGTTGACACTCCCTCTGGACTCTTCCTAGGGGACTCTGGCTTATCGAGCACTCTCCATTGGGCTACCATCTACTACCTTGGTTCTTGAACTTAGGACTTGTCACTCTAGATTTGATGTAAATTGTTGTTTCTTCAAACACTTCTTGCTCATGAGGGACCATAAGAAGCCAGCCAATGCTGAGTTTATGTTTGAATAGATTAATTATTGTTGTGGAAAACTGTTGTTGAAGAAAAAAATCATCTCCTTTTCATCAAATTTATTGCTTATTTATAATTTCAAATATGTTTTGTTTTATTTAGCCTTCCACAAAAAGGATCCTTTGACATCCTATCTTTTATTATAATAATACCAATCCTATTGCATGATTACCATGTGCCAGGAGCAATTAATTCTAAGTGCTTTGAATCTGTTGCTTCATTCCCATTAACAACCCTGGAGCATCACATAGCATTATCACTCCTTGTATCTGTGAGGAAGTGAAGTATACATAGGTAATAGGACTTGCTCATACTCACATAGCCAGCCACTGAGTTGGATACCTCTATTCATTTAATGACGTATGGTCTCTGTTGTATAAATTAGAAGGTTTTCTCTGTCTTGTTATGTCTTTACATTGTATTTTCCTTCTTAAGTTAGAACTATAGGGAAAGAGTGAGTATGCACCTGGGAGTTCTGAGGGTGCCCATCACCTAACACCATGACAGGGGGCTCAAGACAGAGTTTGGGAAGAGAATCATTGTACTGCTTACAAGTCAATCGTCATTTATATTGCACCCACTGTACTGAGTTGTCTCTGTCTTGTGGAGAAACAGCTTAACTAAGTATAACCAGATGGTTATTACCTATGCCAAGGGATGCCAGGCTCTTCTGCCATTTGCACTGTCATATCTGCATACTTTCAGAATAGTCTTGGGGAAAAACTGAGAGGCAAAGAAAAACCTGGGCATGAGTCAGAAACAGCTTGGATTTGTCTGTCTTTGAAAATACCAAGGGCTTCTCATCTGCTTATTCTCCTGTGAGAAATCAGCGGCTCTCAGAAGTCAGTAATTGTGATCTCTTGAGTCAAAATTTCTGCAGTTGTATCAGAGCCCGGTGTGGGGATGCAAGATGGAGACGGCACGTGGGTCTGTTGCCATAGACGAATCAGCGAGTGGAGTGGGTGGGGGCTGAAACTGCCTCTTAGAAGGAAGGAATTAGCCAGCCTGAGAAGAAAATAGATTTGAGAAATGCATTTTGCCTGAAGGTTCAATAGGGAATGCAGGTCAGATTTACCCAAATGTCTTTAGTCACGGTTCTCTCCCCTGTTTTTATCTCACACCCAGCTCCAAGTTTCAAAAGAGAGGGCAAAGGTGAACCTTTACACCCATGCCTTTGATAGTTCCATCCACATCAGTAGAAATAAGAATTCTTTTCAATTTCCAAACTGAAAGGGTGTTATAAAAATATATGCAAAATCAGTATTCTACTTGTATATTCCTCAACTATTTTCAGCTTATTAAGATGAATTTCTACTTCTGTCTTTGTGATCATAGCACTCAATTCAAATTCCAAAGAATGTCACTAACATACCTTTGTTTTTTCTCCTGAGAATAACTATCACCTATGATAAGAAAATAAGTTGAAAATATTCACATGGATTTTGACATAGCCCTAAGGAGTTAGTCATTAAAGAATGTCTGAATCCTAATTAGCCTTCAAATAATCTTTTTCACGGTAAAGCACTTCTGCTTGGAAGAACACCATTTCAATATACTATTTGTCACCTCATTCCCTGAAGGCTGCTTGGAGGCATTTTGTGGAATTCAGATCATTTGAGAGCACAAAGGGGCTGTATGATGATGTCACAGAAGACAGACAGAACGCTGATTCCTAACTCTAACCCTGTTGCTAACTAGCTACATGGCTTGAGACAAGCCACCTCTCCTGGGCCTTTGGTTTCCTTGTCTGTGAAATGGATTGTTCTAATTTTTGTAAAACGAAAATCAGAAGACTGTATGTGACAACCTCTCCCTTTCTTTCCTACTGTGTAAACTGTAGGTTCCCTGCTTTCACACACAGCACATATGCATGCACAAGCACAGGCACGTGCAGACACACACATGAACATAGACATTTACACATATATGTACTCCTGACCTTGCATAGCCCTCTCCTCAACTTCTTGGAATTGAAAAATGCTATCACATCATGGTGTTTCTTCTCCTTTTAAGTCTTTGCTCATGGAGGCCTTCCCCAGCCACCCTCTCCAAAGTAGTCAATTCCACGCCCCCAGCTTCCTACCAGTCTCAATCTATTTTCACTGATTGACTTCCTTCTTGATGGTTAGCAACATTAGAAAGTATAATAAGGCAAAGATGAAGGAGCTGATGGCACGGAATAGAAAGTTCAGGGAGAGACTCAGATATTGTTCAGGTGGTAGATGAATTCACTAATGTTCATTTATTTATTTTAAATTTTATAACATTAAAAGTAAAACTTAAAAAATAAAACAACAAAAATGTGCTCCATAAATGGAACAGTGTCATGAAACTTGTATTATTATAATTATGAAAATTTTGTGTACATGAGGCCCCAAAATTAAAAAAGAATCTTAATGTGGTTGAATGATGCTGCTATTGACAGGTTGGCACAGACATCTAGAAAGTTCCTTAGAACCCAGACATGATTCTATGTTGAACATTCGATAGGAATTAGGAAATTCCTACTTCACTAGTAGGTATCATTTTTTTCCCATTTTACAGGCAAGGAAAACTGTAGCTCAGAAGAGCTAAGTCGTTTTCCTAAAACCACACAGTTTTGCCCAGGTAGAACCAAGGTTTGTGTGCAGGCTCAGCTCACAAGCTCACATCTGTGCTAATACATCACAAAGCTTTTTTTATATTTGCTATTTGAGGGATAAATATGGTGGATGCAAGTGACTGTGCCTAGCCTTTTAATAGGGATGTAGAATATTCCTCTCCACCATGTAAATTAAAAGAGAATATCTTTGCCTTGAAGGAACTTCTGACTGTCTGCCTTTCTACTGCACATCTTGAGACCAATGCAAGAGGATCAGTACCAGTGCTTTGATGTCCCTGGCACAGGACCTTTGGTAGAACAGTATCCATTGTCAAACTGACAACATATTTTGTCCTAGCTCACTTGCTTGTGATATCCTCTCTCCTCTCTCTCTCTCTGTCTCTGTCTGTCTCTCTCTCTCTCTCCCTCTCTCTCTCTCTCTCCTTTTCCAGATGCAATATTGGCATTTCTTGGAAAGCAGTTTTGGTTCAGAACCTGCTATCTAGTTCACAGTCTGAGGCCAGCTTTGCTTGGGGCCTCTGTTATTTTATTTCATTAAATACTTATATCTGGGGCCCGGCATTGCTACTTCCTTTGTGCCTGTGGCAAAGGGCCCCTGGCAGGTGCCATGGGAGGTGCCTTTTCCCCTTGCCACTAGAAACCTCTGCTCTGTATACCCTCCTCACAGATGGGTCAGGAGTGAGCAAACCCCACAATGCATGTACAGAGAAATACAAGACCTTTTATCTTTGTGGAATACTTCCATAATATCTAAACTGTCTTTCTCCTTAAAGCATGTGATATACAGCATGAAATACAATGATTAATAAGTGGTCAGATGGTCTGTGCTGACAATTGACGAGCACCTGTGTAACTACCACCAGAAAGACAATAAAAAAAATGCCCACCCCCACAGGAAAGCACATCAGGCCCATTTCCAATCCATTCCCCCTTCTTCCTTCCTATAACAACCACTTTCTGATTTCTAATATCACAGTATACATATTTTGGATTGTTTTTCCCATTTGTATCTGTGAAATCGTGTAAAATGTACGGTTTTGTATGTGGCTTTTGCTCAACACAGTGTTTTGAGCTGCAGCTGTATCATCGCAGGTAGCAGCAGTTCATTGCTCTAAACTGCTGAGCAGTATTCCATTGTATAAGCATGGCATAGCCTAGTTATCCATTCATCTGTTGACAAACATGTAGGCTGTTCCCAGTGTGTGAAATCTGTGAATAGAATTGCTGTGAATGTCTGTTCTAAGTAGGTGTGTGACTGTGTGTTTGGGTGTGGAGGAAAAGGACACACATGAGTGGAATCACAAGCATAGAGGAGGCTAGCATTGGACTTTACTGGAAATGGCCAGGCCTGTACCAGTAGTAGGCAAGTGTTTTAGTTTTCCATATTTTCAGTGATATGATCACTTCAGTGTGTGTGTGTATGTGTGTGTGTGAGAAAGAGAGACAGAGACAGAGACACACACACACACAGAGAGAGAGAGAGAGAGAGAGAGAAGGAGGGAGGACAGGAGGAAGGGTGCGAGAGGTGAGTGTGTGTGCTTATTCATGTGTATGGGTGCAGGTGAACACCCACAGCAAATGTGTGCAAATCAAAGGACAAGCATGTGAATCAGAGGACAGGCTGCTGGTGTTAGCTCTCACCACTCCACCTTGATCTAAGACAAGGCCTCTTTACAGCTACACTAGCTAGGCTAGCTGGCCGGGAACTTCTGAAGATGCTCATCTCTCTGCCTCCCCTCTCCCCATAGGGGCCTGCTGGGGTTATTGTGTTACTGTGTCTGGCTTTTACACTGGTTTGGGAATCCGAACTTAGGCCCTCAAGCTTGTGCATTTTTACTCATTAACCTATCTCCCCAGCGCACTTGGTATTTTGTTGTTTGTTTAAAGAATTTTCAAAAGTGTCTATCACTGCCAGCTCAGACACTGAAGGTCCTGTGGGAGGGAAACTGGGTGTTAAAATTTTTATGGACATGAGGTTTCTGTTCATGATCTCTATCCCTAAAGCAGTCTTTCAGCCCTAAGGGGTATCTTGGGGCTGCCGCAGGGCCAGCTGAAGGCCAAAGCAGGGGGGTGGGTGGCAAGATAGGGAAGAGGAAGGAGGCAGAGAAAAGTCAGGAAAGAGAAGGCTCATGCACAGGAAGCACAGAGGTACACCACAGCAGCCACAGGACAAGTCTCAAGGGAAAATGGTAACACACACACACACACACACACACACACACAAAATAAGAATCTGACACTTAAGTAGCTAGCAAGCACAGCCCACTTCATAGGGTTATTCAGGGAGAACCATCAGGATGTCATTTTATACTGTTACCACTAATAATTACTATTATTATTTATAATTATTAGTAATTACTATTATTCTCATTATTCTTTTGAGAGAAGGTCTCATGTAGCACAGGCTGGCCTTGTACTTGCTATGGAGCTGATGGCTTTGAAGTCCTAATCCTCCTTGTCTCCATTTCCAGAGTGCTGGGATTACAGATACGCATCACCATGCCCCGTTTATGCAGTGCTGGGGACTGAAACAAGAGCTTTGTGCACAGTAAGCAAATACTCTATCAAGTGAACTGTGCAAGTCTCAAATATTGATGGGGATGAAGAGATGGCTGGAACTTCGATGGCAGCCTTAGGATGGCAGCTGCTGTGCCCCCAATGTGAGACCTGTGACTGACAAGGCTAAGCACTTCACCTGAGTCAAAGACAGGACATGTCCTTCTGGAAAGATAGACATCACAGCTTCTATTTCAAGTGCCTAGATATCCAGGGATCTTGTAGCTACTGAGAAATTTACCAGCCTTGGATTGGTGATCAGAAGGGTGAGAATGAGTTGAGGGTCCCATTGATAAAGTAGGAATGACCCCTGTGGACTTCTTGAGATGGTATTTAAAGTTAGAGAAGCTATTTGGATATACCCTTTGCACATAGAAGCCCCACTTGTGTAGCAAATGTTCTGATCAGTTTGGTCATTCCAATGTGGCAAGAACTACTTGTGTCCTTAGATGAACCAGTATTTTTTGGAGAAGAACCCAAAAAAAATGCAATAATGTTAAAAACAAGGCAAAAGTTTGCTATTGATGACACTCCCCTGGGTAATGATTGGGGGAAGACTCTTGAATCACAATCTTTGCCTAGAAAATCAACATATAGGACAACAAGGGGACGGGATCTTAGAGCACGGAGCTGTAGATGGTGAACTCCCTCAAAGATAACCCACCAAGACCTTCCTATAAAGGGTCTGGTGTGGGAAAAAGGCAGCACATCCAGGTTTCCCTGTGCTACAGATCAGCAAACCAACAAAAGGTCCAAGAAGCAAAGTAGGTGTTGTCCTTGCAGTTTCCTCTAATGACAAGTCAGGAGGACTGGTTTCCCAGGTATGTTGGCCTGTGTTATAACAGCGTCCCCTGCTTTGTCTTCTGCCACCCCCCCCCACTGACTGGCATAGGCCTGGCCACCTGAGGAGCTTCATGGCTTAGGAAACAAAACTGCTGACCGCCCTGCCTCTCCCTGCTCCCTGGAGGCAGGCTCCCTGTGTCTCTGTAAATGCTGATGAAACACACACTTTCAGTGACTCATTTATGTAGCAACCACACAAATAGTACAGAACTCACATTCATACATCAACTCAAATCAGGAAGGAGCAGCCAAGGGTGGTTGGTACTTTGACAGCAAGAAAGTTAGCATGATGCAAGCCTGGGATCTGGCTGGAGCGGGCTACTTTTGTAGCTCTCTCCTCTCTTTCAATGGGTTTGGGAGGCTCTGAGCATAGAGGAAGAAACTCAGTAGATTTTCCCAGATGGTGAAGACAGCCTGTCTGCCCCCTACTTAGTTTTGTGAACACATGATAGTGGGTCCCAGGAAGTACTGTATGGAACTGCCAACTGTTACAATGAGTCAATGAGTTGTAGTAACAAATTGAAAATACACTAAGGCTTAAACATAATGAACACTGGTTTCTCAATCACATAAAGTCCCCAATGGATGTTCCTGATGAAGAATAGCCTACCTCTAAGACAAGAGAGGTGCATATAGTCCCTCACATCTTGTGTTCAACTGTCTTCATTAAGTGGGCTTCCCAAAGGTCCCTATGAAAAGGATTGGAGCATCCAATATGGAAGGAAGGTTTATATGAGCCAGACATGGAAGTGGTTCACACCACTTTTATTCCCAGTTGATTGGCTAGCATTCAGACATATGACCACTACTAACTGCAAGGTAGACTGGAAACTGTAGTCCAGGAAGAAGGAGAGATAAATTTGATGAACAGCCAGTCAGCCAACCATAGATGAAATGTTCTTGTATGGGCTGACAATGAGCCCTTGATTGGGATGCAGGTTAGTTCTGAGGCATAATCAGCTTTCCATTACTGTCACATATATCTGAGTCAATCATCTTATTAAAAAGAAGATTTACTTTGGCACTCAGCTTTGGAAGCTTCAAACAACATGGTTGATTGTTCCTGTTACTTTATTGCCTATGGCAAAGTAGCACATTGGGGCATGGAGTGCACAGAGAAGCAAAAAACATTCATCTGATAGCCAGTAAGTGAAGAAGAGAGGAAGAGGGGGTCCTGACTTCCCATATTCCCTTCAAGAGCATATTTCCAATGGTCTGAAGATCTTCTATGAGGCCCCACCTCTTAAAGTTTTCACTAGGCCAAAGATTAAGCTTTTAACACTTGGACCTGTGAGGTACACTTATTCAAACTATGTTACATAGGAAACAAGAATTGAGCTCTAAAAAGGTAAGGACAGCTAGTTCAGGCTGTATCCTTCTGGGCCCAGTAAACACTAGTGACCATGACGGGAGAGAAGGGAACTAAGGTAGGGATTGGCCAGGAAACCAAAGTCAGACAGGCCTGTCCAAGGTCCAGAAGAAGGCCAAACAATTCCAAATTCTAAACTAGGAGCCCGCTCCCTACTTTGTGCCCTTCCCTGCTCTCCCTGCCCCCATGCATGCTACCAACAATCTCTGCTTAGCCTTCCCCCTCCCCTCCCCCAGACCTGCCTTCCCCGCAGCCAATGTTGTTCCTGTTCTGGAAAGCTTTGTTCCTCTCTCCCATCAAAACAACCATTTCCTGGGGATTCACAGGGGTGGAAGGAGCGAGGAAACAACAATTCAACAAATCAAATCCCACCAAGGTGGTACCAATCTGCTGGAGTTGCTGCGAAACAGATGAGAAAATGAATGTAGAGTGCCTTGCAGGGTGCCTGGCACATGATAAGTCAGAGCTCAGTAAATAGTTTATCATTATCTTCCTGTGGATGTGTGAAAGAAAGGCTGTAAAGAAGCAGGTATTGAGGAGCTAGCAAAGTCCTGGGAACTAAATTGCTTCCTCCTGTCCTCCCTACCTAAGAGTCTCATTATTGAACTGAGGCCTTGTACTCATTGAAAACTGTGAAGATATAAAAATTGTATTGGTTGAGTTGGCGATCCTTTAGGGTACGAGGTTCGTTGCTTAGGGTGACTGAAAATCCCTTGAAGAGCTGGACATTAGTCTAATGCTCCAAGCATCCTTGTCGTTTTCCAAAGTCTTTACAAGTCTTGAGTTCCAGCTGCCCAGCTAGCTGGACCATCCTGGGCACACCTGTCCTCTTGTGCCTTTCCTTCAGTTCTGCACTTGTAGAAAACCCTCCTCCATTCTCCTATTCCTTCTGCTGAGATGCGGACAGAGTAGCAAGATTCAGTGCATATTACCTATGCCCTAAAGTTTTAATGATAGGAAAACATTGTGAACAAAGCAGATGAGAAAGAAGAGGGATAGACATAAATCTTGATTTGAGCATCACCCTTGTTTCATTCCTACTTGACCACACATGGTTGTGTGTGTGTGTGTGTGTGTGTGTGTGTGTGTGTGTGTGTAAGTAATCACATGCATTCAAAAGGAACTCTTTCCCTAAATAGGAACTAATACCTATATTCTCTATTGCCAACTAGCCAGATGTTAGAGAGCTGATCTTTTTCCTTCCCCACCCGAACTCCATGAAATTTTAGTGACTTGAAACAACTTGATATCCCTAAAATTCTGCCCCCAGGCAGAGGGATGCTTCTGAGAAAACAGAAATTCCAGAAAGAAATCACACTGTTTAAAAGATGAGCCCTCCCAACCCCATCCAATGCATTGTCTGCATACTTTTCAGATCAAGGTTGTCATCATCATCATCATCATCATCATCATCATCATCATTATCATCAGACAGCATGCACTATGAAGTGAAATGATGGTTATTTGATTTGGGTCCCTGAGTTGGAACAAAGGATTACTAGAGAAGAGACTTCCTCTGTGATTTATCCCAGGGACATCTTGCATTCCAGATGACATAAATAATATTAAAAGAACTTTCTGGAGGGCTCCAGATATATTTCACTAAAGGAACACATCAGCTAAACTGACCATCTCTTGAAATTTTTGCTTTTAATAGCTAGTGCTGTCTGGCCTCCTTGTGAGCCTTGCTGTTTATGAAATCTTGAATCACATTCCTCATGAGCTGATTCCTTTGAGGCATGGGCATTGTTATTTAAGCACGATGTCTTCTTCACTTGGGTCATAAAAGGTTCCACCTCTTGGGAAAACACATGACCCTATATAGTGGCCTAAATTAGTGACATTATGGTCGTATAATAATCCTTGACATTTTTAGGGTCTTGTTAGCATAGGAGATACTGTTGGTATCCTGCCATGGTCTCTCACACTTACCTCTTACTAGAGGCTGCTTGCTTCAAACACCTCTGACTCTCCTTAAAGGTTCATTATTTTAGGTTTGGTCTCTGGAGTATGGTAGGCTGGCCTGCATGCTGGGTTAGCTGGATGTGTCCAGGAATGAGCACATCTTCCACTAGCCCTTGACCAGTAGTAGTTGGAGTCAGTGAATAAATCCCATCTTGCTAGTCTCTCGGTTGACGGAGCTCTACAGCACATGCTCTTCCCTGTCTCTTGTCATTCCCTAGTGGAACTGAGCTCCAGTTGTTCACCATGGTAAGTTGCTTAATAATTTTGCTTTTTTTCCTTTCCAGTCTCTCTGCTTCATTCCTTCTCTGGTGTTTCCTGGAATCCTGCCCCAAATACACTATCTGCAGTCAAATCTTGGCCTTACGGTCTTCCTTTGGAGGAACCCAAGACACCCAGCCAGCTAAGCTCACTTAAAACCAACAGCCCTCCCCCAACCTTCCTCACAATGTTCATCACTATTGGCAATGACCATCGAGGTTCCATTGTGGCTGTAACCTTATATGTTATATGTGATATATGGTCCTGTACTTCTTGCATGGTAAGGCAGAAACCAGAATATCAGGAGGCAATCAGTCCAGTGACCCAGGCCCATGAAGAAAAGGCAGTCTGGATACTGCCAAAATCTCCATACTGGAAAGCACAAAATTAGCAATTTCCTTTTGGATGAGAAATAAGTGTTTGCTTATTGAGTCTATAAACAGATGAAGAACTGATTCACCTTCATATATTTTCTTAACTTTGAGTGCCTAAAGGTGGAGGCCATATTGTACTCAGGTAACTTTTAATATTGCCAGCTAACTTGGTCATTAGCTGTAAGGTCTTGTCTCTATGGAAAGATGTCAAGATAGACAAAAGGTTCTTCCTGATTAGTGTCTTGAAGTTTCTCAGTTAGAATCCCATTTCTTTTTCTGTGACTTTATCATTCTCGGATTACATTTATTATATCTGTAAGGGAAGCATACTACATTGAGGATTAGTTTATCAGCTTCTTTCTAGAAAATCAAATTTTGATGGGAGAAACTCAATTCTGACTGCCCAAAGTGGAGCAAGAGGTGCCAGGTGTATGGATAAATGCAAATAAAGACCAGACATAGTAAGAAGGCACGCATATGTAGTTTTTCCTAGGACTGAGAGCACAGCAAGTCCAGAGTGAGTGTGCTTGGTCGTTTTAAAAGTAGTGAGAAGTTCTGACAAAATGAGGACCATCTTCCTTATGCTCTTATGGTACTTGTTCTTGTGAAATGTACCCCAAAACTCCAGTCTTCCTTATGTCTCCTCCCAGCGCAGTGGGAAGCAGCTAAGCTGCTGCAGCCTTTGCACCTTAACACCACCCCCATGTGGCGCACTGAAGCACATTCATTCTGTGTTTTTTTTCTCTCACAGCTTCCCTTGGTGTTCTAACACTTTGGCCTAGCAAGCTTTCTCACTTAGGCCTACATACTTTGGAACGTTCTTTCCTTTTACTTTGGCCTAGTTATCACAGAGTATCTCTTTGCTTCCTGCTTCCCTCTTATCCTTTCCTTTACCTTCCTATTCTCCAGGAATCCTTCGGTTTTTTTGTTTGTTTGTTTGTTTGTTTGTTTTGTTTTTTGAGTGCGAAGATGAGCCTACTACCACCGGTAACTGGGGAGAGAAAGCTACTTAGGCCCTTGTGCAAAGAAGGAAAACTGAAGGATCCTAAGTGAAATTATGCATAGCTAAGTGGCAAGAACTTAAGAATCCTTGAAAGTGCTCATGAATCCATAAGATACATATAGTTTTGCTCTTGTTCTTTCTCCTCTAGTCTTCCTGCCAAATGAGAGATTTTTATATTTATTACGTCTCTTCCTACCATCTTTGATTTCTAATATTGTGATAGTACTGTCATCTCTTTTCACTGGAATGTCTGATAGTCTAGTGAAGTTGGAGTTGAGTGAGCTAGAGGCTTTGCATGAAAACTTCACTATCAGGTGTAATGCTCGTCATAAATTATCTCCCCAGTTTCTAGCAGTTGATTTTCAAGTGAACCTTTGACCAAACAGGGTTATAAATGAGCAAACCTGTTCAGATGCCAGTGAAGCATTGATGATGCTACTCCAGATGCTTGGAGAGATTGTGGACAGTGGGTCCAATAAGGAAGAACAATGATGCCACGACAAGATGGTAACAAAGATAATGGCAATGATGATAGCAAGAACAATGAGAATGACAACTAGGAAAACAATGGCAACTGCAGTGACGATGTAGTGAAGATGAAGATGAAGATGATGATAACAGGTGATGATGAAGCCAAAGAGGACAACACTTACGGTGTTGACTGAGCATTCCCTGTGTCAGGCACCATAGCAAGTACTTTATTTAAATGAGCTCCCTTCATCATTACAACCATCCCACATGAGAGGTCTTTATTTTTCAGTCTTCATCTTACAGACAGGGAAACTGAGGCTTGGAACTAACTTTCCCAAGGTTATACAACCGGCAGTTAGTAAAAGTTGAAGTTTGAACCTGGGTCTCAGTTCAAAGTTTTTCTTCCTTATCATTCTCAGGAGGACCCAGTGCCCAGAATGACCTGGCACTGTCTCCACACCAGTGGTTGATGAGGGCCTCACAGGTCTTAGGCAAAGGGAAAACACTGAACTCAAGTCCTTTGTACTCTAGAATTCCACAACCCCTTCCTTCTAGTGACCACTCAGAGGGTCTATTTCTGGCATAGTGGTTTCTGGAAAATGTCCTTTTAATGACATAGGATTATAAACAATCTTTTTTCCCAGAACAAAAATTTAACCTTTGTATCTCAATCTAATTAGAAGTATTTTCTCTTCCAGAAGACAGGTTTTTTTCCCCCTCTTCATTCCAAATTTATAGAGGTTTCTTTGTTGCCAGAAAAATTTCCTCAGACCATGGTTCTTCAAGATGATAGACCTGGCCTGAGACCTTAGACATGACTTATGCTTCTGTGCAAACTGCCCTTCCAGCCCAGGCACCTGAGGGTGCTTGGAGGCTGGGTGTCTGGTGGAAAGTTGTAGGGACTCAGCGAACGCAGAAAGCAGCAGTTGATAGTTCACACAGTTCACTGTCCACATAAGCGTGCCCTGCCAGATTGTCTCCTGTGATGCTGAGGCAGTCTTCTTTCCTTCTACAGAAACTCATCATAATGTGAGGAGAGCATATCTTTCCTCCTAATGTCAGGGTGAGCTCTCTCTAGAAAATAAACACTGCTCTCTACCTTAAACAGGTCATTGTCTTTACACCACACCCCCCACAGCTGTCTAGGGATGGGCATTCATCTTTTTAGAAATTTATTACTTTATCTCCATAAGAAATACAGGCCTTGAAGGAACCCTGGAGAAAGCAGAAAACCTTGGGAAAGGGTGATTTGGTTCCTGTCTTGAGAACTAAGCCAATAAAGAAGGTGATGTCCCTTTAGAGAAAGTAGTGAATAGGAAATACAGGCCTAGCACACAGTAGGTCCCCAGATCATTTTTGAAAGAATGGATAAATGAATGAATACAAATCTGGTTTGTAAGCATACTCCTGCTTTATGCTAAGATCTGCATGATCCCAAGGGCCATCATTGATCCTCAGGAGGCAGGCTAAAGACTATTGGGACAGTAAATGAGAAAATAAATGGAGAGGGTTATGGCGTTGTTTACCAGAAAGAGAAAGGAGGCAGAGTGACCTCTCCAGCCGGGCTCCCAGATTCTTCTTGAACTCTTCTAGAATCCAACAAAGACCTAGAATATCAGGCCTGAGACGTGGAGGTTCCCTCTCTTCAATTCAGTTTGGCTCACATGTTGCACGGTGTCCTTTAGCATTTGAAACAAGGACAATGGGTCAGATAATGTGCTTTGCTGGAAGAAGTACGGTTTTGAGAGCCAGTGTACACTGTGCTGTGTGAACTTGAGCAAGCCACTTGACATCTGAGCGTCAGCTTCCTGCTCTGTAGAACAGGAAGGATGGACTGGGCTAGTGACCAGTCTAAAGTTATTTAGAGAGAAGAGCCCTAGAAATCTAATTGGGCTCTGCCTGAGAGATTCATCTCTCTTGCTGAGTGGCAGCATCTCATTCTTATGCTCCTCTCAGGGAAAACTGAACACCCCCACACACATCCACATCAGCACCATGCTTGTGTGTTCTTATGCTTTTGTATTAACATGTACTACAGAAATGAGAAAATGAGAATGCAAAGTGAGATGATAAACTGAACATCTATAACTTTTGTAGCACCCCAGGGCATGCATTTCTCTCCTTTCTTCAGGATGATCTTCAAACTTTTGATGTCAATGACCAGTTAACAGACCTGGATCTGTCCTCTCCATATTCTTTTAACTAGTTTAGGAGGAGAGCTAATGATTTTACTCTCTT
Source organism: Neotoma lepida (assembly GCA_001675575.1). NCBI lineage: Eukaryota > Metazoa > Chordata > Mammalia > Rodentia > Cricetidae > Neotoma > Neotoma lepida. Next base: position 651,559 of record LZPO01017296.1, on the reverse strand, counting down.
CCTGATGGGACTTTCCATAGCCAATGCTCTAGCTTCACCAAGGTTGATCTCAGGTGAAATCTGGATGACCACCATGGCTTTAATAACTTAAGTAGTGGGTTGGGTAACTAATTTCCAAAGTCAATTTGGAGCATCACATTCCTTTTGGAGGACTGCATAAGTCTCTGCATGTAAAATACAACCAAATGTAAGGCAGGTGACTACTTTGTGTTATTTTTCATATTGTAACCAATTTGGGAATACATTAAAGTAGTAATTATGTTCACAGCTTTGTTAAAATAAAAGGGCCTTGTGCTGATGTTTAAAGCTCAGAAAATTCAATTTCTGGGGCAAGTAATTGACAATTACTACACCCTGTGGGGAGAGAAAACCCATTTTTGAACCCAGTTGGAGTTGCTTCTTAGATAGTGCACCCTGGGTCCTGAATGGTGAAAGCATATGTGTATACAGTATTAAGGGACAAAATATGCTGGCTCATAGTTAATGGCTAGAGACTTTTCAACAGAATTGGGTCATTTATTGAGGGTGTTGTGTAAGTCCTAGTCAAAAGTGGAAAATCAACTAAGAATAAGGAGTGAATGGAAGGGAGCAGGATTTCCTCATAGGTCTCTAGCAAACCAGCCTTGCAAGAGGGAGAAGCTTCTCACCTCTTTATGAGATTAGGGTACACAGGGATACAATGTGAGGGCCAGAGAAAGGTTGACAGGGTTTGGGATGATAATGGTTTCAGTGTTTTCTGTGACATAAGAAGGAAGATCAGCCACTATGAAAGCCAGATCACTAGCTATCCTGTGTTCTAGCTGTAGGTGAAGAGTTCCAAACATGATTGCGTATTAGAATCACCTGGTGAACTTTATGTACTCCAGGGCCCAAGCTGCATCCCATAACAGTTCAAGAAGTCTTAGAGTGGGATCCAGGCATCGTATTTTTTAATAGATTCCAGGATGTTCCAGTGCACAACTCAGTTTGAGAACCAGTAATAAGCCAGTGCTTTTCAAATCTTAATATGCATACACATCATCCAAGGATCTTGTTGACATGCAGAGTCTGATTCAGTGAGTCTGGATTATGGCTTAAGATTCTGCATTTCAAACCAGCTTGTGAGTGATGCTGTTGTAGCTGCTCCAAGGACTTCAATTTCAACAGGGATGCAGACAGTCCTGTGGACCAGACATAATTGATAACTGGTACTTGCTCCATACCAAGTAAGGCTATTGCTATTTTACCACAGAGAAAAATATCTCTTAGGATATACAGCCATGTGCCACGTAACAATGCTTTGATCAATCATGGACTGCAATACAATGGTTATTCCACAAGATTGCATCACCAAATAATATCATAATCATATCCTACTGTACAAACACACTCTTGAGTTTACAAGTGACAAACTTGACCAAAACTATGGATCTCAGCATTTGTCACTGCCATTAAGTGACACATGGCAATAATTTAAAGAATGATTGCTTTAGGGAAGAAACTTGTCTTGATTAGAAAAAAATCTAGATGAGATTTATTTCAGTGGAACAGGAGAATGAATCACATTTGCAGCCTGTTTATGGTAAAAAGCATTACTTGGAGAATGGGTAGGCTTTGGTTCCTCCATAATACCTCATCAGGGACAGAGGCCCAAAGACCGGACTTTTAAACCTTTGCTAGAGCCTCTTAGCTCAGAATATGCCCTAACTAGCCCAGATCATTAAAATTGTTTTCCCTGAAGCTAAGTGTACTTTCTGAGTGACCTCAGTCCAGTAATCTCAAGGGCTTCACAGGGCCTTCAATCAACAGCCAGTTTTGGCTCAAGTTGCTGTGAAATCCCTCCCTGCTTGCCCTCCACACTGAAGTAGCCACTCCTAAAGTCTTTGCTTAGCGGTGCTTGATTCCTCAGAGGCACCCTGGGCAATCTTTCAGCTAGCTGCTGTGGTGAAGATGCTTTCAATTCATGAAGTACAGTCAAACCTTCATCTAGATGGTGACCTGGGTCTTGAAAAGGGCTCCTAGTATACCCTGTAAATTCTTTGCTCAGAAATCAGGCTTTCTGAGAGTCAGGAACTTTGTCACTGGAATTCATAGCACATGCTGAGGTTCCTTTAGTCTGAATTAGCACAGGGTCTTCAGGGATGCTCTCAGTAGTATGAGTTAGGATGTGGCTGAGGACATTAGGGGTGAAGATAGTGGGACATTAGCAAACTGGTGTGTGTGTGTGTGTGTGTGTGTGTGTGT
>LZPO01017296.1:584390-608606 GCA_001675575.1 Neotoma lepida | reverse complement strand
TGTCACCCTTGCCCCAGGTGGCAGTGCAGGCCACTCAGATCAGCACAGCGGCAATATGGCCCAAAGACACAAACATGGCCCCCTATCTCGGGTGTCTGCACAGCCTTCAATGGTAAAAGGAGCCCTGAACATCAGCACAGACTCTGGGTGCAGGAGGGAGATAGACCCAGACATGGCCCTTAGCTGCAGCTCTGGCCCAGATGTCACCATGGCATTGAGTAGCAGCATAGGTCACTCAGATCTGCATGCATCCTGGTCCTCAGATACCAACCTAAACTCAGATGGGTGACCTGACCCTGGGCATCCTCATGGCCCTTGGTGGCAGCAGGAGCCACATAGGTCAATCCAAGCCCTGGCTGCTATAAGGCCATGGACCCAGACACAGCCCTCAGCAGCAACCTGGGCCCAGATGACAGCATGGCCCTTTCGTGGCAGCACAGGCCACCCAGATCTGTGTAGCCCCTACTGTGGCATGGCCCCCAGACTCCAGTCCAGATTACAGGCCTCTGTGTGGGCCCTAGTGGCATCCTGGGCCACAGACTTCAACACAGACCCCAGCTGCAGCTGAACCATGGACCCAGACATGTCCCTAGACAGCAGCTGGGTCTGGATGATGACATCCTAGCTCCAGGTGATAGCCCTGGCCACTCGGATCAGGATGGCTCTGGCAGCAGCATGGCCCCTAGACACCAACAAGGCCACAGGTTGCAGCTATGACACCAGGCTTCATGTGGATTTTGGTTGCAACATGGGCCATGGACATCAACATAAACTTCTTGGTTATTATAGGACCATGGACCCAGACATGGTCCTTGGCAGCAGCCTGGGTCTGGTTGTTACCATGGCCCCATGTGGTAGTGAAGGCCACCCAGATCAGTACTGCCTTAGTGGCAGCATGGCCCCTGGACCCAAACATGGCCCCTGGACCACAAGATAGCTCCAGGAGACAGCCCAGATCACTGGAATCAGTATGGTTCTCAATGGCAACAGGAGCCATGGACAGCAATACAAGCCCTGGCTATTGTAGGACCAGGTTTCCAGACATGGCTCTTGGCAGCAAGCCAGCCCAGATATCGCCAGGGCCCTGGGTGGCAAGCAGACTTCCCCCATCAGTCTACTCCTCGCGGCCTTCACTATGGCCCCAGGTGGCAAGCAGGCCTCAAACATCAGTGCACACCTCAGCGTCTTCATTTCTTCTTTTCTGCCTCTTTCCATCGTGCATGAAGCATTCCTCTTCTCTTTCTCTCCCATTTCTCCACCACATATTTTCTTATCATAATGAAGCCCACCTGCCAGGTTCTGAAAGGCACAGGGTGGGCCCCTGGATGTCTTCCCACAAGCCTGGGCCTTGAGGACCATGGCTGTCCTAGCCTTTCTTTATTCCACACATCCACCCACCGACCTGTAGAAGCATGCTTTACCAGGCAATCCACAGATCCAATGCTTCCATAAGATCTAGAAAAGGCAAAAGAAACCAAGGAATGGAACACTCACACAATAAAAACAAGACCAGATATCAATACCTAGAGTCACTTCAATCATTCAAACTCCAGATGCCTAGAGATAAGCATAAAAACACAAATATTAACATGCAAGACAATATGTCTCCACCAGAACCCAATAACTCTACTAAAACAGACCCTGAGAAATGTAATACACCTAAGGCACAAGACAAAGACTTCAAAATAGCAATTATGAATATTCAAAGACCCTAAAGAGGATATGAATAAATCCCTCAATGAAATCTGTGAAAACACAGCAAAACAGTAGTAGAAGGAAACAAACAAAGAAAATCATTCAAGGCATAAAATTAGAAATAGAATCATTAAAGAACACCCAATCTGTGATAAGACTGGAAATGAAAAATTTACAAATTCAAACAAAAACCTTAGAGGTAAGCCTCACCAAAAGAATACAAGACATGGAAGAGACGATCTCAGGCATTGAAAATAAGATAATAAAACCTCAGTGAAAGAAAATGTTAAATGTAAACAAAATCCAGGCACATAACATCCAAGAAACCTGAGACAGTATCAAAAGATCAAATATACAAATAATAGGAATAGTGGAAGAAGAAGAAACCCATGTAAGCATAACAGCTAGGATGGAAAGGTATCCTGGCAGCTGGGAGCCAAGGAATACCACAAAGTCACATACACACACACACACAACAAACCTCACACATGAGATTTATTGGGAGGGAAAAATAACAGGAGGGTGGCTGCCTCTCCTCAGGTGAGAAACAGGAGAGACCTGAGCAGAGGACAGGGTTTATATAGCTTGTCTTGGGAGTGGAGAGGGGCAGAACTTTCCAGGGTGGGGATTGGTGGGATTTCAAATCCAGGGCTTGGGCTTTTTAACTCTGTAGGATGGGGCCAGGGTCCAGCCATTAGGGCAGTTGGAGTGTTCTATGGGTGGAACCTGGCAGTTGGAGGTCCTCAGGGGGAAGGGCCTGAACACTGGTGTGCCTTGAGGGGCTTACAACCCAGGTCAGAGGCACAGAAAATATTTTCAACAAAATCAAAGAATAAAATTTCCTAAACTTAAATGAGGTGTTTATCAAGGTACAAGAAGCATACAGAACACCAAGTATACAGGACCAGAAAAGGAATTTCCCATAATACATCATAATAATAGTCAGAACACTAAATATACAGAACAAAGAAAGACTATTAAAAGCTGTAAGTGAAAAAGATCAAGTAACATTTGAAGACAGACCCATTAGAACAACATCTGACTTCTCAATGGAGACTCTAAAAGCCAGAAGGGCCAGGACAGATGTTCTACAAACTCTAAGAGACCAAATAGGCCAGCCCAAACTACTATACTTTAGCAAAACATTAATCACAATAGACAGAAAGAAAAACATTCCACAATAAAAAGAAATGTAGGGGTCTGGAGAGATGGCTCAGTGGTTAAGAGCACTGGCTGCCCTTCCAGGGGTCCTGAGTTCAATTCCCAGCAACCACATGGTGGTTCACAACCATCTATAGGGGGATCTGATGCCCTCTTCTGGCAAAAAGTTGTACATGCAGACAGAGCACTCATACATAAAATAAATAAATGTTTAAAAAAAGAAATGCAAACATTATCTATCTACAAATTCATATCTACAGAAGGTGCTAGAAGAAAAACTTTAATTGGAGGAGGTCAACCATACCCAAGAAAACACAAGTAATAAATAATCCCAGACCAGTAAATAAAAGGGGGGGGAATTACATACTATAACAACAAAATGCATTATCCTGCTCTTGGACTGGCTATTATTGAAGGACTCTTATACTCTTACTTGGCTTAATTAGCACAGCTGTCAGTAACTATCTTGAGTAGATCATTTCATTTGGAGGGCTTCAGCAAAATTCCCTCATGTCTCAAAGTGGGACTCAGTCTTGTTCTGGGCCTTTCCTGGCCAGGGAGAAATTTCAGTGGAGGTACACCCTGACTAATTGTCTGGGGCCCCACTCCTTTCACTGAGTCCAGAGAGGTCTGAATGACTGCCAGGGTTTTAATTTTGCCTGGGCACCAAAACAGATAGAGTCCTTCTGACACTCCTAAGAGGTAAATCTGTATAGTCAATTCAGTTCTGGTTCTGGTTGAGGACGACAAGCCCCGTAAGGAGCCTTCTAACTAAGAAGGATAGGCCCTTTCTGGAGAGCCTGCATCTGGATAAGAGGAGTAAAACTTTTGGGGGGAGCCCTCTTCTGAATGGAGGGTTTGCCTGATGAGTAGCTTTCCCCAATCTTCCCAGGCTAAGTTGGAACTCCAGTAGCAGAGGATCCAGTTTTCTGGTTCTGCCTCTCATGAGAGATCTGGTTTCAGTTGTGTTTGAAAGAATGGCCAGTCAACTGTGTGAGTGACTGAATGCATACTGGGCAAGTTTGGCCCAGGGGTTTATGTAATTGATTTTCTTGATTTTGCTGTTGGTGTTTGTGGTGGTTTAAATGTAACTGGCCCCCATAATCTCATAGGGAGTGGCACTATTAGGAGGTGTGGCTTGTTGGAGGAAGTGTGTCTCAGTTCACTTCCTGCTGCCTGAGATTCAAGATGTAGAACTCTCAGCTCCCTGTCCAGCACCTTGCATTCCTGCATGTCACCATGTTCCACCACGGTGATAATAGATTAAACCTCCGAAACTGCAAGCCCAAGGGGAAGATGAGACTTCTTCACATATACCAGGGGACATCAGGCCCTCCACAGCTGGGCAGGACTCTGTTACCTCATAGCACCTCTCTGCCAGGGGCCCTCAGAAGGACCATGGCTCCATATGGGCCTTAAGATCTTTCCCCTCTAGCTGGCCCTGGGCTAGAAATCCCAGGCAGCACTTGGTTGAGTCCTGTGCCCCTCGCCCCTGCCAACTCCCTGCCCCTCGCCCTGCCCCCCCCATGCCAGCCTCATGGAATGGCCCAGAACTGCTGCTGTTATCTTCTCGATGCCCCAGGGCTAGAAACCCGGGCAGTGCAAGAGATGTCAGGGGTCTAGGCAGTAACCTATGGCCATGTGGGAGTCCAAGGGCCATGTCACTGCCAGGACCATGCTAATCTGAGTCGCCTGTGCTGTTACCCAGGGCCATAGTGACCTCTGGGCCAGGACGGCTGCTGAGGGCCATGTCTGGGTCCATGGCCCTACAGCAGCCAGGGTCTGGGTTGATGTCTGTGGATCCTGTTACCACTGAGGGCTCTGCAGATGCTCAGGGTCTGGTCAGCCACCTGGGATGGTATTGGTGTCCAAGGGCCATGATGCTGCCAGGGCCTTACTGATCTGGATGGCCTGTGCTGCCACCAGGGCCATGGTGATGTCTGGCCCAGGCAGACATCAGAGGGCCATGTCTGGTTCTGTGGTCCAGCTGCAGCTGGAGTCTGTGTTGATGTCCATAGCCCTTGTTGCCATGGGGGTCATGGGAACCATGCATGTTGAAATCCGAGGGCCATACTGAGCTGGCCACACCCTTCAGTGGCCCTGGAATAGCTGGCCCTGCTCCCCTGCCCTGCTGGACACTGCAGCAGGAGAGGTGGTCATTACACTCTGGAAAGATGGACCCATCCCTCACCATGGGGTGTGCACCCCACCTGGGCAGTACACTAGAGCTGACCCTGTTGTTGGAACACAGGGGAGCTGGCCCTCAGGTCCTAAGAGCAGTGGAGGTGACCCTGCCCCCTTTTGTCTGCCATGTAGTGGCATGGGTAAGAAAGATGCCTCCCCTCTGCCCCTTGCTACCTGTGGTGGGTGAGAGAGCTGGCCCCAGGGGCCACAAGACTGGGATAACTAGCCCTGTCCCTCACTGGCTGCAGGACACACGAGAGGGGCCCTGCACCCCACCTGGGCAGCACACTAGAGCTGACCCTTGGTGGTGGTGGCACAGGTGAGCCAGCCTTGAATCAATGAGAGTGGACCAAGCCCCCTGTATGCCCCCTACACGCAATGGAGAGAGGGGGTCCTGTACTTTGCCTGGGCAAGACAGTGGAGCTGGCCCTTGTGGTGTGAGCGTCAGTGAGCCAGACCTGAGGGCCTGAGAACAGGAGAACTGGCACTGCTCCTTGCTGCAGGTTGTGTTGGGTGAGCTAGCCGAGGCAGTGCTGGAGAGCTTGCCTAGGTAGTGACTATGAGGAAAAACTAGCAGGCTGACCAACCCAGCTACTACCCAGGCCCAGGAGCAGGGCTATGAGTTGGCCTACCCTAACATGCACTGCATCTATGAACTGTTGGAGCATAGGAAGGGAACAAACCTGCATATCCAAAACTGCAGGATTCCCCCAACACAGGACAATAAGAAGATATTCAAGAAGAATCTTGGTGAGAGGCCCTCAAATCAACTGTGTAGCAGAGGGGAGCCTTGAACCAGACCAATGGCTCATGACAGTGAACATTGTCACGATGAAAGGACTAAAGGGTGAACTGTGTGACTCACTGGGCCACACTACAGCTTCTACTATGAGATTCTTCTCCTTTTGTTTGTTCTTTTGCTTTGTTTGTTTTCTTTGGTTTTTGGTTTTTCTTTTGAAGTTTGTTTTTTTTGGGGGGGAGGTTGCAAGGGTGGAAGGTGGATGCAGGGGCGGGATGGGGAGATGTGTGGGATTGGGATGCGTGATGTGAAATCTGCAAAGAATCAAAAAAAGTTAAATTTTTAAAAACATCCTTCCACTCCTTCTCCAGGGGCTACCAGACATTGCACATCCACATAGTGGGTGCTAGGAGCTCATCCAGCTTACCAGGGCCCTTATAGAAGCCTGCCATCTGTCCAAGGGGCTCTGTCCAAGGAACCATGTACACCTGAGGCTGTAGGCACTTTCACAAGGGAACAGGACCCCCTGGGGTGACAGATGCCCTCAAGAGGACTTGACACCTTCCAAATCTGCCAAATAGGTTCCTGGGTCCTACATATTTACACTCTCAGCCTCAGGTCCTGACAAACTGGCCCAAGGGTTCCTGGACGCCACCACATTTACCCCAGGGGATGGTGCCCCTTCTTGTTCTGCACCAGGGTCCTTAGAACCTTTACAGTTCCTGCAAGGACCTCTGAAACTGTCCATACCAGCAGACTGGTCATTCACACCTATGCCCTCCCAGGCAGGCAAGCTCACACCATCACCTTCTAGCTAATGTGAGCCCATATGTTCCTTCTCTACAAAAAGCTGATGAAACAGGTGCCTTCAGCACAAGGGGGGGGGGCTCAGTATGTTACCTTCAGATCACCGTGGCTTAGGCCAGCAAACCTGTGACCCACGGGGCCCCAGCTCTGCCTGAATAGCTGAAGGAGGCCTCACACCCAATACATCTGACCAATGTGACCTTGACCCTACTCTACCTTGCTTCAGGTCTCTAGAATGTCCCTCGTCTTTGGAAAAGGCTCAGGGAACTTCCAGCTATACAGAAGGTGTCCTAGAATCACTCACACATGGGGGTGGGGCTCTGAGCAATACCACATCTACACAGGGGGCTGTGGACCCTTCTTCCTCTACACCTGGGTCTCTTGGGCCTTTGCAGTTCCTGTAAGGGCTTCTGACACTGTCCATACCAGCAGACTGGTCATTCACACCTATACCCTCCCAGGCAGGCAAACTCACACTGTTTTCCTCCTAGCAAAGGGAGCACCATACATTCCTCTTCTATGAAAAGTAGACTGAAACATGCCAGGAGGAACTCTCCCAGGGGCTCCTGAAAACTTCTCCAGATTCTGCCACCTGGGAGCACCCTTTGTGTGCCATTGTTTTGTCTCTTTGTCTGCACACTCCCCAGCTGTTTCCCTTCCCCTCCTAGATAGGAAATCTCCAGTCATACTAAACTGCTCCTGGAGTCGCCCCCTCTCACTAGGCTTCTCACTTGCTCCCACAACAGAGGAGCTCTGACAAGTTTTACTTGGATTTTTTGTCTCTGTTGCCAGTGCTTCTGGGTTGGTCTTATTAGTAGTCTACTTCACTGAATCACATAAATTCTCTTCTAACATGGGGACTGCAAAATCCAAACTCTCACTCCGCTATGTATGGGAAAGAATTGCTCCCAAGGATTTGGGGAGACTATGAGGGTTCACTCTTGAAGGAAAATCTGCTCGCTTTTTATGAGACTGACTGGTCCTCCTATGAAGTGGACCATCTATTGGTCCATAGAATCAGCCATTGTGAAAACAGTCTGGCTCAAAGCACAGGATCCCCAGGGTACCCTGATCTATATTGGTTAATGGTTGGTACTTGTTCAAAACCCACCTAATTGTCTTAAGGTTTGCACTTTAGGGATTATCCTATTGTTTTGGTTTCTAAAAAGTCCCTTCACCTGCATCCTACTACCTGTCCTGGGACCCTCTGATGGTTTATCTCTCTCTTACTCATCTTGCCCATCTCCTCCAGATTCATCCCTCTTCCCCCAACCTCAAGCTCCTCTATTCTGCCCCACCCTACTTTATCTGTCTCTGCCCTCTACCCCCATTCCTACTTCCCCACGTCCCCTTCTGGATCTAAAACTCCTGTTTCCTCCCCCTTTCCCTCTGTAACCATCACAATGCCTCCTGATGGAGACATTCAGCCTTCTCCCTCCCCATTCCTGCACTTCCTTAGCCACTTTGGCATCATGCTTGAGGGCCTGCCATGCTCCAGATTTTAGTCTTTTCCTTGATAGAGGCCCACTCCCTCCTGGAGGTGGGGGCATAAACTTAGGGAAAGGGCACCACCTTTTCTTAGTCCCTGTCCCTTTCTCCACTTCGGATGTTTGCATAACTGGAAAACTCAACCCTCTCCTTTTCTGACAAGCCCAAAGCCCTAAATGCCCTCCTGAAATCTGTCCTCCACAGATATGGTCCACCCTGGGATGACTGCCAGCAACTCCTTCTGATTGTATTTACTTCAGAGAAAAGGGAACATATCAAGACAGAAGCAAAGAAGGTGTTTTTTTTTTTTAACCTCAGCCACTGGTACAGATGCTAAGGCAGCTTTCCCATGTAAGTGCCCTCATTAGGACCCCAACTGGTTCTGCAGTTCCCAGGCCCTGGAAATTTTATCAGTACCTTATAACTGGAATTCTGGGCACAGCTCAAAAACTCATTGTTTAAGACTACTGAGGTTCTCCACAGCCCAGAGGAGTCCCAAGGTATTTCTTGAGTGATTACAATATAGATGGTTCTTTTAAAAATCTGTTTTATGCTAGGCATCCATCCTGGTACCCACTAGCCCTTTGTCTCTGAATCCAGTCCCTGAAAGACAAGTTCCAGTAACTTTGACTCAGTGACTCCCCCTTCCCACCCAAAATTTTACAGCTGTGACTATCTACTTGTTCTGTTATGACTAACTGCTTTTTGGCTTCTGTAGTCTGCTTATGCAGATATTCAAAGACCATTTTGGGGTCACCTTGACAACCAAATCTTGGCAGAGCAGAACAGCTCTTGGCTGGTGCAGATGCTCAAGGTCTTTTTGTGCTTTCATCCTTTAAAATTGCCCCATCACTCACTTTCTCACAGCAGTCTCAAGTTTGGCTCAGAGATTATTGTCCTGCTAGCAGTTGTAATAAATTTAACTAACTATAATCTGGATTGAGTCTATGATCTTTTTCCTAGGGGTCACAAACTCCATAACACAAAAAGCTTTCTGCATTTACTTTACCCCTTTTGACTCACTGGCTCTGGAAAATGCTAGGGCACTAAATTTGCCTTTTGTCATACAATATGCCCCAGATATTCACACACAAAAAAACCTCCAAAACCTAGAGGCTTTTGCTGGAATTACTACCTCCCTGCTTACTGGAGTGGTTCAAAAGCTTTCAATAACTGACATACTGAAAAACAGAGGCAAGCTGCCTTGACTGCCGACTGAGCTGCAGATAAATATGACGGCTGCTTTCCAGTCAACTAACCCCAAGCTCCCTACTGCTTGTCCAGAGGCTTGATCCCCCAAAACAAAAAATAGGGAAGATGGAGAAGTCCCCACTGAAAAGGGATCAATGTACTTATTGTAAGGAAAAGGGACACTAAAAGGATGAATGCCTGAGCCACCGCAAACCCAGGAAAGCAATAACCCTCTTGACCACAAGGGAGATGGATAGTGAATCAGAACAAAGGACCGAAGACTTACCCTCTTCGGCATCCAAGATCCCTTGATTACTGTGTCAATAAGAGATCGTCAAATTCAGTTATTAGACATTGGAGCAGAGGTTTCTGTTTTTAAAACTCCAATGGGGCTGATTACAAATAAAAAGAACAATAGGGGAAGTACAGTACATGAAGCCAGTACAGGAAGACACAGGCATGATAAAGGACTATCACCTCTCATCTGAAGGAACACCTGGGCCACAGATGGCTCACTCCTTCATGGTAGTTCCAGATTGCCCTTTCTTCCTTTCTAGGCAGAGGTCCTCTTTGAAAATAGGATACCACCATGACCTTTACTCCTCAAAAATTAAAATTTCCTTTGCAGCTGCCTACCAACTTAATTGCCCCTCTACCTGAAGAATGTCTGCTACCTCTTCCAGATTCTACAGAGGAAGCAAATCCAGAACCAGGGATCCTGCTCCAGGACTTGAAATGACAGTTTCCTAAGGAATGAGCTGAGGCAAATCCTCAGTCTTTGTATCATACTGGTGACTCACCAATTGTGGTAAGTCTCTTGGCTGCAGACACAAAGGGTCTTGCTTGTACAGTATGGATTCCAATTTTGTGTTTTTATGGTGTGTGTGTATGTGTGTTGTGCTTTTTTGCTGTTTTTTTTTTATTCTGGGTTGCTTGTTTATTTGCTGGGTTATTTTCTAAAGAAAAAGAAGCTATGGATTTAGAGGGGTGGGTAAGTGGGGGAGGATCTGGAAGGAGATGGGGAGAGGAAAAAATGATCAGAATATATTGCATGAATTTTCAATTTAAAAAATCTGAGACATTGCTATTAATTATTATAGTTATGTGGCTTTATTATATCTTGAAATCTGAAAACTACAGAACAGTGTTTTTCAAGCATCTGAATCATGTTCAACTGTGTATATATATAATTTGAAAAGTATGAAGTTAGATTGTCTTTACACAAATCAGGAACATAAATGGAGCAATCCTTTAAACCACCTGTATTCAGTAACTAGTACACTTTGTTTCCTAAAGAGATAATGTAAATTCTTGCCCCTGGTGAACATTTCATTATCATTTTCAATAGATAACCAATATTATTAGCATCATTTCTCAGTTTATCTTATTTCAAGTTATACAATGTGATAAGCAATGACAAAAGGGTAATTATTCATGTTTCTATTCAAAGTTTTAATTTATAAAATAAAATTCCAAACATGTCAGACTAGTGTATTTTTCAATAGTTAACATCCTAGATGCCTGAGGCACAAGACAAAGCATTTCTATATGTGGAAACCAGCCTCCCTCGGCACTGTTTCTGACTCTCTGAAGGCTAAACTGAGGACTAGTAAAGGCAAGTGGCACATATATAATTCACAGAATAAGAGCATTTTGTAGATAAACAGCTCATCATTCCCTTTGTATCAATGTAAAGTGCCATTTTTAATTCAAAATAAAATATTTTCTTCTGTGTAATTTAGGTACAGAAATAATACTTCCATGAGGGATAAGCACATAAAAATAAAATATATGTATTTTTTTAAAATTTTGAGTGTGAGTACCTTCATATAGACATTTGAACAATGAATTCTTAGCTAAATGTCCAAATTTGATTAAAATATATGAAGGCTTTAATATAGTAAGTATATATCTTAAAACTATAGTCAGACTTACTCCAAATTACTCTTGAAGTACAACTCTTAGGTAAAACAAACATTCTATACATTCTAAAATTTATCTAAAAGCTTGTTAAGAATATTTAGTTGTCTGAAACTCATTAAATACTTTATAAGCTTCATTTTCTCCTCCTAAATCTGAAATAGTATCTCGTTCTACATATACTATAAGTTATCTGAAAACTGGTAAGAATATTTAGTTGTCTGGAGCTCATTAGATGCTTCATTAGCTTCATTTTCTCCTTCTGAATTTGAACAAGCATAGCAAAGATGTAGCAATAATAGAGAGGACAAATTCTATGGCTGTTGTTTTTTTCTGAAAACTGGTAGAACATGAAAAGTATACTACAGTATTCTACAGATAAACTACCCAAGAAGGGTAACTATATATTCTCCTTTAATTTCCCTTCTGTGAAAAATTTTCACCACTTTAACTATATGTTATTAGTTCCTTATATTTCTTTAGTTGCTTTAAAAATATGTATAAACCCAAATCAAAGGTAGCTTGTTTCTTGCATGAAGCATATTTTAATCTATAAAATGAAAAATCTAAATTAGACATATGTATATGTTAATACTAATATGTTAAATGTAACTCGAAGAAGACTTTGATTATAATGTATTTTTCTCAATTCTAATTATATTTTAGGAGAACCTTCTCCAAAACAAAAAACTTATGAGCACAGGGAGTCAACTGTGCATTAAGAAGGAATTTATGAGAACATTTAAATTTCTACAAACAATTTTTTTTACTGGCCACACTTTACTCCTTCTTTAAGCTTTTGAATGTAGTTGCTAAACTTCATGGCTACTCCCACCTTTATCATCATATATTTTATCATTGTATCAGTATCAAGTAGCAGCAGGGCCTTCCCATCGATAGCCTATAGAGAGAAAAAGTTTAAAATGATTAACAATACTGTTATATTTGATAAGCAGTTGTTTCTTTGTATATAAGAACATGTAAAACTACAAGCCTCTCAAGTATCTCCTGTATAAAAACTATCAAAAATACCACTGCACAGCAATGTATCATTTTGAAATTTAAATATTCATATCAATTTTAAGAAAAAGCTAATTTAACTTAATAATTTAAAATTAACTATATCAAATGACTTAATTTTAAATACTGTGTGATGAATAAAATACTGTGTATCCATGACAAAAATAAAAAGAATAAGAGAATAAATTTCTATTTATTTTAATAAAATTCTATTAAATTTCTGATAGAGGCTAGGAATATATCAGTATCAATGCAAACTGTAAGTGTGTTCAATAGCGTTGTCTTTATATGAAAGTGAGTTACTTGTCTGAAGATAATTAGACGTTAAGACTAATTATTGGTTTTCTTTCTATACTGAAAATGGTATATAGATACTCTACTACTTAATAGTCACAAGGCATCATTACAAAAATTCTTTATTGTCTTAATTGACCATCACCTTATGCTACTAAAAGCATATTATTTGTTTTATAAGTTCCAGCATAAAATAAAACTTTAATTACACATTCTTGTCTAAGAAGACCCATAATCTAATAGGAAGTAAAATTAGAAAGGAAAGGAAGTAGAACTTATTAAAATTCAGCTCATAACAGCAAGATAAGAGAAAGAACTAAAAAGGAATACAAATAGAAAAGCAGAAGTCAAATTATCTCTATTTTTCAGTCATATGACCCAATACTTAAAAGACCCTAGATATACCAGCAGAAAACTCCTAAATCTGATTAAACTTCCAATAGTCATAGAATATAAAACCAGTAGCTTTCTATCTGTGTCAGTTCATCCTTCCTTAGTTGATTCCCCGAAGGTCATCATAATGATGCCCAACTTAGTGCGGAGAGCCAATGGGTATAGCACACTACAGTCCAGAACTCCTGGACTCATGTGATCCTCCTACCTCAGCCTCCCAAGTAGTTGGGACTATAGGTATTGTTAAGCATGAATGTTGTGGGAGTAGCCAACCACTTTCTGACTGGATTTAAAGCCTGATACATAAGACAGAATTCATCTAAAATCCTATGGCTGGATAGGTCATAAGGCCCTAGGAGAAAACTTACTATTATTATTTTTTTAAATGAACATAGCAATAAACTGCCCCCTTAGCTATTATCTTTATAATATAGATTATTGCATCTCTGGACCCTCAACAGCAAAGTTTTTTTCCAGGACATGGTGATTAATACAGAGACCCACAACTCATCTCCATGCAGGGATTCCCCCCATGCTGCCACCCTGTCACCCCAGGCTCAGAAATCATCTTGGAAGAGGTGACAAAAAGAGTCTAAGAACCAAAAATAGTGGGCATCTGTAGGGAAATTCTCAAATCAGAATGAAGTAACCTGTATTCTCATTTTTAAAAAAGCAGTAGCTTTCCTATATACCAATAAAAAAAGAACTTGCCAAAAAAGGAATTAGAGAAAAAATACTTGTTCACAATATTTTTTAAAGGTTTACCTAGGAATAAACTAAGCCAAGAAAGTAAAAGACCTCTATAATCAAAATTTTAAGTCACCAAAGGAAAAGGTTAAGAAAATACTAGGAAAAAGTAAAATTTAACCATGATGTTGTTTTGTAAATGGTCATCAACGCGGGGCAGTGGTAGCGCACGCCTTTAATCCCAGCACTTGGGAGGCAGAGGCAGGAGGATCTCAGTGAGCTCGAGGCCAGCCTGGGCTACCAAGTGAGTTCCAGGACAGCCAAGACTGTTGCACAGAGAAACCCTGTCTCAAAAAAACAAAAAACAAAACAAACAAACAAAAAAAAACCCTGGTCATCAGCATCACAATTGTGAATAGTCACATAAGGTGAACAGAACTGACCAGCTGGAATTAGTTTCTGGATATCATAACAAGAGGGCTACTCTAGTATGCATTGTGGGTAAACTCTTACTTATGGTCCTGGAGTAGAAAGAACAGGGAGCTAGTATGGGGAGGATTTGTGTAATTATCCTTGCATGGAGAGGTCTGCCTGAGACTTATAATCATGTACCAAGGAACTTGAGGCTATTTAGTGTATTAGATGTTTAGAGACCCATGTAAAGAAGAGACGATTAACCTACCATTTAAGCATAGAAGAATGGACAAGACAACCTTTTCACAAACAAAAAATAAATCAGATAGGGTTCCCCTACCAACTCAGTTGGCGACTTAGTATCCAACTGAAAGTGCACAGAGATCATTCAATGGCATTAAGATAGCAGGAAAACTGGACTTAAAAATACATTACATGTTGTCTGATGGTGAGGTAGAGCTCGTCTGCCAACGGAGGATCTAAACGGTTCAGAAATGTTATCACGTCATTCACAGACCAGTTTACAGGATTTCCAAGGTATCTCACAACAGCATCATTACATTTAGATGATGAACCTGCAGTTAACAATGAATGGGGAAAAAATTAAAAACCTGATCAGCACCTTGAAAAGAAGAGATGTTAGGTAGAAAGTAATGGTCTCACTCCTGGAACCTTCTCTTAAGTACCTAAATAAGGACTCAAGATTGCAACTGTAAAATCTCCTGAGAGCCTGAAGGAAGATGATCTGAGGAGTGCTGCATAACTGTGTCAATGGACCTCCCCCAAAGAGCAGGAACAGCTTTACTTTAAAAGGCACCTTAAAGCTTCAATGTTCCTGAAACATGTGTAGTGATCCAAGGTCTCTTGGGTCACAAGCAAGTACAGGAAAAGGTGCTACTTGGATTAAAGTGGGATAATCTGAGCTAACTCAGTACTCTTTCTTACTTTAAGGATTTCAGTGAATTTCTTGAAAATCTCTCTTAAACATCACATTCTCTAAATTAGGTTTATTGTACTAAACGCAGTGGAAATCCCCCATGTTTATACTATATCATTGCTTATTTTTTTAGTTATATCAACTAAATTCAATAACCACAATTATCTTAGATAACAAGATAAGTTTTTTGAACCAAATCTCTTCCTTATATTCAATATTTGCATTTTTAGATTGACTTTTACTCTAAATTCACATCTCTTGTGGTTAAATGTTAATCTGCATTTAAAAAACTATTTTCTGATGAATGTAATCAGTAGTGATTTTGACTTTTTATGCAATTATTCTTTCATGTTTAATTGAATAGCAATAAATATTTTGGTTAAATACGCTTCATAAAGAAATGATACATGAAACAATGTAAGTGCTCACATTTCAGCAGGTTTTAGCTGTGCTATTCACTAAGTTGTATGGAAACTTCTTTGTGATCAAGTGTTACCTTAAGCAGAATGTTTTACTCCCTACAGTTAATGTGTGATGACAAATGAAGGCGGCTTGGTAATTTGTTGGGAGAATCTTTTTTTCTAAGCAAAGATAATCAATAGAAATTTCATTTTTTTTCTGTTTGTGAATTATTCAAAAGTACATCCTTTCTTTCTTACCACCTTAGGATCATTTTTAGTATTTACTAATGGGGAAAGATAAAGAAAATAGATTTCAATATCACAATGGTGTCATTATGAAGACCACCAGAGACAATCCATGTTAGTTGATTAGCACACTGCCTTACCCATAATATCTGCTCAATAAACAGCCACCATTGTACATATAACTATAAATCAACCATAAAAATAGGAAACAAGAAGCTTCTAGTAGCTTACTTAGAGGATGTTAATCATTGGTGCCATTGCAAACTCACCAAAAGTGTTAGGATCAATCGTAGGTGTACGCTGAGCCTCCAGTAAGGCCAATCGCCTCATTTCAGGATTCTGGATGGGGATGAGCTCCCCTGGAGGGAGGGTACTTGCTTCACTCACTGTTGAAGTGATGGTGTCTAAGCTGCGATTTTCAAAGTCACTGTAGTAGGGCATTGTAGAAGAGCCAGGAATCTCTCTAAGTCTGTAATACTGTTCGTAGGTTTCAGCAGTATATACAGGACTCGGTGGACTTTCTTGATAGTCTCTCTCTGGTGAAGAATCGATAAGTATCACTTCCTGTGAATCCACAGAACGGGGAACAGCATTGTTCTCAGTGTTCTGTATACTCTTGGTGTTGGCAATAGAATCAGCGTACTCCGAAGTCGGGGTGGTGTTGATACGATCAGTGTACTGGAAAGTCTGGGTGCTGTCAACAGAATATGGGGACTGGCAAGTCGGGAGGTAATCTACAGCCTCGGTGCTCTCCATATCCTGTCTATTTTCATTGCTTTTGCGGACTGGTGAAGTTGGACTGTAACTTTGAGGATAGGAGATGGAATTATCACGAATGAATCGTCTCAGTCTCTGGAGTTTAAATCTTTTAGACCTCAGGTAATTGTATTTTCTGGATACTGCTTTAAAAGGCTTCATAATAAAAAGAGAAAAAGAGTAGTCAGGACATTAAGGTTTTTATGCAACATTATTTTACATTAGGAAAACAGTGTTCTCTTTTGATCACATGATTTTTCCTTCTTCTGACCTACATTTAATTTGATGTATATTACATAGGTACATTTTAAAATGTATATTGTTAAAAATATTTTTAAATGTATATTCTAAAAATACTCATTGTTCTACATTCATTAATCCTGAACTTAATTATTCTTTCAAAAAGAGTTGTAGTTCTCATCTGCTCCTCCAGGGAGTACAGATAAGCCTCAATCCCACATTTACTAGCTTTCCATCCCTTTGAACTGACTGGCATCTTTAGACAGAATATATTTATCAAAGTTGTAAAAATGTTTTTGTACACTTACAGGATAATGAAAGAAGGATCTGGCACGAGAGTGATAAATTTTCGTTACTTTTTCATCAATGTCATCAAACTTCTTTTCCAGTCTTTGAACAGTTTTACATATAATCTGTTATAATAAAAGGTATTAGTAGTTGCTGTTTCAAAAGAAAAGTATCACATGAAAATGCACAAAGCCAAGTGTTAATTGCCAGGCATAGTGGAAGTTTTCTATTAGAGGCCTGGTTTTAAGAGACACAGGACACTGGCTGAGATGCTGAGTCTCCACCTGCCACTGCAGTTGCTGATTCATGCACATGTGGAAGTATCTTCAGTGCCAGAAGGTGAGTGCATCACAGCTCCTGACAAGCTCCCACCTGTGTGTGCTGCAGCCGCCTCCCATCAAAGAGGGTGCTAACTTAGGAGACAAGCACTCAAATCTGCTAACAATAAGAGTCAGCTTCCACACCACAGCTTGGGAACAATGGAAGGAGGAAAGGGAAGGGGTAAATATTCTAATTATATTATAATCCCCAAAAGAGAGTAAAAAAATACACTTTCACCAAATAGTAAGACTCCTTTGTTTCTATGTTTTTATTTTTTGAGACAGGGTCTCACTGTGTAGCCCTGGCTGGCCTTAAACTAACTATATAGATCAGGCTGACCTTGAACTTGTGGCAATCCTCCTGCCTCTGCCTTCAAAGTACTGAGATTACATATTGTTTGTTACTATTATCATCTCTTACACAGGTAAGGAGGGCATGTCAGCACACTCAGCAAAAAATAAATAAATAAATAAATAAAAAGCATGGCTTATGTCCCCACTAGTGTCAGTCTGAAAGATAAGACACACACACAAACTTTTACTTTTCAAACTATGGTAGTTCAGTCTATTCTGCAAACCTCATGGGATAAGAGCCATTTCTTTGAACTTCCATTGCCTCTGGGTTATACAGCTCACAAAATCCACAATAATTACATACTTCTATCAGTCCTTAACCACAAGTTTATTTTTATGGTTTCCCCTCAAAATTATATAAGATAAATTCCTTATAAAACATGAGTAGGCTGCTCTTTCATTTCAGTTGTGATATCTTAATATGTAATTAGGCACATATTAAAAGTGCATCCAAATCTTCCAATTTCCTTAAAAGTTTTATAGTGGAAATTAATATTGGGCAATATAGCTGGAAAAGACATAAAGCTGATAAATGATGTTTTTAAATATTCTAAAATGCATATATTGATATTTCAAATTTCACCTGAAAATATTATTCTAAGTAGAAACTATCAAACTAATCACAACGAGGTGAGTAATCACAAGTAATTTGATATGACAAAATTTCCAATTAATTATAGTTTCCCCTCATATGAGGTTAGAAATGTTTACAATTTAACATTCTAGAAAAACACACTGAAAAGAGAAGTGTCATACCTGACACCAGTTCAGGATCTCCATCATGACTTTTGGATCTTTAGTTTCAGGAATTTCAGGTGGCTGGGGTTCTTTCTAGAATAGTTTTTACACCACAAGTAGTTAATGCTTTATTTCAGTAAGGATCACATCGAGTAGTGACCATACCTTATACTTATCTAGTTGAGTTGTTTTTAATTTGCACCAATATATCAAGTCTTAACTAAAGCAGAGATGAAATAAAAATTCACATTATAAAAAATGTAAATAATTGCCAGTCAAGTAAAGGAGGAAAGACTTTACCAGAAGAGTCTAGGTTTGGAATTCCAGTAAAAAGTTGCTCAGAATGTCCTGGTACATAAGAAAAGGAGCACATAAAATGCTGTGTTCACTGACTAAAGAGATTCAGGATAGAGTATGACCTTGAGTGTCAGTTTAGAGGAACTCCATAATGTAGTTGGAATTTAAACCTTTCTCATAAAATGGTAAGCACAGATATACTAGACAACTAGTTGCTTAATATTACATAACTGAAATGTGCAGTCTTTGGTGCATACTCATAAGGCATATTATAATTACCATCCTAAGGAGACATTCATATTCATATAGGAGAAAGATTTCTTAGCAAATTAAAAGGAAATACAAAATAACAAACAGAAAAGCTGAGGACTTTAATTTCACTTCTCAGAAGTTTTGAAAACCTGTTGTATTATCAAAGGACTTTTGCCTGTTTTAAATTTCATGCCTGTGTAGAAAAGTATATGTGAGTCAGGCATGGTAACACATGCCTGTAATACCAAAACTCAGGAATGAGGTGGATGATGAGTTCAAGGACAATCTGGGTAGGCCAAGGACCTTGTTTCAGGACAAGAGAAAAAGTGTACTTGCAGAACTATGTTCTCATTAGTCCAGCTACACCAGAACCCCCTTTTCCATTGAGTTTAACACCTCCTGTACTTCAGGGTAGAGACATTAGTCTTCAGTGTTGAAACTGCTTTCAGAGCAAAAAAAGAAAAAAAACCAAAACGAACAACAAACAAACAAAAACTCCCAACAATAACAACAAAAACTGACCATGACCAGAGCATTCCACCAGTTTTGATCCCTAAACAATCCAACATTGCCACCATGTGGTCGAATTAGGAAACACTTAAGCACGTAGTACTCTTAATAAATTAATTTCTAAAACACCTTAAAATGTTGAAATAAGACAGGGTTTAAATAAGAAAAGTTATCATAAATAACTGCTACATTTCTGCAAAATAATTATTCTAAGAAATGAGTTGAGGAGATTTAAAGTAAACAGACTTGGTAGCTCTGTATGTGATTAACCTTCCACTGATTGGGTTACTAAAATAACACACAATTGGGTTATATAACATTCCTTACAAAAATACAGTAGTTTACCTTCACATGGTACTTTGTGTTTTCAAGTAAATGCTCCCCAAAATGACTCTCAATAATTGACAGTGAGCATTGTCTCCAATGACGAAAAGGATAGCAGTTGCCTAGACATTGATATACATGGCCTTATATGACTAAATAAATGTGTTCACTGCTATGCAAAATTAAATATAGTTTAATAATTTACATTTGTGTACAACTTCAAAGATTAAGAAACTCAGAATACAACAGAAATTTTTAAAAGGTAAATCAATTTGAAAAGCTGTTTGTCAGCTTCTCATAAAGTTGAGTTTTATATCAATCGACTCTACTTGTTTGCAATTCAATTTCAGAGTACTCAGAAGAAATGTTAAGTGTATGTCCTTAAATTTATACACAAATGCTCATAGAAATTTTGTCAAAACTGCACTTATTACCTATACATTTCACTTTATTTAACTCAGTTTAGCAGAAACTATAGCACAAGGAAAAGAACAGAGATGATCAATTTAAAATACAAACCACACTCTTTTTTCTGGAGGAAGACATCAGTGCTGTGCAACAGGAAAAACTCTACTTCCTCTGAGTCGAGCCTATTCCTGTTGGACTTGCTTGTGAAAGGCAAAACTTCTCCCCCTAAAAAGAAATGCATAAAAATGTTACTTCATGTACCTAATATTTACATCAACATAACATGGGTGACTTTATGGGGCTGAGGGTGGAACCTAGGATCTTACCCATGCTAGGCAAGTGCATTATCACTAAGCTACATTCCCAGCACTAGAATAAATCTTTATGCATAGAAGAGCTATACTATCTGTGAGTGGGAGCTCACAATGAAGTTAAAAGCAAGCACAATCTGTGAACAGTTGCTTCACAACTTAAAGTCTAAAAAGTGAGCACTAAAAGCCACTAAACAAGAGAATATACTGCTAACACTTTTGTAAAGGAGCTCAAAGGGGCTTTTGCTTAAGGAGGCAGAATGCTGCTAAACTGCCCCAAGAATCTGTTCTGATCTAATGGCAGCTTCCACTGCTACCCTTGACACCAATGCTACTGCCTTAACCACTACTGTTTCTGTTGCTGCTTCTGGCACTGCTGCTGCAGTCACTGCCACTTCCAGTCTCCACTTCTGGTGTCTCTATTACTGCTGCTGCTGCTGCTGCTGCTGCTGCTGCTGCTGCTGCTGGGCTGCTGGTGGTGGTGATGCTGCTGCTACTGCTGGGCAGCTGCTGCAATGTGGGCGGAGTGACCAAAGAGACCCTGCCTCCTCACCTGCTCTCTAAACCTTTCTGAGGCTCATATCTCCAGGGCCCACTGTAACTCCAAAAATCATGCTTTTAGTTAGACTTAAACACTAAACCTAAATAAATGTATGTGAAATATAAACTGAAATCTCTAGAATTCTCAAGGCTAGATTATAGCTGAGTCATTCAGAATGGAACTAGAACCAGGCATGTCTGCAATGATATGATTGTCTAGATTGTATCAGAGGTCTGAACTGAATTCTTGCCACATAGTTACTGGAGGGACACCTTAGTGCAAAGGGTAATTCATTTTATTCATCCTGAGACAGAGCACCATGGAGAGACATAATAAAAGGATCAGGATTTCATCCCTTTCCTGTTCTCCTTTAATCTGTTGTGGGGAGTCTATTGACCAGAGTCCCTAAGGACAAAATTCAAAGGGAAATTAAGAAGATGGAGGAATTAACTTTCAAGTTAGAAAAATACAGCTCAACGTTGTATAAAATTTTCAAATTGTAATGTATCTCAATTTGACCTATAATTTCCACCACATTTTAACTGTTTAGGATTTCCTGACTATAAGATTGACATGAGCTTTGAGTAATTAATCTGTAGCTATAGCCATACAAAGAAAAATTCACAATGAAAATATACTTGCTGCTGTTGCCAATAAGGATGAACCTCAGAACAGCAACCTTGAGTAAAACAAGTCAGACATGAAAGATAGCACAGTATATGTGATTCAACTCAAAAAGTTCAAAATGGGGCAAAAGTACCCTATGGTAGGAGAGGTCTTTCCAACCTAACACCATGGTCACTCTAACAACCTCTTAGTGTCCTATCTTGTGAATATACTATGAAATTACTTCTAAAGTTTTACTCTTACAATTGCACTGGTACAAGTACTTCTGGAAGAAAAGTTCCTAGAAAATGAAACAATGGGTAAAATGTTAGAAAACAGGACTTACACATTTGAAAATCCTTCACTACTTTCTAAATAGCCCATCTAAAGAGGGCTTGTTGGAGTCAACAACATAATACAATGTTGGTTCTACTTATCATCATGAATCAGAACAAAACAACTATCAGATAGTACCAATTGACTCTGACCGTAAGACTTTTTAAAAACACACAAGATAAAGCAAAGCATCAGGATAACTTCTAGTCATAAAACCTAAAACAACCCAAATTAGGACAGTCACCTGCCAACAACATTTCCCATAATGCATAGCTCACAATGACTAACAAACATGGCTCAAAATAATCTTTTACATTAGTAATTCGTAAAGACACAAAAGCCAAATCACAGTAGCCAGAAACTTCTAAGATATGAAACTCCAAATAAGGTCAAATTGGAAGAGAAATCTGCATGAACATATCTCATTAAGTACAGTTGATAATAATTAGGATGGCTAAAGTCTACCTTTTACTCAAGACTTCTTAAAGACACAGACAGCAAATCACAACAAGATAATCCTAAGTAATTAAACCCCAAAATAGACAAAATCCACACCATCACCTACCATCAACTTATCCCATAAGGCAGAGTTCACAGTGAATGGGATGCTAAAAAATACTTTTTACTGTAAGATTTCTTAAGAACCCACAAGGCAAATCATAAAAGTCAATAGGCAAATTTCAAGTTACAAAAGCTCCAAATAGACCAAAATGGGTGGGAGGCCACCAGTTGATCCCATAAGGGATAGATGACAGTGGGTAAAATGGCTTAAAAGTATGTTCTACTCAGTGACTTCTTAAAGATACATCAAGCAAACAAACACACCTAGATAGCTCCAAGTTATAAAAGACCCAAACAAATTAATCTGGGAGAGACACTTGTCATCAGATAATCCCATAGGCATAGCTTATGGTAACCAGGATGTTTGAAAGCTACCTATTATGCTAAAACTTCTTAAAAAACATATTAATACAATTCACAGTACCTGTATCTTTCCATGTTATAAAACTCCAAAGCAGGCCAAATCCAATAAACCAAACTGAGTCTCCTGCCATCAACTTATCCAATACAGCATAGCTTACAGTGACTAGAATGGCTGAAAACTACCTTTAAAGCACAACTTCTTAGAAACACAAAATATGTCACAACAGCTATATCTTCCTATGTTAAAAAAGATGTCAAAGTACGACAAATCCAGTGTCAACCCCAAGAACATATTTCATAAAAATAGCTTTAGGATGGATGAAATCTGTTTGACCCTAAGCCTTCATACAGAAACACAAGGAAAATCACAATAGCCAGATTGATGCACTTCATGTAATAAAATACCCCAAATAAATTATGTGCTTATCTCATAAGGCATAGGTATTAATAGGATGACTAAAAAATACATTTTCTCGTAATAATTGTTTAAAACACAAAAAAGCAAATCAAGGCAGTGAGATATTTCTTAGTTATAAACTCCCTGACAACCAAATTGAGGAGTCACTTGCCATCAACTTATCCCATATGGAATACATCACAATGACTAGGATGGTTACAAACAAATTTTTATTCTAAGACTTCTTAAAAACACAAAATGTAACTTACAGCATCTAGGCCTTTCAATGTTATAAAACCCCAAAGCAGCCACAATTGGGAAAATTACATCCCATCAATACATCCCATTAAATATAGATCATACTGACTGAAGAGTTGAAATCAACATTCCACTCTCATTAACAACATACATGGCAAATTACAACAGTAAAGTGAATACGGAGAAAATCAGGAGAAGAGGGAGCCAAATGATACCTAATATTAGAGCCATTTTTTGTTAAAATCAAAGGAGTACACAGCACTCAGCCAGGCCCAGAAGCATATCTCAAAACTAGTGGACCATACAGGAATCCAGATATTTTAAAGTTGTTCCGGGATGGGACATCTACCCGCTGAAAAGCAAATGATAAACACAATATTCCTGAAGGCCTCCTCAACAGTTTTCTAAATATTTTTCTTCCTCCCCACAAACATATTTATGATAAAATGGAGAGGCTTTACTGTCAAAGAGTGGTTAACCACCAAGTCCACTAACAGACACAAGCACTGGTGGACAGGAGACCAAAAAATTATTGGAATCACTCAACTACAGACCTTTTGAAATCTGAGGCAGCAAAATACAGATTTGCCATTCTCATCAAACGTATCTTCTCACCCCAGAGGGCCGCGGCCACTAGGCCAAACGCTTCCTATGGCTGTTTTCCACATTACTACTACTCACACCCACACGCACGGCAAAAAAGTTAAAAGGGGCGCTAAAATATCCCTAAAAGTTAAGAGGGGGGCCTCGGATACCCATAACTTACGTTTTCTGATGAA
>LZPO01017296.1:567198-583630 GCA_001675575.1 Neotoma lepida | reverse complement strand
CGTTACGATCGGTTGACGCCTTTTAACTGTCAGCGTGCCGGAAATCAGGTGCTCCTGACGCACTGTGTGTCGCAAAGAGCCTGACCGTAAATTGATGCGCGCTCCTGGCTTCTGTGACTGATCAGGCGATCAGACTACCAATCAGTAGTCCCCGTAAACATAACCTGACCCTAAGCTAGTAAATCCCATGGACAATCAAAAGGATATTTAGAATGGGAGTTTTCACACTTCAGGTGGAGATACGGAGTAGGAAGGGAAGGTATCCAGTGAAGAAGGTCTTTCTGCCTACTGGCTGCGAAGGTTCAAAGCTGTGCCTTGGATCCTAGATTTACATTAGCTCAGAAAATTGGGAAGGCAGATAGCCTCTAGAGTACTGTGGCAGACCCTCTCAAGCAGAGTTTTGTTTTGTTTTTGTTGACACACTAGAGTCTTGGCTACCTAGTACAACTTCTAGTACCAAAAGTGATTCAAAGGGCCAGCTTACTAAGTCTGTGGCAAGCACTTTCCTTTGTTTTAATTAAAACATGTTACTATTAACATACAATCATATACCCTTTTCCTCCTCCTGTAATCCACTAGAGATGTCCATGATGACTGGGCTCCAGGGGTACACTTCAGTGCTAAAACAAATGGGGAGTGGGGCTGGAGTCTCAGCAACAGATCTTTTCTTGGTAGCCTAGGAACACTAGTAAAGTTATTTCCAGTCTCCAATAAGAACAGACTGGAGCACAAAACTAACAACTAACATATCCCAGTGTCATAGTTGCTGTATTTAAACATCATGACCAACACTTACTTATTCTAAAGCAATGTATCAGCTAAATCAAAATTGTGTTGTTTTCTCCAGTATAAATGGGCATATCTTGGGAAGTATACACATTAGTGTACCCAAAGTACTTAGTGCTTGAGACAGGAGTTTTGCTATATAATAAAACTGACACGATATTAACTAGTGGCAATCTATCTTACATTATATCAACACTTTGGATGCACAACTATAATAACCTCTGAAACAAAGCAGTCAAGTCACAAATATTAAAGTTCAAAATAAAGTCACAAATCTTAACCTGGTGTATAAAGGAGCCACAAGTAGCTTCAGCATTGAAAATATCTCATTTCCTATTAAAAATGAAACTAGATTAGTGTCTGTTATTGATACCATTCTTTCCTGCTAATAAATTCCTCCTTTTTATCTGGTTGCCCATGAAACACTTCCTGCTTGTGAAATCTCCAAACTATAGTTACACAACAATAAAGAGAAAACCCAATTCTTTAATTGCAGTCACGTTTATTTGCAGTCTCTATACACACTTTCTAGGTAATCAAACTGTTCTGATACATTTTTTGAGAGGGGTTCACAATGAAACTGTCACCATTTTTACTAAAAATAAATACAAGACTTAAAGTGTTGCACAGCTCTAAAATATACAAAGGCTTGGATTGAATGTAAACGTTGAAAACATTTTACAAAAGAAACCATCTTTGCAACAATTTAAAAAGTTCATATTTACAAATGTTACAAAAATACAAAATGGATGCAAGTCCAAAAACCATTGTCTTTTCGGCCAGCATGAACTGGTTCTAGTACCAAAATAGTTAACACCATAACCTTCAGAGTTCAAGCTTTGTTACCATCCCATCCTCTAAGCAACCACCACTACGAAGAATGTGCTCATTGGCAAGAGCACACCGGGTGTTTTGTTTGCCACAACTAGTCCATGTCCTCTACTTAGCCAAAAACAAAATCAAAAGAAAAATCAAACCAGAATCACCAGAAAAGCGAGAAAGTAAAACAGAATTTCCCCACACAACATAAACATGTTGAATAAACACAGAAGAAGTAGAAGAAAACAGCATCAGTGCAAACAACAGAAGAAAAGTTTCGATTGATTTTGGTTATTTTTGTTGTTGTTGTTTGTTTTTATTTTTTTAAACAATACCTAATGTGTGTATCCTGCTTCAAGCTGACAGTGATGTTAAAGACAGCCCTGCATCTTGGTCTTA
Source organism: Neotoma lepida (assembly GCA_001675575.1). Taxonomy (NCBI): domain Eukaryota; kingdom Metazoa; phylum Chordata; class Mammalia; order Rodentia; family Cricetidae; genus Neotoma; species Neotoma lepida. The sequence continues at coordinate 581,626 of LZPO01017296.1, read as the reverse complement.
CTTAGTATATTATAAAGCCATGTAGACTATTCCAGATTTTTTAAGGATTTGCTTGCTTTTAAAACTTTCATATTTAATATTTTGCCCACAGTGAATCTAAAATCCATCTTTATTTGGGATATCTTTAAATCTATGAAATACAAAATAGAGAAACTCTGCTATAGATTTTTAGAGTAAACAAAATAAGTAAAACTATATCATAAGGGTTGGTTCTGTGATCATCACATTAACGGTACCTTATTGCCTCACAATTCAAGTCAAACATGTAGTTTAAAAATATATGGTACGATTACTTAAATTAATGTCAATAATAAAAGGTGACATTTTTTATTAAAGCCAATTTATGTGTTTTTCTATTCAAGATTTAGAATCGCTTTTAAAGCTCACATACCTTTCATCATACTAAAAAAACCCCTAGCTACACAAAAGCCATACTGCAAACGAACTGCTTTTATGAAAATTACAAATGATCACCTATTGTGACTGGAAATGATGGTTCCTTATCACATTTGTCTAAAAACTTTTATTTTTAAAATTTTGTAGAGTGTACTTTTCAAAGCATGAGACAGATTTGTTCATGACCCCACATGATGTCAAACCATGCTGGTGGTGTGTGTGTGTTGTTTTTGTTGTTTGTTTTGTAATGAGTTACATGTTCCAATGATAAATGATGGTCAATTTTTCTTCAATCCCCAACATTTTTCTTTTATTAAAATTATAACACTTTGTATATGTTCAAACCCTTTACCAGGTAGTTTATCTATCCCCAGCACACACTCTCTCGCTCTCTCTCATTCTCTCTCCCAGTTTCTCAATCTCCTCCTCTACCCCTCCACCCCCAACACCCATTTTACATACAAGAATGACAAGAAACTAACTAATACAATTTGGTAGTAAAAACAAATATTAGAAGAAGCCAGACTTCCCCCCCCAAACAACAGAACACCAACAACAGATTCTTTAATTCTTAATCTGTAAATATTATAATGAATTTCTATTGAAAGACAGTGTCTTCTTAGATCAGACTTTCTCCTTCATTTAGCATGAGTTAATCCTTCCATACATCTTACTCTCTCAAATACCACTTGCATAGGCACAAAGCCAGCTGCTTATCAATTTCTTGGTAACCCTGGTGTGTTCTGTCAGTGTCATCACGTTCTAGTCTTTCACAGATCATACCCCTTCTCAGTTCTAATTTCTACTGCTCCCGTTCAAAACCTATTCTAAGTACATAGGTGCTTATATTTCTGACATATGATTTCAAACATAGTATCAGTTCATGTTAAAATCAGAGGTGTGAGAATCACTTGCAGATTTCAACTTGTTACTATACTTTTTTTTTCAGTTTTAAGACAAGAAAATTCAAGTAATTTCAAGTAATTCAGCTTGTTTCCCTGCCTTCATTTTATCAGGGCACTTGCCCTGACATTGCCTTTCCCACCCACCACCCTCCCCTTTTGCCATCAAGCAGATCTAGTAAAACCAGACAAAAATTCGTTGTATGTAGCATTGTGAACCAGAGCTGCTCCCCATGCCCAGTTGAAGAGTGACTATAAATAATGCATATACACATACCTATTTCCCAACTACATTGTTCACAGTGTCATTTCTGTTAAGTTTTAGGTAGCATGAATCTCATCAGCAGAGAGAAAGCTTCGCTGAAAACTCATCGCAGGTACTTACTGAGAATTCAATAGCTCTGTGGCATGCTTAGGTTTTATTTGTTAGTTTAAGAACCTGGAGCTAATTAAGAAGCTTAAAGAGTATAGTCATTAGAGTATGACTGTTTGTCCCCAGTAGCCTTATATAAAATAAGACCTAAAATTAACTACTGGTTTCTCTACTCATTCTCCTTAAAGCAATTCATTGAAAAATTAATTATAAAGGACACTGTTTAATGCTATTGGGGGAGGGGGGTCTTTGCATTGAAAATGATGATTTCTCTCATTGGTTAAAAAAAATCAAAAGCATGCTTTTCATTCTGTTCAAATTGCCACATGGCAAATCACAGCTACAAACTGAGATTAGCTTGTTTCTGCTATAATTTGTCACAACAATGATTAGGTCTGAATTCATTATTTTAAATTAATCACATTTCAGTACATGACCTCAATATTTCCATTATTTCACCAGTTTTAAATTCATATTTGAGGTTTATCATTCAGAAATCATGTTGGTGGACATTTAAATATGGTATTTGATATGAAAATGGTATTCACAGAATACAATTATTATACTTTATTTGTGTGTGTCCTATAAACAGTTGGTGTGTGGTAAATAATTGGCCACTTGTCCACTTATCATTGATAAATCTATTTACACATTTTTATCAAAAATATGGTATTTACATATGTGTAGTTCTTTCTTCTAAATTTTGCTTTAGTTCATTTTAATGTAAAAAAATACCAAACCTCCAGAGTAATTTAATCTTCTTAGAGTATGACAATGAGGGCTTTATTTTCGGAATAGGCAGCTCTGGGAAAACCTTGTCTAGGTTTCAAGAAAGTTAGATATTTTTGTATTCTCTATTATCACAAGGAATGAGATCGGGTAAATCAAACTGTGCTAAAGAAAACCACGACAGACAGAACTGTTACCTAAAACATGAAAACTAATAAAAAATGACTCAACCACTTTCTGTTTCTCCAACACATATTTAGAAGTTCATTGCCAAGCAACGATGCGACCTCTCCCCACCCCCCACCCCCCTGTTGCCACTTCTCCCAGTTCCTCTATGGTGTCACAGAATCCTTTCCTTAGTAAGGGGTTAGACATCTGAGGTCAGCTTGGCTCAGGCAAACTATGTGGAGCTCTGGGAGGATCGGTCATCATGTGGGCTCCCGTCAGAGTTTTCGGTCTCTCCCTCCGAGATGGCCTGCATCGGTGTATTGTACAGCCGGCAGCGGACACTGTAACGGCTGCTGCTGGCCACAGGTGGGGCCCGGGAACGTCCAACCCGTGCTGACGCGGAGGTGGCAAAGTTTTTCGAGGAAAACCCTTCTGCATTGACTCGTGGAGAGCACGGTGACAGAGGGGACAGTGCTTCAGCCCCAGGTGTGCCCTGGTGGGTATCATCAGGGCTTTGTGGGGACTCTGAAGTGAACTCTCCAGGAGGCTTGGGCAGGATGGGGCTCTTTAGGATTTCGGTGGCAGACATGCGGTAACTAGAATCTGAGCGACTGCCTTTTTTCAGAAGCAGCAGCTTAAACTCTTCGTTGGATGTGTTGGACTTTTTGGCATTTCGGTAGATGAGACCAGGAGACCTCTGGCTAGTCCCAGCTGTCACACTGCTGCTGCTTGAAGGAACAGAGCTGGCACTGCTGCTACTGCTGCCAAGGGGAACTCTGGATTTGCTTCTAATAGACATGTCCCCAGAATCTTTTCTTCCAAGTACTTTCCTCTTGGATCTTTTAAGAAAAGAGAAAATGGAGTAATAATCTGAGTCCACATACAATTTTATGAATCAAGAAGTGCTCCATCTGATTCTCATATCTATTATATTTACAGAGCATCCTATATGGTAGAATACTAAGCTTTAGCACCACACTGAGAAAGGTTTAGGTTCATTACTGCCCCTCCTAGAGTTTAAGGGGGAAAAATCCTGCTGACTTCTGTTTACAGTGTGGAGAAAGACTGTTGCCTTTTCTCATTAAACCCGTCTGTAGAATACAGAGGAATATTCTCACATCAACAACTAGCTTCCAAATAATACTAAGTGCAGCAAGTGGAGAATGTCATTGGTGGGACACAACTAGCCTTAGCTTGATACCTGATGGGCCTCAGTGATGAACAATGGAGATTCGTGCTGAAGACTAGCCTACACTTTACAAATCAGAACTACATTTTAACTTACTGCACATGAAAAGTTAGTTAAATGACTTTTAAAAATAAATCAGTCTGTTTCTGAATACAAATACAACAATCTTTAGCTACTCGGGGACATCAACAGCATATCAAGCAGATGTCAACTCTTTGTGAGGAATTGAAAACTCAAAATCTCTAGAGCTCTTAAAATGTTATATAACCTAAGCTCTCAAGAGAGCAAAATAACTCGTCACTGGGATGTAAATAAATAGGCAAATCCTACACAAATACAAATCTAAGATTACCAAACTCCTTAAATCTGCCTAACCTCTCTTTCCATGAAATTATTGATCTTATTTTGAATTAAGTGGGGATAAACTCAATGAATCTTCAGCATAACTCAGTCATTCCTGACTCTGGTGGCATGCTCTCTCACCAACTTAAAACCTTGTGTGGTAAAGGAAGTGTGAGCTTTGTCTTTTCAGATTCCAGAGGAGCATGAGCATGCTGGCAGCACTGTCAGGACTCCAATCTAATGTCTTTCTGATTCTACAACGCGTACCCTGTCCACTATTCTAGACACACCAGATGGCTCTTTGAGGGTTTATTAACTTACATAGCAAATTAATAATTTGTACTGAATTTGGAGATTAAGTGTGAGGGTTAGACGAATACAATTGGCCTTTAGACAACAACTGTGGGGAGGAACATAAACTGGTGAGTCATGCCCTGTTTGTGAGGAAGCTTGCCTGCTAAGGTACACACAGACAGTGCTACTAACGGAACCCTTAGGAAAATGCAGTTGCTAAACAGCAGTGCTCCTTCTTTAAGAAAAAAACAAACAAAACAGAACAGCACCAACAGAAAACAGAAACCCTTTTAAAACAGAAGCCCAAGGGGTGGCAAGAGAGATTATAGACTGCTTGCAAAGAATTTGCTTCCAAAATAGCAAGGCTGTGAAAAAGGAAAGATAATCCCCAGGTTCTATCCTTTGGGAATTCCATCTAAGTCCCCAAGGCCAGGTAGAAGAAGGGACTCATGTTTGTGGAAAGAGCACATGTAGCATCGTTTGGTTCAGTGGCTATGAGTTTGCTTTCAAGGATGAGCTCTGGCTCTGCTTTTCTGGTCAGCAGCTATAATAAATTGTTACAAATCCGGGCCATTGATAACAGGTTATAAAGGTACAAAAGAGAAAGTGTGAGTGGGCAGCAAAGGCACAACCATGTTCTGGGAAAGCAACCCAGAGAACATCCCCTATTCATGGGATACAGCCTTTCATTTTAGAGATAAAAGTCAGTGTCATGAAAGAAATTTAATTTTTAAAAAGAAAGAATAAGAGAGCACTTTTCAGTTGTTGCAAGCTGAGATGGGTTCAGATTGTTTTGACAAATCAACATATGTTTGCATCAGGTAGTATGAGATTACAGCTTTGAGCATATTTTGTAGACTCAAGGGATTATTTAAAAGCCAGGGGTTAAGGGTATAACTCAGTGGCAGAGTGCTTTCCTAGCATGTGTGAGGTCCTGAGTTTGATCTCTAGTACTGCAGAGATAAATAAATACAAAATATAATATGTACAACAGAGGTTACACTTCAGTTTGGGCTTTCACTCCAAGTCATTTGACTATAAATTGTTTTCACATGTAGATTTGTTCCAGAATGTCTTTCCTCGGGAAATCATCCAGTATCTTCCCTTCAGTGATTCTTACTGAACTCTCTTAATTGAACTCTGTCTGTCTGTGTAGCTATAGCTATCTATCTAGATTCATTTTCAAACATGCATACAAGTTTACAAATTTGATTTGGAAAGATAATTCTTCCTTGCTTGCTTTTGTTTTTGTTGTATGTATTACAGGTACAAAATGCTTGCCCATATTTGCGTTCGATGAGAAGCACTTCAAGAAGCAAACCCTTTTCTGTGCCTTTTGTTTCTGGGAAATTGGTCACACTCTCTCACCTGTGAATGACAGCGAATAGATCCTCAGTTGTTCGAGGTTTGTTTGGAGACACAAACACACCCTCAGCTTCAGCTTGAGAGTCTTCACTGAGTGGTGAAGTGATGGAGTCATCACTTGGTGAGGATTCTTAAAAATGAGAACAGAAACATCTTTAAGAGGCAGCTACACATCTCACTACCCTGTTTCCCTGACTCCAGAATCAAATAAGCAGAAGGTACCTTACCAAAGTTTTTGAAATGAGAAAGATATCTGTCAAGTATTAGTTCCTAAATAACAATAGCTTTCTTCTCAAGTGTTTTAATAAGTGAAAATGAAATGGCAGAGGGAAACCAACATCCAGGGCTATAGAGAACTATAGGGAATGCAAGAAACACCATAGGACACATTTCCACCCTAACAAAGGTATCATTAACTGACCTTTCAATGAAGTCTCATCTACACTTCCTTGGGTCTCCTCTGCTCTGCTGTTATCAGAGGCACTTTTGGGTGAAATACCTGAAGCAATATTTTCCTGCTCAGAACATTTTTCAGGGAATGAACTTATAGTCGACATCTCTGACTCATGGCGGATAGTCACAGGCACTTTTTCATGGTGGCGGCTCACAACACGTTCATGCTTATGTTGACTGCTTATGTCTCTTAGTCTAGTTGGTGAGTTAGCTTGAAGTGTGATTCCATCCACAGATTCTGGTTTCACACCTTCTTCCCCAACTCCAGAGGGTGCCTTCTGTCCTTGTTGTGGAGCTCCATCTGGGCTAGCTCCGTACTGCATCATTTTACTACCCAAATCACTGGGGCGGGAAGCAGACACCCTCTGAAATCCTGTTGAAAATCCACAGTTCTTACTTGGTATGTTTTCTGGAATAAGCTCACTTTCCATCTGTATTTGGTCTTTTATCACATTTGAATCTGGAAGATTGCTACTAGCTGAGGTTACAGTTTCTGGATCACAGTGACTCTTCACATCAAAAGTGGGGTTCTTTTCCAAATGTTTCTCTGGCCCCATTTCATCTGCAGAAGAATCTATAAAGGACTGGAAGGTGTCTTCAGCAGAGTACTGGCGTGATATTGATTTCTTTGCTGTGTGTGGCCTTGTTTTACCTGGAGATAAGGAAGCCACTGAAGCCACTGTGACAGTACTCTCTTCTAAGCAGGGGAGATCTGTACTATTGCCCTCCTTTTGCTTAACTTCTTCAGACTTACTGATGGACCTAAGGTTGACAGATTTTAGGACTGTTGGTGTAATCGCAAGAGAAGGTGGAGGATTTGACCTCAGCATATCTCCTGCTGCGTTTTGTTTATGAGTAAAAACATGCAATGGGTGACGGTGGTGGAATGGTTTATTGAAAACATTATGAAGAGCACTTAGGTCAAGATGAGTAGGAGGTATAATTGGAAGTTCCAAATCTTTACCCAATGATAGGGTTCCATCTTTTAAACATGGCTGCTGGAGTGAGGATTTCCTTTCTGGGACTTTAGGTTTTCTTTTGCTACCTCCAGGAGACAATGGACCTGAAAAGAAAGCCGTAGGGAAAGAGGAGGTTGGTGTTTCCGACTGGCTTGAGTAGCCACTTGATGGCGATGCTAAGCCAGCCAGCTTTTCTGGTGAAGCCAGTTTAAATTCATTGTCAACAGAAGGAAGAGATGGGGTGGTTGCCCTTGATTCTGACTGGGATGTTTGGGATTCAGAACTCTCTGGAGATTTGATGCATTCAATAACTGTGGTACCCGTAGCAGTGCTTGAATTAGATAAGGATCTGTAAGGATCATTCGTTTTCAAGTCATTTAGAAGCCAGAGGTCTGCATAGTGAGTTGATTCAGCACCTTCATCTTTGAATGGTGAAATGTCTGTAGCATCCAACTGAGGTTCCTTAATAGCATGTTCACTCTGGTTTATCCAAGAAGAGTCCTGCTTTGCAGGCAGATTGGCATTTTCCACTCGAGAAGGCGTGTTGGAGAAATCAAGAGGCAGCTTCATTTCCCTGGAACTGTGAGGCAGATGCTGACCAGTGCTTATCTTTGGTTCTTTCTTCTCAGAAATGTCTGCATTTTCATCGGACTTTCTCAATGATGAGCTACGTTTAGGTGGAGTTGGCTTTGCCTTTGGTTTCCTGAAAGAGATGCTTGGTCTTCCCTGCCTCCTGTGGTCTAAGTAGTCTTGCCAGGCACAGTCCGGAAGACCAGGAGGAACTGCTACACCCTGACCATTCTCTGGGCCCAGGCCTGCATAGTGACAGACATAGCTCTTATTACCTTTGAGACCACAGTCAAAGTGCATCGAGGTATAGTATCCTTCTGTGTCCACTGAGAAATGAGAGCTAGTATCTGCTTTGTCTGAAGGAGACTTTTCCAGAAAGCTGTCATAGGTGCCCATGCTTGTGAAGCTTGGGCAGCCCAGGCTATCTGCCTTTGGACGCTCAGGACTAAAATCTTGGCGGCAGGATGCGTCATGATGGTGGTGCAGATAATTCCACTCACTGTCACTTGTGTTGCTGTTGTTGGTGTCATCCAGCAGATCTGCAACAGTGGAGGTGAAAGAGTTTGTCCGGTGGCCTCTTACTTTATCCAAGTGGTCATTGTACTGTTCTGTCACAAAGACACTGGTGTCTTCATTAGCATTAGGAGCAGTGTTCAGTGACAATTCCGAGTCACAGTGTGAAGAGCCAGTGAGGGGAGGAGAAGCTGCAGGAGGGATTGTCTCTGAGGTCTGTGATGGGCATGTGGAGCTGCTCCCACTCCAATTACCACTGGACGACTGGTGGTCATCTTTCTGGTCCATGTGGCTGCTAAGGAGGACACTAGCTGTGGAAATGCAATGGATGGGGCTTCCAAAGGTATCTGAGTTGGAGGAGATGTCACAGCTTCCAGAGTCAGCTGCCATTCGGGACAGACGCGACCTCCCTCTCTCACTTAACTTGTGCTGGGGGCTGTGAAGATGTTGAGAACAGGCTAGGCCCAAAGCAGGCTGGTGTTCCTTTGCACCTGGGCTGCTCGGAGCTTCACTACAGTCATTAGGGCTTCTTTCATGGTCACCCACGAAAGACTCTCCTTCTTCATATGCTGACGGTTTAGCACCAACTTTGGGTTCAGCATCTCCACCTCTATTTCCCTCCCGAGGAAGGCTCCGAGATCTTGTGCGGCTGCTCACCACAGGAGTAAACATGGTATCGCCTTTGTCTGCCAGTGCAGAGATGTTGCCAGCAGAATGAGAAAGGGAAGCTGCAATGCTTTGACCCCTTTGAGCTCTGATTCTCCTTCTGGATGGGGCAGCAATCAGAATATCCTCAGTTTGGCATTCAGAATCCCTGGTTCCGGACCTCCTATTGACAGTGTTGGAGGGGTCTGGGTTTGTATGCACAATCACATTCCTTTCCCTGGCCACTGGTGATTCATCAGAATCTAGGGCACATGGAAAACACAGTAAGGTATTACATATCGGCAGACTAACAGGCATTTTGAGGGGTGTTTATAAGCCTGTGTGCTACCATATTAGAACTTTCTCTTTCTCCTACAGAAATAAATCAGTATTTAAAATTAGGAGAAAGTTCAAATGCTTTCCGTCCCTGATTTGTCTCTGTTTCTATCTACAATGTATATTTGTATATGTGTACACACACACGTATCATGTATACTTATTGAGAGAAGATATGCTTTTTGTTTTTTATGAATCATCTCTCTTCATATTAATTTGCTCCAACAAGTGACTGCTTTCATAAAAGAAACTGATAAAAATAATCAAAAAACAAAAAACAACTGGAGTACAAAATCTAAAGTCCTAACCACCACTTTCACTTATGTTTTGAAATACTAGCATAATGGAATAGAATTCATAGAGTTAATTATAAAATTAAAGTCTTATTTACATGGAGCTGCTACTATAATATTTTGAAACACATTGAATAGAAAAATTTTAAATGTCCCCAAAGGTATTATATTTTTAAGATTCCATATTTGAATATGTTTAAAATTTACTTGAAAAATAATTAAAACATAAAAGTACATTTCTCTTCGAATGAAGCTACAGTTTTCAAAAGAACTGTTGCATTGAATCTTTATTCATATTCCTATCTTAATGAAACATTTGAATTGGCAAGGCATTATACTTCACCAGGAATGCTTAAATCTATAAGGTGAAGCCTTTATGATCAAGAACAGAGTTAAAAAATAATGTCAAATGGTTTTCTGAATACAAAATAAACATGCAGTAATTTAAAACTACTACAAATTAAAACATTCAATATTTATAAGGAATGTTATAGTTGAAGGCAGTTGAAAATAGGCACCTATTTCCTCTCCTTATCACCTTCACTAGACAGAAAACGTGAACATTTTTATGGCACACCTATTTCTTGTTGAACTCTTCTGGGAATCCCCGAGATGGTTTTCCTTCTCCTCAACTTTCGTCTCCGCTGTAGCACGGATTGTGAATGAACAAGAGAACAGCGTATACTAGCTTCTCTGTCAAAACCAACTCCTGCAATCCATAAATAGGTCTCATTAGCCTTAAAAATAGCAGATAAATTTTCATTTGCTTGCAACACAGTGATATTTATTGATTGGAAGTCAGTAAAGACTTTGGATTAAGCCTGTAAACAAAATATAAGGGAGCCCTTCTTCAGCCCTTATTTAAATGATGCGGCACTACATTAAGGTTTACTTCTAAATGCAGCCTCCCACAACAGCTTGCAAAGTCAAAAGCAACAAGCAAAAGAGGAAAATGAAAAGAAACAGAGAGAAGAGAAAGGGACATCAGCAAAGCCCTCTCACACTGAACTGGTTATACACCTTTAGTCACTATTATTTACTGGTCTATTTCTGGGCTCTCTGAAACTGATACCTTTGCATAGTAGATCAGTACCCAAGATGTGAACCTAATGCATCCTGACCCATTTCTTCATTAAAAGCGTCTTTGTGAGTTTTTCTCTCTCCACCTCGCATGCCCAAACTTCTTCTCCAAGCATTTACACACACACACACACACACACACACACACACACACACACACTGCTGTGAGGAAACACAACAGCACAACAGATTAGGGCTTTTGTCTTTTCAATAATCTTCTAACTCTACTTTCTTCTTGTGACTAAAGTGGATGCTTTTTGGTTAGGAAATAAACAGAGAGAGGAGTTCCAATCAGCTATAAGATAGACTTCCCAGTCTTTAAAGCACTGTTTGTTATTATGCATGCAGGGACCAAGCATGGTGCTTATTAGTTCTTCTCTGTAATTGCATTAGTAGCACTATATGTGGTTCTACGAAATTAGAACAATGAGGAAGAAGGTAAGGAATTCAAACTCTGTCTGGTACAATCGTGCACTGTAGATTTTTCAATGCAAACTGTGGCTAAGAAATATGGAATGCTATGCTTTGGGATTTGATCACCTCATCATTTTTCCTAACTGTTAAACCTTGCATCAGCTGTATAGCATCACAGTGCCAACAGTTTCTAGGCTCACTTTGAAATCTCACGAGATGAAATGTCACGAGATGAATGGTTACAATGTTATCAGAGAATTCATATGAGTGATATTTTCCTTTCTTGGTTCCAATCACAAACTAAAATCTTTCATTTGAATCTTAATGATTATTGAATACATAATCCACAGACACTGTGTATTATATGGACATCATTAATATTATTCTCATTGAAGCTCTTGAAATCAACAGCTAATCTGGGCCTTCATCTTGAGAGTTCCTGAAATAAAGCTGAAAGAAAAATCTTCTCTTTTTCCTAATCACAAGATGATGGCCCATAATCACAGTAATACATTTGAAAACAAGATTTTACTTACAGCACCAGAAAGGAAGCAGGGGCTGCTAATTGTCAGATGTTCCCAGACTGAAAATTAGTTTAAAGGGGTACCAGAATGATCCATTTCGGCAGATGAACTCCTCTTACACATCTCATTTAGATTATAGAGGTCAGACAAGTGCGTATCTTTAGAATAATTTATCCCATAAGTTGAATAGGTCAGCAGGAAAATTAAGTCTCAGCTCACGACAGAACTGGCCAATGCATTAGAGTACCTCTCATTCAGGAGGGAAAATAATATGTGTCCCAGACACCCAGTCCATTTGTTTCCCACTCTAGGTGAGAGAAATCTGAGTAGAATTAATAATAGCAATGTCCAAAGTCCTACTTAGGGTACATGCAATCTTTAGTTATGGGGAATAAAGATGAAAGCCAGTCATAGTGTGACTGTTTTTGAAATTTTTATTACATAAATAAGGTAAAAGGAAACTACAAGAAGTATTTAAAAAATACCAATGGGGAAATCATTTAATTTGGGGGAGAATGGTTGAGACTGAAGTATAATTCTCGCTCTCTCTCTCTCTGTCTTTCTCTGTCTCTCTCTCTGTCTCTCTCTCTGTCTCTCTCTCTCTCTCTCTCTCTCTCACACACACACACACACAAATCACATTATTAAACCTATCACTTCATATGCTAACCTATAGATTCCTTTAAAAACTAAAACATCATCTGATTTACAATTAAAATTCCCAGCTCCAGCTCCGGAATTCTGGTAAAAGACTTTGAAGAAAAGTCCAGCTAGGCTCCATCCTACCTAGACTAATATGCAAACTTTAATACATACAATAGCAGAAAGTGAAAGGAAGCCAGACTTGCTCAGATTTTAAAACAAAATTCGCCCCTCATCTCTATATCTACATATTTTCAGGTCAAAAATCCCTAAAATCAATACCGGAGTCTAAATGGTCTTTTAAAAAAGCCTACCTTCATCCAGGGAAGCATGAAAACAGATTCTCTAGCTGGTCGGCAGGACCTGACTTGTAGTTTTAGAAACCTGGGTTTTGCTGTTTTCTGTCTTGTGGTGCCACACATCATTATCATGTGATTAACCACTGCCAAAGAGCTATTTGGTGATTTTTTTTTTCAAAAAGAAACTGTCCATCATTTACATAACAAGCAGTCCAGCAGAATATATGCAAATTGGTGTTCCAAACCTGACAAAAGCATACTGAATATCTCCTGACTTGTATGTTGACAAAAGATTTCTTGCTCACAACAAAAGGATATTCTTAGCTCATAAGGAGGTTAACAGCACATGTTTTGAACATACTTAATACATGGAATGTTCAGACCCAACTGCCCCTAAAGGAAAAAAAAAGAAAACGATACCAGTGACATTGATGGGAATAATGCAAGAAGAAATGCCTTGGGCATCTTGTTTCATCTTCTCCTCGGGAGTCGGGAGAGGTAGCGCTTTGCTCCAGTTGGTCTGCTTGTCCAGTGTAGAGGGGACATTGTGTATTGGGTTTTTCGGCCTCTGTCCTAACATGACATCCGTGTCTTCATCCTCTGGAGAGTGGGACTGCAAACAAAATCCATTCAGATTCACTTCTCATATCTTACATGCATGAGGGCTTTCATAGTTCAGTCTTCTAAAATAAGGCTATAGAAATAAGCATGTGAGACACAAAGGAAACAGCCCTAGAAAACTAATTAGAAGTTCTGTTTCACCAGTGAAGAGATATAGAAGGAAAAACATGCTTTTCCGGTGAAATAGAATTAAGAGACAAATTAGTCAGAATTCTTATCCCTTTAAACTGAAGAAAACTGTCTGTCTCTAATCCAGTGAAAGGTAGATCTACTTTCGTATGTTTATGCCACTGTGAATTCCTGTCAAAAATCTTGAGAGCTCTAGACCATGATGATCAAGGAAGGCAGATGAGCTAAATGCCTCTAAAAATACTCAGAGACTATGAAGAAAGCCTGGAGACATGAGAGAGTCTGGAACACACCACCTGGAGGATAGCCTGCCAGCTTAATCCAGGAGGCCATCAAAACTCCAGGACTTAATTGCACTGCAGGAAGACAGCTTTGGGTAATGACATTTTCCAAAGTCAGTTTAACTGACAATAGATGGCTATAGAAAAACCAAAGTAAAGATGTGCCCCAGTATCCGACTACGGTGGAATATACAAATTCTGTTTCTGAGAGGAAAGATTAAAGGGAATTTCTCTTTCGAATTTGGACTGGTAGAAGAGTTCTAGTTTATTTTCTTACAGCTTTGTGGTGCAAAACTTTCCTTCCAGCTATGTAAGTTAGAGGCTTTGATTTCTATATGACATTTGAAAATTATCTATCCAAGCCTTTGGTAAATATTAATGCTGTCTAACTTTTATTTCAAGCTTGAGTAGTAAAAAAAACCAGTTTTCACCACTGAAACCCAGTTTTCTTTCTTTATACAGTTCAGAGGAAGATGAGTAACTGTATAAAATAAGTATTTCATTTCCTCTTACTTCAGTAAGGTTTTAATAATACTCTATCTTAAAATCAGGATTCGAAAAAAAACCACCTCTCTAGTCTTCACATTGGAAAACTGTACTGTTGCTTCAGGTTGGCATATACTGTCAAATGAACTGTCCTCAAGTCTCCTTAAAGAATAGGCTCCAGAGCCCCTTGTTTAAAGGAAACCCCAGCATTTACTTACTTACCTTATCAGAAGTTTCTGCAAAGCCCCCCAACACACCCAACGGTATATGATTTCCCCCCCTTGGGAAAATTGTGTTCGCCATGAACGGTTTAGTAAAATATCGCAACCTTCTTTCTCTCTTCAGCTTTTGTGCAGATTCCCAGCAAAGCGAATAGCTCAAATAAAAGTTGGAGCACAAAAGACTTTGTTTCCTAGGTAACTTTC
>LZPO01017296.1:547921-563847 GCA_001675575.1 Neotoma lepida | reverse complement strand
AAAAAAATATATATATATATATACATATATATGTATATTTATATAAAATAAGAAACTGCAGTTCAGAAAATGTGAAGGAAAAAAAATACTGAAAAATGAATTTTGGTAGTTCATCATAAATTCCCCAAGTCAACTCTCCCACTGAGTATTTTTTTCAGGAATGAGAGATGAAGAGTAGATTTTATTTTTTTTTAATCAGTTTGCAAAACCCACCTACATTTTAAACAAGTATGAGGTAAAAACCTGGCAGTGACTAAGGGTGGCCTTGACTGAATCTAGACAGTGCAGACCATTAGTTTGGGCTACTATAATCAAATCAAGGTCTCCTTGCATTATACTCTCCAGCAGATTCAGCCTCAGCTAAGGATCTCTCTATCATTTAGGTAGCAGCCACAACCTACAGCATGCAAATACAGATATTGGGTAGCTCTGAGCTTTGGAATGGAGAGGTGGTGCTCTTTGGTTCCTCCACCTAAACCTAATTAGGCTCCCTGTAGATTTATCGTATCTGTGCATGTAATATTAAGTGGGCTGTGGTTTTATATCTGCCATGAATTATGAACTGTCTGAGTCTTGTATTTGAAACTATCCTATCTCCCAGATGTTGGTCAATGGAAGCAAAATGATTCTGAGTGTTTGAGGTTATATTTTTATATGATCAATGTTCATAGAATTTTTCTCTAAATTATCTGAGAAATCAGATTGCAAGCCAGTGCTACCTCAGGGCATTTTTACTTGGACCAGAATGCCACGCCTTAATAGGTACTGATGGATATGTTGAAGAAAAGCTAAGCATTGATCAAATTTGTATAAACTGAATTATTCTTTAATGACTTTATGTAAACGTACCCCATTGCTCATTTAGAGCAATGCTACCCGTTATTTATTCATAACTGTATTACCACTGACTCAATAATGTCCTATAAATATTTGTTGTTTTGCTAGCACCTTAGTGTGCCCGATATTAAGAAACAAAAATTCCTCTTAAAGAAATAAAATTCCTCTTAAAGAAGTGATATCAAATTATTTCCACCTACACATCATTCTTCAGTACAGCTCTTAGTACAAAGTTAGAAATGATATAGCATAGGGGAAAATAAGACAACACCAGCAAGATGCATGCAAAACAACAGGTAATGGAAGAATACCCACAGGGATCCCTGCTTTGGGAAGCATCACTTAGTGCAGAAGTGGCAGTGAACAACACTTGCTTCTTTAGAATAACTGTGTGGGAAGAGTGTTAGGAGACCAAAATTTCATTCATTTAAGAGCATTTCTTAGATGAAGGTGAAAATCAGTTCCAGTGTAAACAAACTGTCAGACTCAAAATAAAAATAGTTTATCTCTCGTGTACAGTGTGCTCACTGTATAGTTCTTTTAACTTGTCTATACTATGGATATTTTCAGAAAACATGCTGGAGAAAAGTGGAAAATCCATTTCCTTCTCCTTTCCTAGGCTTTCATTTTGCCCCCGCTACCATTGATTTTGAGAGGCCTCAGACTAAATTACTACATTGTTGAATAAGCCAGGATCAATCATGTCTATCTCGTTCCTAACAATAGATTCTTCTTTGATGCCTCACCTCCATTTTGGTCTCTGTGGGCCCCATTGTATTTTCAAATCGTTTCTCCTAGCTTTTCATAAGATTGCCTCAACCAAACTCAGTTATACGTATGATCTGTGCTCAGAACAAGAAATAACAAATATTATACTCAAAAGTAGCCAAGGAAATTTCTCTAGTGAACACTGAAAGACTATTTTCAAATCCCGTTCTTTTTTGTGGTGTATGTGAAGAAAGAAAAATTCAGGCCTTGACTTCTGTGGCTCTGAGCAAGTGTTTCTCCAAAGAGTTTGAGATTTCCTCAATTCTGTCTCATAACGGCCAAAGGGGAAAAAATCCTCCTCCTCCATATTTTATTTTCTGTTGGGTTTTATTTCATATGCTGATAGGGGATTATTTTGCTTCAAAACTTGCCAAAAGACATCTGTTAAAATGTTGTGGGTATTCCAGCAGGAAATGTCTTGAAAAACTGGCTTTGGTTTGTGATCTAAGTGATACCACATGGCATTTATAGCTGATTTACAACTATCATGCTAACTTAAACCTGAGAAGTATTTACTGGAGATGAGGTATTACCATATATTTGAATACAGGAGTAAAACCTTAGAGTGAAGATATCCTCTACAGTCCATATCAGATTTCTAGTGAGGTGACATGGACTTTTAATGTCATTCTACCACAGAGCTTGTTTGTCCTTAGACCAATCTCTGCATTAATGTACGTACTATGGCCCATCTGTGAGATGGAGAAGTCCCATCTGCCTCAGAGTCCTCTGTGCAGGAGTGTGTGTGAATGTATTGTACATAAATATGAACCACTTTGATCTTTCTCTGAGGCTTAAAGAAGTTTGGCAATGTCTGCTTCACATGTCATTCTCTTGCTGCCGCCATGAAAGAGCACAGTCTGTCCCTTGAGACTGTCTCAAAGTCTCCCACTGGCTGGCAATGTGATCGTCGAAACAAATATGTTTAATAATATCATTTTAAAATTCATCCTGTGCTTCTTTCTCCCCATGTCTTCAACTCCTGCACTCACAAAGCTGAATAAGCAATGGCAAGCAAAATAAAGAATGGGGAAGGGGCTTAGGGGACATCCTCTGCTTTTGCAGGGCTGAGCCCACCCCCAACCTTCAGTTCCCTCAAAGACATCACCCCCTCCTAACATGCCACCCTGAACCTCAAATGTCCAAACCAATCACTCCATACTCCTAGCCAGCTTTGAGACCCAAAGAAAACCAAACCAGCAAATACACAGGTATTAAGGTGCTAAGAGCTCCCCATGAAAAATCCAAGGGAATGTCACTGAAGCAGAATTTGGTACACAAAGGTTGTAGGCCAGGAAGGGAGATGTTCAGGGATAGATGCTTAACAAGTTATTCTTTAGCTACTTTATGCATTCACATCTATTAAAAGTGCTAAAATGTATAATTATTCAAACCTAGGAAACATTCTCTTATCATTGATAAATCTCCCTTTCCAAATCATACCTTTACTATTTTCCCCTGATAAACATTACCACCTCCTCAATTCTCCTGAAGGATGTTTGGCAAAAGAAAACATACAAAAGATGGACAAGTGTTTACAAATGTGCTCAATATCACCATTCACTGGGCAATTTGACACAACTGGAATGCTTCTAAATTGATAAGAGTTGTTTAAAATGGTACAATCACTTTAGAGTCTGTTTAGTAGTACTAATAAAGTTAAATGAATGTCTATTTTTAATTCCCTGCTATATCTATAGAAGGAAGAAAAATGAGTATATCCACAAGAAATCTTGCATAAAAATATTTACAGCGGTTACATTTGTAAAAGCCAAATAACCAAATAATACCCTACAATTATAAACAACTAACCCAAATACCTGCAGAATGATAAACAGATTGTGGAGTACTGTATTCATAAAACTGTAATACACAGTAATCTAAAAAGTACAAAAAAGAACATGTGCGCTGAAGAGATGGTTCAGCAGGTAAAGGCACATGTTTCAAATCCTGATGACCTCAGTTCAGTCCCCAGTGCCCATGTGGTAGAAGGAGAGAAATAACTTCTGCAGGTTGTCCTCTAACCTCCACATGCATGCTGTGGCATGTGCACCTGTACACATGTGTACACAAAATGAATAAAATATAAAAGCACACACTATTGATGATTCCACATTGATTTTAGAGAGTGTGGGAAACAAGCCTTATCAGTGACAGAGCACTAGTGTTGCATATGCACGATACTCTGGATTTAATCCTCAAAAAATCACATAAGAGAAAATTAAGGACACGGAGCCAAGGAAACCAGACACCAAAAAAACATCTACTCATTCATTTTTAATTACATTCTGTTGGTAGACATTTGGGGTGTGAAGTCTACCCATAGTGAGAAAAGTTTGAATGACAAGGGCAATGGTGCAGTTTTTACCCAAAGATTGGCTCTCTGAAAGAAGCTGTCCAACCATAAACATTTTGCCTTGGCTGAAACGGGGTAACAGAATACTAAAAATAGTTTAACGTTCAAGAACACTTTGTTTAATCGTGTGCTGTTAATGAAATATTTTAAACACACAGAGCTTAACAAAATCATATTTGGAAGCATTTGTGGAAAGTAGTCCCACATGAATGGCAAAGAGGTCTACAGGGAGCCCAGGGTGGAGAACACTTTGTACCTACTGCTCAGCTAAGTTATTTACTCACAGGCATTGCTCTGAACTGTCAAGAACACAAAACAAGGCTCACTGACCATGCTGACTGAGAAAGCGGTGCCAGTAACTATCTTATTCTTTCCCTGTGGCCAGTTGTGCCAGTGAGGGCAGCCCCTGCCAAGGGTCGCTCAGCTCCATCAATCCTCAAAGGTTGCTAACAGCAAATAAACGATACAAGGAAGGAAAAGGCAGGCCCTGCTTTGAAGCACTAGGAAGAAAGAGTCTTTGAACTGCGACAAACACCACAACCCCTTTCACCCAAATCAGAGGGAGCAGCTAGGGGAGCTGGCAGAAGCCAGAAGTAGGGAGATGTTGCCCCATTTGGGTTCCATTCCCACTGAAGCTTTGCACAGGGAACTCGGAGCAGATGTGACAACAGCTCAACAAGGTCATCCTTGGCCTCACCACAGTCAACTTTTAAAGAGTGTAAGAGATAAGACTTTCTCTCACACAAGCCACGCACCTCCTGCCTTTGCTCACTCTACTCCTCTATGGATAGTATCATGTGTATAAACTCATGGAGCCACTGCCATGATCAGAGCACAGATCTGTTCTGTGACCTTCTCAAACTCCCCTGTGCTGTCACTTTATAGTCACAACGTCCCCCAATGCTAACCCCTAGCAGTCACTAATGTGTTCTCCATCACTATGGTTTTGTCGCCTTGAAAATGTTATATGAATGAAATCATAGAGTATGTAACCTTTGGAGGCTAGGTTCTTTCACCCAGAATGCCTTTGAAACCCTTCCAATTGCTGTGTATATCAATAATTCAATTTTTTTATTTTGAAGACTATTCCATTGTCTGCCTATATTTTGAATAGTGGAAAAGTCTCAAGCATGCAAGATAATTCAACCCAAGAATATTCTGCAAAATGATGTATACAGACAAGTAATTTTATTGACAGCTCCACAGCCAGGCTAATATTTTAAAAAGAATTTCAAAACTAAATTTTGCAACAAGGCATTTTCTTTCTTTTTCACAATACTTAATGTGAACCAGGCTCATTGGTTAAAGCTTTCTTTCATCAGCTATTGTGCTGCTGAACAAGTGATTGTCTGTTTGCTACAAATCTATTCTCCTGTATTCTGCTCTGTGATGCTGGGGTTCTGCAAACATTTCTGTCTTGTTAGCTGCTTCCCATTAGGTTCTGCCAATAGGCTACTAGAAGGAGACTAGAAGGCCAGAAGAGGAAGAAGGGACTTCCTACTCCCTCATACACACTGTTCTTGTAACATCATCCTGGCAATGGTCCCTCACCCTAGGCTGGCAGTTGGTTTCAGCTATCATCTGTAGCTGTGTCTACATGCCAGGCACTATGCTGATTTCCTTCAATACAAACACTACATACGAACAGCAAGTACAGTAACAGTCACCAGCAATTTACAGTAAATCTCCAAGATCCATCTAATTTCTGAGAAGGCCAAACAGGTGAGTTAGCTGGGAGGGATAATGGGTATCACTGTTCCTGCAATGTTATTTTAGACTAGTATCAAGCTCTTTTCTTCATGTGTATTACCTTTTTGTTACTATGACAAAATTAACTGAGCAAAACAATGTAATAGAAGAAAGATTTTTTTAAAATCTGGCTCATAGTTTCATTCCTGGTGGGGTTGGCATGGCAGACAGAATAGAACATTCAGCTTACATCATGACAGGCAGGAAGGAGAGATGGGGGATGAATATGAATATGAATGTGCCTACCATAGAGAACATTCTCCTTTCCCCCCATTTATTTCATCTTAGCTTGGCTGGTGATGGAGCACCAGAGCTCAGAAATCCTAAGTGAAACTGGAACCAAGATCTGAGTAGTGGGTGCTGCCTTAAAGGTACTAATGTATCAGGTGCTCAAAAGGACTAAACAGAGCTGGTGGACCTCTGAGAAAGTGGCACTAAAATGACTGAACTTGACTGGTATCTCTGAGGAGGTGTGGTGAGATTGGCTGTAGGAAGTACAGAAACAGAAGACAGATGAAACCAATTGCCAGCCTGGGGTGAGGGACCATGGCAGGGAAGGCATGACAATAGGCTCATGGTTTTGAACACTAGGTCCCCGGTTGGTGATGCTGTTTGCAGAGGTAGAGCTTTGCTGGAGGAAGCACATCATTGGGGGTGGGCTTTAGGGGTTTGTAGGCTCACCTCACTCCCTGTTCTCTCTTTGCTTCCTCTGTGTGGATGAAAATGTGATCAGTCAGTTTCTTGCTCCTACCACTATGCTTCCTTGATTGTTGTTATATGTTCCCTGCCTTATGAATTCCATCTCTCTGGAGCCATAAGGCAAAATAAACCCTTTCTTCTTTAAGTTGCTTTTGGTTACGATATTTCATCACAGCAACAAAAAAGTGACTAATAAAAATATGTTCTTCATCATCCTGAACAATATGGACTGATAGAACTGTAGAATGACCTTTGAAAGATAGTTACAGTGCCAATTAGGTAGCAGTAGCCTGGATGGCTGTGCCAGGGTTCTGCAGAAAGTTGCATATGCTTTAAATCAGTATCTAATGTATCGTACAGTCTCTCCCATAGCAACAATTCATGGGTCTAAGAATCAAAGGGGGGAAATGGGAGTGGTTTCATTCACTATCACCCCTAGTAACCCACTAGGAACATTTTACTTCCTATTCCTGGTACCTTAAGCTCCACTGGCTTCCAAATTTTGATTCCAGAAAGGCAAGTGATTCTGCAAGGAGACACAACAAAAATTCCTTCCATTGAACTGGAGACTAATACTTACCCCTAGCCACTTTGGGCTTCTGATGCCCTTAAGTCAACAAGCTAAGAAGGGAAGAACAATGTTAGGAGAAGGGGTGATTGATCCAGACTTCCAGGTGGAAATTTGATTGCTTCTTCAGAGTGGAGGTAGGGAAGATTATGTCTGGAGTTCATGAGATCCTTGGGGTGTCTCTTGGTATTTACCAAATGCTATGATTAAGGTGTGAGTCATTCCTTCAGGCAAAGAACCAAGATCTGCTGAGGTGCTTTGCTTAAGGAAGAGGAACTATAGAATGGATAGTAGAGGAAGGTAGTTATAAATACCAGCTAAGGCCATGTGACCAGTTTCAGAAAAAAGGATTTTAACTGACATGAGTGTTTCTACCCTGTTTTGTTAAGAACATGTTTGTGCATATAGATACATATATTAAGAAGATATTTGTGTTATACATTGAAGCTCCAGGAAGGTTATGCTGCTTCAGTTGTGCAGGAATGTTTTGGAGACAGTGTAGGTCATAACTTGATGTTGCTCTACTCAGCAGCAAATAGCCTAGAATATCAATATGCTCTGACCCTTTAGGGTTTAGCTAAAATCTATCACTTATGACACATATTTCTGATCCCTTGTATCATACAAGCAAGTACAGTAGGCAGTGAAAGCCAGAGGGCATCCCTTCAAGGCAAATATACAGAACAAACTAGCTCTGAGATGAGGCTGGTGGCAAAGAGACCTAAAAACATGAAATTGAAGCTAAGATGGTCTCTCTTACAATGTTCTGTTCCAATAAAAGAATGAAAAATTAATCTGCCTTAACTAAATTGACAGAGATTCCATTTCAATGGGATATGGCAAAAATAGGCAGATAAACACATACATGAATATGCTCATGTATGCATGGAAGCATAAAATCATAAAAATAAAAGATTAAAAGTAGGGGTGGGTAGTTATTTGTTCTTTCTTCCCTCTATTTTGTTGGCATATACTATAACATCGATTGAGATAATTATCAGTGGTTAAGTGTTGTAAATATATTATCATATTTAAGTTATGGGACACTAAAAGATAAAGTATTCCTCAAGGAATTTGGCTATGTATTCTAAAAAGAATATATAATGCATTAGTGGTTGTATGTGGCATAGTTATATCATGTTAGGCAGGATTATGTCTTTGCTGTTGTTTTCATTTGGAAATTAAGCATAATGTAAAGAGACATGATTGGATGTCAAACTGATGAGAGGTGGACTTATGATTCCTGATATCATATGATTTAGTTGATCTCAAATCAACTGAAAGATAAGCTGTTGGACCTTCTTGGGAGGGATTTTCTTGGTCCGACTGTTTCAAGTGGGAAGACCCACCCTAAATATGGGTGGCACCTTGTGGTGACAGCCCAGATTAAAGGACATGAAAGAAGGAAACGTTTTTGCATACTTGCTTTCACACTTGCTGGTAAGTTCATCTATCCTGTTGCTTCCATGGCTGCATTCCTTTGCTAATATTAAAATCAGCTTCTTCAGACTTCCAACATAGACTGCTGAAGACCAGCAGCTCTATAAGAACCCTACAGGTAGGTCTTCAGTGCCAGATTGGAATTGTATGTACTGAATGACGCATTCTCAGCCTGTTCAGTGTGAGGCAACCATTATTGGACTACCTGTACAGTATCTTACAAGCCAATCTAACAAATTCCTTTTGAATATACATTCATTCTATCGACTCTGATCCTCTAAACCAGCGGTCCTCAACCTATAGGTCACGACCCCGTTGAAGGTCGCATATTAAATATCTTGCATACCAGATATTTACATTGCAATTTTTTTTAATTTTTTTTATTTTTTATTTTTTATTTTTTTGGTTTTTCGAGACAGGGTTTCTCTGTGTAGCTTTGGCGCCTTTCCTGGAACTCACTCTGTAGCCCAGGCTGGCCTTGAACTCACGAGATCCGCCTGCCTCTGCCTCCCGAGTGCTGGGATTAAAGGCGTGCGCCACCACCGCCTGGCCCTACATTGCAATTTATAACAGCAGAAAAATTACAATGACGAAGTAGCAACAAAACCATTTTATGGTTGGGGGTCACCACACCATGAGGAACTCTGTTAAGGGGACACAGCATTAGGAAGGTTGAGAACCACTGCTCTAAATAATCCTAACTAATGCAGCCAGTTTTCTCATTCATATCCTCTTTCTCACTTAGGATACAATCCAGGATCATACATTGCACTTAGTTCTCAAATTTCCTTAATCTTCTTCAATTTTAGTAGTTCTTTAGTCTTTGGCTTTCATGGCCTTGACATTTTTGAAGAATACTGATCAATTACTTTATAGAATTTACTTAGATTTAGAATTGTCTGATGTTTCCTCATGCTAAGAGTGAGGTGACTTTGTTTGGCAAGAGATCTACATAAATGGACTCTCAATACATCCTATCAGGAGGTCATATAAAGGTGTGTCCTATTACTGGTCGTGTTAACTTCCACCACTTGGCTAAGCTTGTGTTTATCAGGTTTCTGAGTTAAAGTTACTGTTTTGTGATAATAAAAATTATAATGTGGGTGATAAATTTGCCACTACACAATTATCCTGTTTTTTACCCAACTAACTTTAATCTATTGTTGACTATTGCCTGCAAAACTTATTGTCACAGTATTTGGCTAATGGTGATCTTTTTTCAACATTACCTCTACCTTCATTAATTAGAATTCTTTTGTAAGAAAGTATGTCTATCCTCCATATGTTAACTTACTTATTTATTTAATTCATTTGTATCAGTAGGGATTCTGGGGATATGGCTTAGTGGGCAAATTTTGCCTGCTATGAAAATATGAGGACCTGAGTTTAGATCCCCAGAACTCACATTAAAAAGCCTCCCTTGGTGGTATTTGCCTATGACCCCAGTGCTGGAGTGAAAGCAGATCCTGGGAGAACTCAGTTTAGCTGAGTTCTAGGTCCTAGGCCAATCAGTTTAGCCAAAATGGTGAGTTTCAAATGCAGTGAGAGACTTTATCTCAAAAACTAAGTTGGAGAAGCAATTTACGAATATATCTCTGGCTTCTGAACATACTTGTATATGTGAACATACACATATACACACATACACACACATGCACACACACATACAGAGGACTCATAGTGTTTATCTTATTTTATGTTATAAATCATTACTATAATTGTTTATTTTACTGCTCAAAGTGTACCAGATTTGGCCAGTGACACTCCTTCAGGTTGTCTGTTACTATCTTTTACATGTTTCTTACTATTTTTTAGTACTCTCATACTTTCTGATACTACAAGATAATCCAGGCTTATCTTATATTTTTCTAACCCAGTCTTGGATAAACTTTTTCTGAAAGGAGCCCTTTTATTAGCTATTGGTATTTGGAGACAAGATCTAGTCACTAGATATGCTCAGTATTACCAGAGTTATTTTAATCCTAAAGGCTTCTGAGATAAGCTAGGCAATACATGTCTATATATTCATACACACATGCATACATTTACGTTTTATCTACATATATGTATCTATGCATGAATATAAGTATATATTTATACTGACACTTCAGATTCCAATCCTATACCTCAGGGTTCATTCTGGACTTCCTACTTAGCTCATTTGTATCTCTCTTCTCCAATAGTAACACACCTGGCTACCATTATCTGCAATATTTATTGATTTGTTCAATCTTGATATATAGATGGTTTCAGAATTGCTAACTCATTCTTTTGTGAAAGAAAAAAAGCTCCTACTTAGAGTAGAGCTGGATTTTAAAAATCAGCTTGACCCTTTTGTTTCTGTCAGGGATGCTCTTGGAAACACTCTTGGGTTGGAGTCCCAGGCTTCCATACTACTGAAACACTTATGAAGATCAAAAAGACATTTACAGATACATTGTCTGCCCCTATAGTTTTGTCATCACCAGCCTGGACAAAGAGGAGACTAGGACTTTTAGCTAGGAAGATGTTCTGCAAATTCCATAACTTGATCTTAACCCACTGATCAGAGTCTTCTTTCCAGATGCAGAAGACTAGGTGAACTTCTTTGGATTCATTAGAATTTTGACTGATTTATGAATCACTGATAGAGGACAAAGAGCAAAGATGTGAACGGGTCAGAACCATTCAACAGGGTAATCAACAATCTTCACTTCGTATTGCAACTATATAATTTAGATAAAGATGCCATGATATCCCACAGTGAGCTATTTCAGGTGTTATACATGTTGTGATGTGGAATATTATTTTAAGGTGTGTTACATTTGTTTATGCTGTGGAATATTTGTTTAATGATGCAAAGATGTGTTGCATTCTTTTATGTTGCATTTGTTTAACTCTGTGAAGCTGTATTACTGTGCCTTTCTAAAACACCTGATTGGTCTAATAAATAGCTAGGCAGAAGAAAGGATAGGTGGGGCTGGCAGGCAGAGAGAATAAACAGGAGAAATCCTGGAAGAGAAGATTGAGGAGAGAAAGGAGAAGGAGAGGAGGACTCCAGGGGCCAACCACTCAGCTACACAGCAAGCCATGGAGTAAAAAGTAAAGAAAGGCATAGAGATAGGCAAAAGCCCAGAGGTAAAAGATAGACAAGATAATTTTAAAAAGCTGGCTAGAAACAAGCCAAGCTAAGGCCAGGTGTTTATAAGTAATAATAAGACTTCATGTATTTATTTGGGAGCTGGGTGGAGGGTCCACAATGACCTAAAAGTAGAAAGAGTTTAAAAAAAAAACAACTACATTTATGTTGAGATTTATGTTGGGCATCATTGCAAACTGGACCATCCAGAAGGCTGATTGCATAGATAGTGCCATAACCACAGAATTTCTTAGGGCTTTGGAGAAGTGGACCTAGAGCAGAATATGGATATTAAATTTATTTTTGTTAAGAATTTATTTTTATTTTTAAATTACGTGTTTATGTGTGTATGAATTTGTGCATGTGAGCACAGTGCTCAGTGAGGCCAGAGAGGGTGCAGAATCCCCTCGATCTGGTGTTAAAGGTGGTTGTGGACACTGAATATGGTGGGTGCTAGGAAACGAACTTGAGTCTCCCAGAAGAACAGCAAGTGTAATTTCTTCGCCAAAGGATTGAAACCAAATTGTTCTTTCGGAATAATATTTAAGAAACAGAACATGAGAGTTGTCCTATCCAACCATTATTCCCCTCCTCTTCATACTATTGCTGTTGCATGTTAGCTCCAGATGTGTTCTATGAACACAAAGCCACTTTTAATGTAAAAAGGGCACAATAGAAGGATGCTCCTGGTCTTTTTTCTCTTCAGCATCTGTTTACTGGCTCTTCATTTACAAATGTATCTTACCTGCTCTGCTAATGAATGTTGCATATCTACCTGATCCGAGAAAATGGGAGAGGGGATCCTGTCAGGACACATGCAGCTAAGGTCCATCACTAGATATATATTACAATCACGCTGCCTTCCCTGTAGTGATCAGTACCTCCTTCAGCCTTCCATCATCTCCTTCTTGTTTCTGTTTTACCCACTCTACCCTTCCCCTTGGTCATTTAGTCTCCTAGATTCTTAATGATCCTTTTAAAAATCCCATCTGTTCTACGTGGCACCCCAAGCTATGTCTGCTAAATATATTTCTAATTTAGCAAAATTCTTCTGTAGTCTAGAAGATTTTATTTACCTTCGCTCATGAACAGGTCTCTATATTGTCCTTCTAGAAGCTTTTGAGAAACCAATATTTCTCTAGGAAAAATGTAACTGTGTTTTGGTTCTCTCCCCTCTCTCTGTCATCAAAGGACTGATTTTTGGAGATATTCTGCTTGGCAAGTGAGATGTACAGAGTCAAATGTTGGGGTGACTTGTCCAGGTTCCTCTATCTCAGGCCCTTAAGTATCCATACACACCTCTATGTGGCATACCTTAGTATTGCGCTCTTCATTTATCAGGAAGCAGCTATGTGCCTGAAAGTTTGCTGCTCTGACAATTTGTTTGGGGACTTTCAAAACCTCCTGAGTTCATCTCTCTGTTGCATCATTTATGCCTCAGTGTTATGTTCATTAGAATGTTTTTCCCTTCACATTTCTAAATAAAAAGATTGCTGCTTAGAGGGTGCTTAATTTCTACTGTTCAAGATTTAAAGACGGTTTTCAGAGTCTTTAATATTTTTATACTTGGCAAATGACTATGCTTTCTGTGGTCAGCTCCTAACAGAAGTCCAAAGCATCGAATGTATTGTAGCATTAGTTACCTGGTTACGCTGGCTTTCTTGCTGCTTATGTAGACCACTGCTAATCCCTTAGAAACATGGAGTCTGGCATTGATGGCACAACCAGAGTTGGGATGGCAGGCCTTTGAGCAGGCCAAAGCACCTTCTTTGCCAAAGTCAGTTAAATTTAAACCTCACTGGATAAGACTGTTGACATCCAAAAATCTGTCTGCATCGTCTCTTCATTCACATATGTGCCTTCAGCTGTCATTCTCTGACTCAGTGTTTCCTTACCTATTTCCTTGCTTAGGAAGGAAGATATCTACACAGTTGTTAAAGGAATAGCTGAGAATGCCACTGCAAAAGGATGGAGCATGGATAGCAAATGGGGAGCAGGCGGGGCGACCCGAGCATAAAAGCATGAGGCATTCACTATGAAGTATCATTCAGATTTTATGAATAGGTGAGGTGATTAGAAACTGTATGAAATATAGGGATTGGCTAATAGCCATGTGTTAGTCAACTGAGGCTCTTTAATGTGCACAATGTTCCTAAGCTTATTGCTTTCCCACTTTTAGTTATGTAGTAATACATTTCAATTCCTGGCTGTGCTTGATTGATCCATTTAAAATTATAGCTGTGGCTCCATAAATAAATTAGTTTGATTGCAATGAAATGAAGGCAAACCCAAATAATATTTTCCAAAGTTATCAATGTTAGGTATTTTCTTTCCCCTCCTCTAGGGTGGGTTTATCATTCATTTGTGATATAGTTAGGTTTATTTGGTACTGTTTGCGTTCCACTTGGGGTTCTCCTCACATTCTAGTTGATGTTATTTATTTATGGGTAGAGGATTCATGAAATATTACCTGGGCTCTAAGACTACAAAGTATGAAAAAACAAAAACAGCAACAAAAAAACATGTGCTCAAAGAAATGTCATTCCTCTTCAGCCCCACTGCCTCCTTTCTATTCCTTCATTCTTATCTTCACCCATCCCCTGTAGTTAAACCAACCTCATTTGTTCGGATTTATCTTTCCTCTACAGCCAGTTCTGCTATGCTCATTTTGAAAACTGGCATTAGTTCCAAAGCAATTGGTATCTTAGGAGCGTGATGTGAACATAATGTAAATGTTGTGTTTGCTTATGCATGATTTCATACATGAAAAACTCTAAGTAAATGCAGGGATTGCACCTAGCTGAACTGAGCTGTAGAAGAATGCAAAACACATTTCAGACATCCACCAGCTACCACATTCACCTTATGGCGTGGAAGCCTATTCACACATAGTGTTACAGCCTTCCCTCTAATTTCATATCAGCCTCATTCTATCCTTCCCCAGTAATTCACAAACTGCAAAGCTTCTGATGATCCTTTTCACAAGAAAACTTCAACGGAGTATCAGTTTGTTGCAGTATTTATGTATTTCACAACCATTTAATATGGTTCCTGGCCAGGCTTGTGGAGTAGGCCTATAATCACAACTCAAGATGCTGAGGCAAGAGGATTTCAAGTTCAAGAACATCTTGGGCTACAGAGTGAGTTAAAGGCCAGAATGAGCAATTTAGCAAGACCCTGTCTCAAAATAAAAAGTAAACAATGAGTTGGGATACAGTTCAGTGGTAGAGTGCTTGCCTGGGCTCACTTCCCAGTATAATACATACACACACACCTACTTCCATACACTGTGTGGATTTTCTTTTCATGTATGTGATAGAAGTCTATGAGTGTTATGTTCTTAACTCTGTTTTATCTATAATTTTTAACTGTCTTTTTTGGCAGTGTGGAGGTTTTTGAAGATTGCAAAATTGACTCTTACACAAAAGCATGAACATTTATGTATTTCACATACCTTTCTAACATGAAGAATCGTATAGGATAGATACTGTTTGGGGATTTGCTTGGTTTTCACTTAAGAGAATGTCCCAGAAGTAACTCTTTATTGGTTCATAAAGATCTTTCTTATTCTTTTATATCTGTATAATATGCAACTGTGTAGATGTACTGCAGCTTATTCTATTACTCTTTAACACAAATAATTTGGTTGTTTCTAACAGTTTCTAAACAGTGGTTCAGTGAATCTTTTTGTACTATCAAAAGTGTATCTTTACTGCAACTACTAGGGTAAGAAGTCCTTAGGAAAGTTTACTAGATATTGTCAAATTCATAGGTTAAATCAAATTTCAACTTCTAGCAGTAATGCATAGGACCAACTGTTTCCCCAGTTTCACCAACAGATCATGCTGCCCTATGCTGCTTTTCTGATTATGAATTGCAACTCAAATCTTAAAATGTCTTATTAATAAAAAACCCAGAGCCAGATATTGGGGTGAAAATTGAAAGATAAGAGGAATAGAACAAGCCACAGCCAACCTCGCCTCACCAACTCCTCAGCTGATCCTGTTTCCATGAATCCTCAAACTGAAAGCCTCTGAATCCTCACTCCTAAGGGTCTCAGTTAACTGCTGCTAAAAGCCTCTAGTTCCTGGTCCTCACGCCTTATATACCTTTCTGCTTCCTGCCATCACTTCCTGGGATTAAAGGTGTGTGTCCTTCCCAAGCAAAGACATGAGATCTCAAACGCTGGGATTAAAGGTATGTGCCACCACGCCTGGCTCTGTTCCCAGTGTGGCCTTGAACTCAGAGATCCAGACAGATCTCTTTCCCCCAAGTGATAGGATTAAAGTGGTGTCACCACTGCCTGGCCTCTTTGTCTAATCTAGTGACTGGCTCTGTCCTCTGATCCCCAGGTAAGTTTTATTTGTTAGAGCACAAATAAAATATCATCA
>LZPO01017296.1:515867-536657 GCA_001675575.1 Neotoma lepida | reverse complement strand
GGTTAGGCAAGTGCCCTGCTACGACACTATATTCCTAGCCCTTTTAGTTTATTTTCTTGAGACAAGGTCTCACTAAATTGTCCGGGCAGGCCTTTAAACTTGGCAGTCTTCTTTCCTACCTTCCTGAATAGTTGGACTTACTGGTCTGTGCCACAAGGCCAAGTTCAGAAACAAAATTAGATTCATCTTTTGATCAGAGGGCCTACAGCACCTGTGAAATAGACTTTCATTAAATGCTTGTTGAAGGACTGGACAACTTAATGCTTTACTGAAGTCTAGGTTCTTGAAAAAAAAACTATACACTATATTCTATATTTATGATGAGCTGTGTTGTTGGTACAGTTAATGATCCATGCTTCTCTACATCTTATTACTTGTTTTAAGTGGTCTCCTTAAGGTTGGTCCCATCTTTGCTTTATACAATATTTTGCTGCCAAAACTAGGAATTGAGCTCTCTGATTTCCACCAGTGAGTTGACTGCCTTATGGTCCTCACTACCTAAACTCTTTCTTAGAGTCATAGGCTTATAGGTTAGGAAAACATGACAGTATTCCTCATCTTCCTTTGTTTGAGATTCTTCAAAAATTTGGTTTCCATTCACAACCAGAAAAAGGTCCTCAAAAATCCAGCACACAGACCTTTGCTACACTGCCTCCAAAGTCAATGTTTATCAAGAAGAAATTTTGAGATAAATGCCTTTCTTGGTAAAGTTCCCACCTTAAGTGTCACCCTCAAGTGAACAGTGGGCTTTTTCTCAAAGACAGCACAAGGAAATCTTATACATTGCTAAATTCACAAGCATTTACTATCTTAAATATATCTTCTCCTCTAATCAGGCCAAGAGTAGGCAGCCTAAATTAATGGCTCACTAATGATACTTCTCAGCACTGGTGAGGCAGAGACAGTATCAGTCCACCAGGGCCTACAACTGCAGTCAAATTTTCATTCTTACTCCAAGACCAACGAAACTTAGACACCAGCCAGAAACTTGAAAGGAAAGGAAATATAAAATATAATTATCTCTTTATAGCCATGTATTAGTCTCTCTGTGTGTTTTATGAACATAAAAGATGGCATAACTTAAAGTTATTACTGGCTCTGAGCATTAAAGAATTGCTAAGAAAAAGAGAAAGCAATAATTGCATTCTAAACAACTTGAAATCCATTTAGATGCCACTTCCCCGAGGCTCCATAGCACTGGATTGAACTCAACTGCTTACTTCTCCATCCTCCTCAGTATGCCAGGAATTCTTGGAAGGCAGAGACCACACTTGGTTGCTCTTTCAACCCTATGATTCAGCATAATGCCAGCTCTTCAGTACAGGTTGTTCAGGGTAGAGGGGATGATAATAAGGAATGCAATTTAAAGTTTAATCTCAGTTCCCAAATGAGCACAAATCTGCAGCCACCCAGTCTTACTTGCCCATGCTTCATCATCCTCTGTCTCCCCATGAAAGCAAGGCAATTCCAGCTGTCCAAATAGAGTCCCCACAGGGAAGCTCACTGCCACATTAGGGAGCCAAGCCCTTGTCTGCAAGTTTGGTATTAGTCCCCACCACCAGATGGCAGAAGTGGATTATGCTGATGGATGCACAGTTACATTACTATTTCTTAGGCAAGGTTTTTATTTTATATTTATTTTTTTAAAGTCGCTTTCTAATTTTAATTCTACACCACTGCATGTTTTTAATTCTATGATGCCTATAATTCCTGTTTATGGCTCTCTGCAGTGCTATTAAAACTACTACACCCAAGATTTGCTATTGATTGAGCCAACCACAAAACAAGCCAGTCTGAACAGGGCAAAACAGGTCCCATAGTCTTCCATCTAAACCCCAGAAGGCCTTATATTCATCTCTCATCCCCCAGGAGGAACTGCAGAGAAAATTGATATTGGTACTTGCTGTTCTTCAGTTCTGCCATTAAGTCCAAACCTGATGAAGCCGTGAAATATGACAGCTTATGAGCAGCTCAGTGTTATCTGGTTAAATCTGTAAAAATCTAATCAGGGAGGACTGATTAATAATAATAAAATGATAAAAAAAGAATGATGTCTACAGGGCTAGTGTTACTCAGCTCTCTAATGATGGGATCTGAGAAAGCATTTAGTGAGAATGCTAAAATTCCTCAGTAGTCATCTTGTGCTTTCAATGTTCAATCAGATTTCTGCGGAATTTCATTCCCTTCCACACATCCATTAAGGACCTACCATATGTTGGGCTTGTGGTACGTGCTTTGACTAGAATAAATTAGTAACACACCATCCTTACCCTTGAGTTGCTTGTGGATTAACGGTGGTAGACAGGCAGGACCATAGTGGTCAGTTATGACAGATGGTTACATGTGAATGTTGAGAGGATGCATAGGTTATTATGTGAAAGGTGCCTAGGAATAGAATAGTAGAGAGGAAGATTTCCAGAAGGAGGCTTGCACTAAAAATTTATTAAAGGATTTTTGTTTACCCAACCATAAAGCTGAAATGAATAGTAAGTGTCCTTTCTCTATTATAAATATCACAACATCTCACTACTAATAACTTGAACAAAAACTTTTAAACAACTACTTTGGGGACAGTTGTAGGTCAGTTGTTTCATTAAAAGGAGAAAAGGCAGAAGTTTTATAGATGTGGATGAAAACAATACTTATTAGGGTTTTCTGTGTCTTGAAAATAGCTTTCAAATATTTTATTTACATTGTAATGTTTTTGTAAACTAACAATCCTTAAATAAGTGTAGGGATGTTGAAACAAATACAATGAATGTGTAGACAACATCTGTCTCCATAACAAAAACCTAAAGGCCAGAAAATGTGGCTACCATCTTTGGATATACATTTGAGGGGCTTTTAAATGATAATAAGCATTTTGAGTCCTCTTATTCTCATAGGTTTTAAGGCATTGGGAAGTAAGAAAAGGTTAATTTTCTGCCTGGGCTATTATATGCCTATCTTTGGTGCTCTCAATGCTGTGACAGAAAAGCAAATATGAATATCTATTTTCACAAGACACAGTATATGGCAAGGTAGGAAAGAGCTCTGGTTGGGGGATCAGAGGTTCAGGGCCAGGTATTGGCTCTGAAGCTAGCCTGCATGACCCTGAACAAGATTCCACACATTTCAAGTCTCCATGCACCTCCCCGTAGAATGAGGGCATTGAATCAGCTCAGAGATTCTCAAAAGAAACAGAAGCGCACTTGAGGGCCTTACTATGATTGTTAGAATGATTGGGCCGGAGCCAAGCATAGCAGCCATCCTGTAATGTGCTGAATGGTCAATGAAAAGGTTCCATGTCCCATACAACATTTAAATACCTTCTCCAAATCTCTTATAGAAAGAAGCTGGGAACCTATTTCTGAGTCAAACCTAACTCCCTTTTCATTATAAGCCAAAGTCTTACTTTGCCCATATCTAATAGGTGCTGAATAGACCCAATTTTCATGGCTCTTCTCCTGCCCCTGCCTCCAGTGCTCCTTCATTTCTCCACATTTTTTGTTTGGAATGGCTTATGTCTTTACTTAATTCAAATTTATTTTTGAGAGGTACAGACATCTAACTGCTTTCATTATATCATCTAATACAACTGTGAATTGGCACTTGCATAATGAGATACAGTGTTATTAATACTTTTCCTTTTTGAATTCTCTTTGTGATCATATTTAGGCCATAACAGTAATTTTAATACACATATACATGTAGCTGATAGTATGTATGGATTTCATGCAGGGTAGAAATGGAAGTATTTCAAAGTGCTTGCTTTAATTAAGGAGGTGACAGGACTGATGGGACAGAAAAACCCTAGATGCCACAGCCTTCCGATGGTGTCCCAGAAATCCCTCAGGCTGGATCAGTTACCTCTGCGCAGGGCTTGCAGACTCTGTCTGGCATGGCGGTGCAGCTCCTCCACACAGGGTGGCCTGGTAGCTGGGAGGAAGATGTTTCGCTGTTGGTGCCATGGTGCACGGTAGTATACACTCAACTTACTCTCAATGTCCAAGTTGGAGACGGCTGCAAGACAAAGAGCAAACAGAGCATTATACATCAGGAGCTCTAATTCTTCATTTAGTGAGCTCGGGGTAGGGTGAGGGTGACAGGGAGATGGGAAGGCATGTAGAGGTGAAGTCCAGATTGATTGATCCCACCAAATAACCTAACTCAAGGCTGGAAAAACTTGGAAGTTGATAATACATATGGAGACAACTACATCCTAGACCAAGAGATGGAAGACCATGGGATACAGCTGCATATTGTTCCTGCTATCTACCTGAACTTTGGTCCATGCTTTATGTTGTTTCTTGTCCCTTGTGGCTTCTGGCTACAGTTTCCTGATCCTGCCCTCCACCTCCTGACTCCATTGATTGCCATTTCCCTCTGGTTTCACCAAAGGTTAGCATAAGCATTAAAAGAACCGTGACAAGTGTGATAGTGGGTATGGGGGTGCGAGGGCCTCTGTAGATAACATGATTCTTACAACTCATCTGAGAAATCAAGGAAGACTTTCTTTCTCCTAAGCACAGCATTTAATTCACTATTGTCTCCTTTATTACAGCCCAGGACAAAACAAACTCCTTATGAGTAGAGGATGCATACTTATAGAAAAACCTTCTGGGAACTAGGGCACTATGATTGAGAAATGGCCACCCATAGAAACTCATGAGCACTTGGCAGCCTATTAGCCTCGAGACTGCTGAGATCAGGTACAGTTGGCTTCATCCTTCAGACCCATGATCCAGAGCCAGACTCCTGGCCCAGGAGCATCCTGCTCTTCTCAGTCTCAGCCTCCTTCCTATTTTGTTTCATTTCCCTAGCGCATGATTTGGAGACACTCTGCTCCACTGTTTATCCCTATGCCCCACATAGCCTTTGGTTCCACTCTGAGTCTTGTCTTTTAGAAGACTGATCTACCATTCCACTTTGAGAATTCTAACCTGGAACAAGATAATCTATAGAAAATGTAGAAAGGAAAATGAATACTTAGTGGAAAGGGAATACAAGAATGAAAAGTGGGGAAAATACAGCCTTTTGATGATTAAATTTCCTCGCTCTCACCATGAACTGCAGTTATTTTTGTTTTTTTTTCTCATACAGTATTTAATAGCACTCTTTAGTCTAGAATAAAGTATTCATTACTACAAGAATCACTAACGGAGGGCTAAGGATGTAGTTCAATGACAGAGCACTTGCCTAGCTCATGTGAGACTCTGGGTTTGATCCTTAGCACTATAAAAATAGAAATAAACACATATCAAATGATGTATTGAAACACATGCAGAATCAAGAGGAATATATCATGTCTCTAAATTATCTAATACAATGTTCCATGCTGAGAAAATTTTCTATAGCTGCACTATACAATATAGTATCCCCTTTGCCCTTGGACTAAGAGATGGGAGACCACAGTGGCTATTGAGCACTTCAAAAGGGATTAGCTAGTGAGTGAGGAACTAAATTTTTAACTTTTATTATTAATTAAAATAGCCATATGTGACTAACATATCTAACACTGTAGTTCGAGGGTGACCATAAGTAGTCTACCATATTTCCTCAACTTTAGCCGCAGAAATTATTCTATCTCTTTACTCTTCCTAGATGCTTAATCTTTAAGAATTTGAACCAGAGGACTATTTCCCTGGTTAAAGGCAGCACTCTTTTGGAGGGATGAGGAGAGTCAATGGAACCATGAATGAAAGGAGGTCATTTTTCTTTAGCCTCAACTTTCTCCTTAGGAACTGTCAGTGCTTGGTGAACCAGTCAGGGGTCACTGAAGCCTGTAGGCAAGAACAGGAGGATTCACAAAGGGACAAGCTGATCCTTTCAGGCCTGAAAGAATGTGTGGGAGGCCTTGGTATAGAAGGGGAGGGGCAAGTCTAGATTAGGGTGCTTCTCTCCAGTGGACAGTGGGTGGAGCTCTGAAGACAGAAGTCTCATTCAGTTACCCTCAGAGGAACACTCCAGTGCAGTGACTGGATTGGCTGGAAAATCAGCCTGTCTCTGGACACAGAGGTCAACTCCTGCTCAACAGGCTGAGGTCATTGCTAAACTCAACAAAGGTAGCTGTGAACTCATGTGCTGGTGACAGCTGGAAGAAGAGACAGAACAGAAAGTCTGATTGTGGAATAAATAAGGAACAAGAAACTCAATGGGCAATTCCAGAAGTGTGTGTGCGAGTGTGGGTACCCCTCCCATCAGGCTTATCTCTTCAGGGAGGTTGGAGTCATAATTTGGGGCTGGGCCCAGGTGAGTGGAGGTAGGTCAGAAGACTTAATCCTCCTCATACTGTCTGTGCTGTTGACTAGACCTTGGCAGCCTCTCAGAATAAAAGGTCAAGTGCCCATGGCTTTTCAATCTTTGGTCCTGCTATTTGCCTTAGTGTTGGCTTGAGGAAAAGACTCATCAGATGTGCTCGAAAAAAAAAAAAAGAACCCTGAAGAACTCTGAGTGCTGCAAGCCACAAAAAAATGGGTGAAGGCTATCAACCGGCTGGACCCCATTAGCTTTCTTTAACTGAGTCCTTGAACCAAGGTTTCCAACACTGTGTTGATAGCCTGCACATATTCAGAGTGCTCCAAAGTTGCTGATTTATCATCAGGAAAGTTCGAGAAATGCAAGATGTTTTCTGATTATGCCTTGAGATCTTGGAGGAGTGAGAAGGATTGGGTGACATGGGTGAATAGAGGAGAATGCTGACAATGGAAATACCTATCCATCCACGAACATTATACAACAGCTATTAATGTCAGGCACAATGCTAGACAGAGCATCACACACAGAAATCCCTATCATCTTGAGGCATATGTTTTGTGGTTTTGTATGAAAATGTTGACGTGATTCTTCCTGAAAGCAACAGATTAAGAAAAGTGCTGTCTGGCACATACTTCCTGCTGCACGATGATACAATCTCCTAGGAATGACCTAAAAACATCAGATTCTAGAGGCCCTATATACCTCCAAAAGTATAGTTCCTACCTTTCCGTAGTAAGGAACTATAATGTCAGAAAATATCACATAACATAAAATAAAAAAGAAATTTGGCAATTTTCTCATTACTAAATATAAATTTCACATTATTTGAAAGGAAGTATTATTATTTTTAATGACCCTCCTTTATGCCCTAAACTCATTCTTACTATGGTCAGAAAACAAGCCAGTCCTGAGGTTTTTGACTGCAAAACTGCCTGATACTAAGAACAGATTCCAGGTGCAAAGATTAATTTCTGAATTCCAGTGTGGGTATCCTCATCCTGGTTCCTCAAAGGAACCAACTCTCAGGCATAATGGCTGCTTTTCCAGCCCTTAAGATCCACACTTCCTATCCTTTCTCTTCTGAGAGGCTAGAATGGGTTTATTCCATGCATTAGCAGGTGATAATGTCACTTACTTGTTGCCACAGTGATATCTATCACTGCTCAGCTATGTCCTTTAGTCACAGAGTATTAAGTGTATGGTGCATCTACTGGAGGCAGAAAGAGACACTAATGGAACACTCAATGAAGCCATCCCATTTATCTAATAAAAAAAAGGTCATTTCTGGGCTTGAGAAAAATGGCTCAGTTGTTAAAGCCAGTATGAGGATCGAAGTTGAAATCCCCAGCTTGCATGCAATAAGCCAGGACAACAATATGTGCCTATAGTCCCAGCACTGGAGGGAACAGTGACAGTGGGATCCCCAGACTTTGCTGGCCAGCCTATATAACCAGATCAGTGAGCTCCAGATTCAGTGAGAAACTGTCCCCCAAAATAAGTTGGAAAATTATAGAGATTGACACGTGATGTTGTGGGGTATTATTTTAAGACATGTTACATTCATTTATGCTGTGGAATATTTGTTTAATATGCAAAGATGTGTTGCGTTCTTTTATGTTGCATTTGTTTAACTCTGTAAAGCTGTGTTACTTTGCCTGTCTAAAAAAATCTGATGGTCCAATAAAGAGCTGAATGGCCAATAGCAAGGCAGGAGAAAGGATAGGAGGGGCTGGCAGGCAGAGAGAATAAATAGGAGGAGAAATCTAGGAAGAAAGATCAAGAAGAGAGAAAAGAAGGGGCCAGCCACACAGCCACACAGCCAGACATGGAGTAAGAAGGAAAGAAAAGATAGACAGAAATAGAGGAAGGAAAAGCCCAGAGCAAAAGATAGATGGGATAATTTAAGTTAAGGAAAGCCAGCAAAAAAACAAGCCAAGCTAAGGCCGGGCATTCATAAGTAATAATAAACCTCCGTGTGTATTTATTTGGGAGCTGGGTGGTGGGCTCCCAAAAGAGACAAAGAGTAAAACAACCAACTGCAACCTGACATTGACCTCCAATGCATATACACATATATGTACACCCATGTACACATCAACATATTAATATGCACACACATACACAAAGTAATTTCTTTCGCTAAGTAATGGTTAAGTTGAAATAATTGGTTCATAATGTTGCTATACCACTGCCAGTGCTGACCCCACCTTGAGATTTACCCTACCCTACTTTCTTCCATTTCTAGCAATTTCATCATGGCTGAATCATGAATGAGAACAAGTTTAGTTAGGAATGAAGATGGGAGGCACACATAACCTTGCCCAAGCTCTCTGAAGCCCCAGTTATCCCTTGCCCTGCTAGGATTGATACTTATTTGATATCAGCTTTCCTGGCTGGCCTTATGAGCTTCTTGCTACCTTAAAGAATAACCTATGGGCAAATAATAAAATGCTTATTTGGGGGGCAGAGGAGACAGCTCAGCAGTTAAGAGACATTATACCCTGCCATGGGCTAATCCCAGCTTCTCTCTCTTCCTTCTCCCAGGCTCTTCAAAATTGAAGGGTTAGGGGAAGCAGACAGCTGAAATTAAAGTTTGAATTCTGTGTGTGATAAAAAAAAATTCAACAAAATGTGCCAAGTTACTCAGAAATGGAATTTTTACCTCTTCAAAGGAGAGAAGGAAAATTTAAAAACACATTCTTTTAGAGTCTACAAGAAACATTTGCCTACAAATCCCTTTGTTAACCTTCCTTCCTGCCCTTCTGCTGGTCATCATCCCCACTCCCACCACATAATAATTCTTCAGCCAGAAACACATCCCCACACAGACCATCCATTCTGACAGCCTGTGATAGAAAGCAGTGAGGAGTATCACACATTCGTATATTAGGAAGCATCTGAAATAGTTGGTGTTGCAGATACACAGCCGGGTTGCTCCCACTTCCCTGCTAAGCTGAAGCCATTCCACAGCAGTCAACAGCTTGGTGAGCAAAATGGAAATGTAGTCAGTCTGGAGCTGCCTCCAGAGTCCCCAGAGCTGCTGGGAAGACAGGGAGGGGAGTTCACCAAGGGATACCATTCATTCCCACCTGTTCTTCTTTCTTTGGCAAGTAGCCCTTTGTCCATGCTGTTTGGCAACTTGGAGGAGAGAGGAAGGCAGCATACAGGAACAGCAAGAACTATAAAAGGCCTGCCAACCAGCCCAAATCCAGGTTCAGGTTTCTTGAAATCGTACTATTAGGCTTTTTTTTTCTGCAGATCCATAGTAACTCAGACCTGCTCCCAACTCTGGACAGATTATCAAATGTAGGCTTCTCGGCATCAGGAAGATGGGTGGAGGTTTCCTAACAAGTTCCAGCTCTTTAAAATATCCCAACTTCTACAGAACAGAACACTGAAAGAATGAACAAATTTTTCTCAAATTCTATATCAAGATGAAGCTTCACGACAGGAAGACTACTCATTACAGGGACTGGAGAGATGGTACAGTGGTTAAAAGCACTGACTGATCTTCCAGAGGACCTGGGTTCAATTCCCAGCACCAACATGGCAGATCACAACTGTCTATAATTCCAGTTCCAGGGGACCGGACACCCATGGCAAAACACCAATGCACATAAAATAAATAAGTTTTAAAAAGACTAGTCATTACTGTTACTGCTCCTTGTTTTGGTGTCAGATATCCTTTGGAAAGATCACTAGGGCTCTACGTTGTGGTTGTAGCTCTGCACCCACATGGCCTTGTGCAAGTCATTGAACATTCTTAGCATTCCAGATCCCTATCTTTACATATGAGTGATTGGGAAGTGTCCATCTCTGGGTTCAATCCTGCTCTGTCTGATACTTTTGCTTTTTACCAGCCACCAAAACCTACCTTGAAAGATTCTGTATTAAAGTGATGGCAGAGTGGGCTGGTGGGGAAAATTTGCGCTCTCTGTGATGAAAAGATGGGGCTAACTCACTGGAGGGAAAGCCAAAGCAAATCATGGAACTATTTGATTTTGGTCCCACATTCCAGATCATAGAGCACTCATAGTGTGGTTCTGAGGCTCCAATGAAGTGATGCTGCATTGACCTATCACTGATTAATCAAAAATTACTTTCTTTTCCTACAAGAGGAACACAAAAGACCAATTGTCTAAGGTCTAAGTTTAAAAGAAGAAAGTGTAGATATGTCTACATTTCTTAAGGATATGTCTCATGTGTAAAAGCACTTCCATGTGAGTCTAAGAACCTGAGTTCAAATCCACAGAACCCATGTAAAGTCAGATGTGGCAGCATAGGTCTGTAATCCCAGTGTTCCTTCAAGACTGGCATACACAGTAGAGAACAATGAAGAGACCTGGTCTCAAAAAGGTTGGAAGGTGAACACCTGAAGTTGTTGTTTGATCTCCAAATGCACAACATGGCATGAAAGTGACCACACTCACACATAGGAGTGTGAGCACACACACACACTTATACATCATACATATACACAAACACTCAAATAAAAATAAAAATATCCCAACTTCTGTATTGTTAGTAGATGAAATATAAATGAAGATGATGCCAATGTAAGTTATACTTTGAGGATCTCACAGGCTGGAAACAGAAGAATGCCCATAACCAAGGAGCTTGTGACTTCTCTAACAGATCTGACATCCCCATCTCTGATGGCTGTTGACTAGGGCAATACTTGGTGTGATAACTTGGAAATCCTCTCAAGAGTCATTCTCAGAGGTACAGTACAATCCATGCCCCTTAGGAGTGGTTCATAACCGACATGCTCATCTTCAGGTCACACTCCAGCTTTACTCTACACCATATACTTCCTCCACAATGTAAGAACATTGTCATCTATCACAGATCAGCTATTGTTTTCAGAAACTTCCTGTAAGCACGGAACAGAATCATTGTATTCTACTTCTGGAAGGGACCTCGGAAATTACAGTGGTCTGTATTTTTTTTTTCAAATTGCAGGGCATGACCCATTAGTGGATTGCAGAACCCATTCAGCAGGTCAAGACTAGCATTTTTGAAAACAATGAAATAGAATAGAGTAGAACAGAATATGCTCAAGTGTACTGTATTGTTCTGTGGAGCTATTGTTTGCTGTTTCTGCTGGGCATGCATGCACGAATTTGCTTGGTTGTGATCTAAAAACACATCTTACTCTGAGAAGCAGTCAACACACTATAAAAACCATGGTATAGGTCACTCTTCTCAAATGTTGATAAGGAAACCTAAAGCCAAAGATATGCTCCAAGCTCACAGACTTGAATTTTGTCAGAGGCAATAAAAATAATATAATAATAATAATAATAATAATAATAATAATAATAATAATAAGTGTAAGCCTCCTGATCCTGGGTTCATGGACTTTCCTGGCTGGCTTCTGTGTCCACCACTTTTAGTCATCATTTCTACCTACCACTTTTATCTAGTTGTCCTTCAGAGACAATGCTCTACTGTCCTGCTTTTCTATGAAATCAGCTTTTAATTTTAGGATTCCAGAAGCATTTCAACCTAGGGTGCAAACCTTGTGATGAACAGCCACAGAAATCAAACTTGTACCCTGTTGCCTTACAGATCCTAGGTGCCTTCAAGAGTTCCTTTGCCAAGAGCTCTATGAGAATATCATGGCTAGAAGAGAGAGCCCTGTGCACTTACCAGAAACATGAGCTGTGTTGAAGCTTAGAGTACACATGCAACCACAGAGAGGTGATATTGCTAAAGAACACTAGAACAGCAACAAAAAAATACAAACTCCTCTGGAGGATATAGATCTGGGTTACATGTGGGTGCACGGGGTGGGAACTATCTGAACGCTTTCTTGTATTCTGCCCTTTCTGCAACCTGTTTTCATATCAAACAACCCAGAAGAGGATTGCCCAGGGCAGCAGACATACTTAGTTTGGTTACCCTGATTTCTTTGTGGATGTAGAAGCTTTTACCACTGAGTCTCTAGCCATTCTATAAGGCTCATCTCCAAAAATAACCTTCCCACCCCAGGCTGCACTCTGCTTCCTAGCCATTCACTATTGTTTCCCTCTCTTTCATACTCGTCACAGACTTCCTTAGCTACCCAGCCACATTCATGTACCTTAGCTCTGTAACCACACCTCTCCATATCCCTGGCAATGGCACACACTGTCTCAAGTAAATGTTTAGTGGAAATGTGTGTGAGTGCTGTTGTTGTTTGTTAATGACTCCCTGTGCAGTTTGGCAGTGAAATAAAATAGACACAAAGAGTTCAAATGGGGTCTTGCACCAACTACAGGTTTTATTCATCTACAAAATCACAGGGGATGAAATTTAGATAGATATAAAGAAGGGATTCACAACCATGGGAATCTAGAGAAGGACAGGCTACATTACAATACGAGGTTAGGGAAAATAGGTAGAAATGCGAGTTTTCCAGAAGGGAAAAAAGAATGAAGAGGTGGAGTAAGTTGGGAAGAGCATGATCTTGCAAACTGAGTTCACATTCTAAGGCCTAAAGATGTTTTAGACTCTCTATAGATAGCACTGGCTTGGATGCAGTACTATTTAGGATTCTAAAGAGGAAAAACTGACATGTCTAGTAAGCTGAGGGGTCTAGACATTCATTCATATCCACCCATTTAGATTGAGCACTACTTTTGCAAAGCCTCTGAGCCAAGAACCAGGGAACTACAGGGACACAGAGGTGGTGTTCTAGTTACTGTTGTGCCCCTGTGTCCAAAATACCTGACACCAGTGATTTAAGGGAGGAAAAGCTTATTGTTGTTCACAGTTCCAGAAAGATTCAAG
Source organism: Neotoma lepida (assembly GCA_001675575.1). NCBI lineage: Eukaryota > Metazoa > Chordata > Mammalia > Rodentia > Cricetidae > Neotoma > Neotoma lepida. The sequence continues at coordinate 523,646 of LZPO01017296.1, read as the reverse complement.
TCCAACATGACAGAGAAGGCACAGCAGAAGAAGTGTGACAAAGACTCCTCACATCATGAGACTAGGAAGCAGAGTACTGTTAGAACTAGGAACCAAGTGATAGCCTTGGAAGACCTACCCCTAATGTCCTACCTCCTCTAGTCAGACCCCATCTCCTAAAGGTTTCACAGTCCTCAAAAATCTACTGGGGAACAAGCATTCAAAACAGGAGCCTGTAGGGACATTTCAGATCCAAGTCATAACAGATGTCTATCATAGGGTCCTTGTCATCAGAGCATTTGCGGTCTTATATTCATTCTGTCAATTCATCTTTCCTTTTGTTTCAAGTATTTATTATTTAGCTATTATAAAGTAAGGAAATAGCTAAAGTTATACATTTCTCTCACAAAATCATTCAATAAAATGTAAATTAACCCCTCCCACTCCAGTTCCACTAGAAAACCTAATATATACTGTGGTGGTTTGAATGAGAATGGCCTCCATAAGCTCATATATTTGAATGCTTAATCAGGGAGTGTCACTATTTCAAAGGATTAGAAAGATTAGGAGGTGTAGTTTTGTTGGAGTAGGTTGGGCCTTGTAGGAGGAAGTGTATCATTTTAAGTGGGCTTTGAGGTTTCAAAACCCCATGCTAAGCCCAGTCAGTCAGTCTCTCTTCCTCCTTCTCCCTCTTCCCCCTCTCTCTCCCTATAGACTAGATGTAGCTCTTAGCTACTGCTCAAGTGCCATTCTTACTGCCATGCTCCCTGCCATGATGATAACGAACTAACCCTCTGAAACTGTAAGCAAACCCCTCAATGAAATGTTTTCTTTTACAAGAATTGCTGCCAGGTAGTGATGGCACACACCTTTAATCCTAGCACTCAGGAGTCAGAGGCAGGTGGATCTCTGTGAATATGAGGCCAGCCTGGTCTACAGAGTGAGTTCCAAGGCAGCCAGGGATACACACAGAAAAACTCTGTCTCAAAAAACAAACAAACAAAAACAACAACAAAAAGAATTGCCTTGGTCATGATCATAGCAATAAAACAGTGATTAAGATATATACTTCATGGGAAGTTCAAACTATTAAAAGAACATGGGGGAAAACACTTAAAATTATGTCACACACACCCACTGTTATCTCATCAGCATCTTTCCAAGTAGTTTTCTTCGTGTCTACTTTTAATAATTGAAAAATAACATATATGCTTCCTCCAATACTTCTTTTAATAAATTCCTCTTGTGATATGAAAGTATTTACATATATATAAATTATATATCTATGTATATTCAGAAACAATATTTGTTAACAGATACATAATATTCTACCACAAGTACATACCATAGTTTATTTGTGCTCTCAGCACTGACCATGAGATTAGTTCCAATGTATAAAACACATTGCAATGAACATCTTTTCAAAAACCTTCATCTGGGCCCCATTCTTCATTGACTGTGAATATGTCTTGCACTGGACTGAAAATTTCATTGTCTATAGCATGCAGAATGCTCTCCCTTAATAACACAGTTTGCAACAGAGGCTGTCAAAGCACAATTTACTCTAAGGTTCAGCTCCCTAATCACAGGGTAGAGGGCAGACAGGAATCTTAGAAGTACATATTAGATAGGTAGGTAGGTAGGTAGGTAGGTAGATAGATAGATAAATAGACAGACAGACAGATAGATAGATAGATAGATAGATAGATAGATAGATAGATAGATAAACAGATAGATTGATAGATACATGTACACACATACATACATTAATAAATACATAGATACATACATAAATATATACATACATAATTGATAAATGCATAGTTGAACAGATAGATAGATAGATAGATAGATAGATAGATAGATAGATAGATAGATAGATAGATAAAATGAAACTATATCCTTTTTAAAACATCAGAAACAGGAATCATATAGTTTGAGCTATCATACCCACAGACTGTATATAACAGGTGAGGATTCTTGTTTGTTCTTGTCCACGTGTACCATTTCAGGCTCAACAGTACTAGTGGAAATAATTTGTTTTTCACAAGGCACCATCAAGAGAGGCCATTTGGATGTAAACCATACCTTTAAGGAGCTAAAAATGTCAGTATAATGGAATGAGATAGGCTGGAATGGAATAGTGCTGAAATAGGGGGAAATGTGTGAAAATTATCTTCCTATTTAGGAAGCACTGTACACAAGAAGAAAATGGTCCTGTTTTTCCAATATGGTACATAGAAACTCTCTGGTCCTCTTGGACAGATACCCTCTTGAACAGTTTAGTTAGACTGTGAAGCAGTAAGGTAATGAGGACATGACTGATTCTCACATATATGCTAATAAATCTCTTCTACCATGTAGAGGTTAGTTTCTTAGAATTTAGAGATCATCATTGATGGCAGAAAATTTAAATACAAAAGGCTTCTCACATATCACCTTCACTACACTTAATAATTATTACTCGCTAATCAGTATCTTTATAGGTAGAAGAGAATAGATGCCTTTTGTTGGGGCAACAAAAAAAAACTATGATTACTTCAGCATCCAAGCCAAATGGTAGTCTTTTCAAAGGAGCTTTCTACCCTAGAAACTTAGATATTTGTAATAGGTATGCCATGGCCTGATGAGTGGGGAATACAGAACCCATGATCAACTCAGTGTCAGAGAATATGGGTTCTTTTGTGACTCAGTTAGCCTGTGTCTTGCTAAGTTTTCAGAGATACCATGAGAAGTATCCCAGATTCATTTCATACATTTGTTGCTCCAGACATGGAATTAGTCCTGGCTCCTCGGAGATGGAACAGCCTTTTGTATACCACAGGTATTCTCTACTATGGTATCGCCACCGAGTCTAGGCTTCTTCGTAAGCAGAATTGGAAAACATGCATGTTTCAGAGGGTGAAAGCCAGTCAAGTTTAAACTGTCACTTCCAATCGAAATGTAAGATTGTAGCTTTTAATTTAACTTTCTTGATTTTATACTTCATCTGTTTTTCTCTTATGCTAAAAATCTCAATTCCTAATGACAATGTCATAATTACTTTTTCAAAAGCTGCAAACTGACTGCAGTAAGAAAACTGAACTCAATTTTAGATCACCCCTTTGTCTTTGGGGTGTTTTCTACTAGTATTATAAAGTAAAAGGTACTTTGCTTGAAAGTTACATGAAATGGCTAAAGGTGCTAAATACAATAATGCTAAGGTCTTGTGTATTTGGGGGCGTGCATAAAGGGGAAAACTTTGAGAGACTCCCAGCTACCCATCCAGGTGTATCTGGTTCATAAATAACCAACAATCCATTAAAAGTTCCTGAAATTTTAATTCATAATTCACTTGAGAAAAACCTACCAGCCTTTTGCCCTTCATACTCATCTCCTCTACATGCTGGCTATTTAGGAAACCAAGAGCTCCTGCACTTCCTTTCTCATCTCCTGTGAAGTCTGCTCAAAGGAGCTGGGCAGGCTTTGTTGAGAAACAGTATAGAGAAGCCTCTGTGGTGGTGAGGAGAGCTTTTGATCTCCAGAAATTTGAAAACTCAAGCCCGGAGGTCTTGGCATCTATCCCAGAGATCAAACACATATGTTGGCACCTGTAGGGAAAGAGGAAATGAACCAGCCTTTTTTGAATCCAGAGCTTCTAATGAAAACTCCACAAACTACTGCAGAATCTACCAAAGGCCACAGGCTCATCAGAAACTACAAGGAGCCTCCATGGGAACTGCACTACCATGGACTCAGGGAGTGGGTAATACATGGGGATCAGACAACTTCACCCATGAGAACTATGCATGAGCCAAGATATTAAGAGTCTGGTTTGAATGATGTGAAATTGAGATTTCTGTAGGTTAAAATAGATGAATATGGCGAATTTCATATGTTTCAACTTTATACTTCTTGAATAAGCAAATGAAGACCTCAAACCTCAGCAATCTTTCAAAATAAATGATACCCTGTATCTCCTTCTCAGGTTCAAGATATTTTTATTACGTTTCTCTTCTTAGGCTGATTTGCTAGAGAGATAGGTCACAATGAAGGAAGGAGAGAAATAAATTATAGCTGAAAACCGACTCTACTATCAACCACACTCAAGTCTAGGAAACAAAGCATTATACCTATTATAATGTTCAAAGGACTACAGAAGTACTTTGAGAAGAAAAGGACACCAGCAGTGCTCTCAAGGAGTTCATAGCCTAGTAGTCAGATTAGGCAAATTAGATGATTATCCAAGGTGGGATCAAGTGTTCACACTGAAGAGACACTGAGTTCCCCACTGGTTCAAGATAAATGCTTTCTGATTCCAGGAGGAGTGCAGGGATGAAGAACCATTGTAGTGCAGGGAGAGAACTGGTGGATAGATAGGATTAGCAGACTGGAAGACAGATGCTGGCAGAGATCAGTATATGCTAAGGCATTAGGTTGAACTACATGAAATTTCTATTTTCAGGTAACAAAAACATACTTGAATACAGACAATTTCTTGACCTAACTTAATATGAAATTTAAGAAGAATCTGTTGGTAAGAGTCCTAGGGACATTTCACTGTGGATAGACCAGGAGTCCTATGAAGCATAGAGGGGGCAATTACAATTCTGCTTAGGAGGGAGATAAATACCACTTAGTAAATACACAAATGAACCACACATTGAGTTTGGCTTTCTACCAAAAGACCTTTATACACGACAAACAAATTCAGCAAAGTAACAAGATACATAAGAAACACACAAAACCACAACATTTTCATATACCAATAATGAACCCACTAAAAAAGAAATCCAGAAATATTCCCACTCATAATCGTCTCAAAATAGTCAAACACCTGAAAGTAACCCCACCCAAGTAGGTAAAACATTTCTATAACAAAAGCTGAAAAGCACTAAAGAAAGAAACTGAAGGTACCAGAAGATGAAAAGACTTTCCATTTTCATGAATCACAAAATTAATATCGTTAAACTGGCAATACTAAAAAAATAATTGACAGATTCAGCACAGTCTCCATCAAAATGGCATCTTTCATAGAACTAGAAGAGAACCTTAGAATTCACATGAAATTACACAAGACCCCAAATAACCAAAGAAATTCTGAGCAAAAAGAACAATGCTAGATGGATAAAAATACCCAATTTCAAACTATACTACAGCTTCAGAGTAATAAAACAGTGGCGTGTTGGCATAAAACCAAAAACATAGACCCAGTAAAATAGAATACAGGACTGAGAAATAAAGTCATCTACCTATAACCCATCTGACTCTTGGCAAGGTGTCAAAAATATCCAGTTAAGAGAAGACAACCTTCTTAAGTGGTGCTGGGAAAACTGGATCTCAATATATAGAAGACTGAAACTAGAACTGCATCTCTCACCCTGTACCAAATCAACATGAAATGTGCAAGAGACATTAATGTAAGATCTCAAGCTTGGAAATTACCAGGGGAAGACATTTTTAACATATCAGCATAAGCAATGCTTTTCTGAACAGGATTCTAAAAGTTGAGAAGTAATAGCATGGATTGGCAAATGAAACTTAGTTGGTAGAGTGCTGTCTTAGCATATAATGAAGTCTTAGGTTCAATTCCCAGTATGGCATAAATTACAACTTATGAAGTGGAGACAGGAGGATCAGAAGTTCAAGATCATCCTCAGCCACATAACAAGTTTAAGGCCATTCTGGGATACATGAAGCCTTGTCTCAAAACATATACATAAATAAACAAACAAATGAGATTGCATTTATGTTTGACTTATTCTCACTGTGACCAACACTTGAAAATAAAAGAACTTAAATACGGAGAAATTTTTATTTTGGCTCATGATTTCAGACCACAGTGAACTATCTTTGTTATTTCTCAGCATGGTTAGTCAGAGTATCATGATAGTACACAATGTGGTAGAAAACTTGCTCAACACATGGCAGCTGCCAATCAGAGCAGAGACAGACAGATGAGAGCACAATCTATCCCCCCATTAACATGCCCTTAGTGGCCCACTTCCTCAAGCTAGGCCTCATCTCCTAAAACCTCCACTACTTCCCCAAATAGTGTCATCAGCTTGAGATTAAGCTTTCAAACACATGAGTCTATAGAGGACATTTCATGTTCAAATCATAACAATATCAAATTCACAAGCTTCTACATGACAAAGGAAAACAACTAATAGAGTTAACCTATAGAATGGAAGAAAATCATTGCCTGCCCTTCATCTGACAGAGGATTAATATCCAGAGTATACGAAGAATTCAAAAAATTAGAAAACCAAAGAACAAATAAGTCAATAAATGGGCAAATGGACTGAAGAGACAGCTTTCAGGTAAAGATGTACAAATGGTCAATAAGTACATGAAAAAATGTTCAAGCTATTTAGCCATCAGGGAAATGCAAGTTAAAACTAAACTGAGATTCCATTCCACCCTAGTCCAAATAGCTGTTATGAATAAAACAAATGGCAATAAATGTTGATGAGGATGCAAAGAGAAAAGGATCCTTTGTACACTGGCAGGAGCAGATTAGTCCAGCCATTCTGGGACTCCCTAGATTACCAATTTAGCTAAGTACTGACTTTCCAAACTCCACCTCCATATTGTCTCTAGGAGTCTGCAGGCAGAGTAACTCTGTTATAACACATGGTTTTTCAAGTCAGAGTCCATTCCGAGAAAAGTCTGTTCCGAACAAGTCACCCACAACAAGTGACACACAGATGTGTCCATTTTTCCCAAACCCCTCATCTCACTATTGTGTCACCTTACCAATGTGTCCTCTCAAGTCTTTATGCACAGTGGCTACAGGCTGAAGTCCAACTAGAAATGCCACTAAAAATTTGTGAGGAAATTTTCTGAAAAGGGTAGAAAGTAGGAGCCACTGAGGCAGTCTAAAGAAGCAGCCTGGTCAGGGACTTCTGCAACTTCAGAACATCCTTCCTCTTGAGGTAAATCCAAGCCAGCAGCCTGGAGCACACAGATCAGGACCTGAACCAACAAGGCCTTGGGATTTACAAGTAAAGCTTTGGGTCAGCTGCGTCTACTTAAGCCCCTAAGAGCTCATCTCAGAAATTAACACTTCAGTTGAATATTCATTTCTTGGCATCTGGGAGGCCTTTCCGTGGCTTCTTGCTTCCTTGAACTGCCGTTTATTCATCCCCGTCGTTCTCTCCTTCCTTTCTCGGTCCTTTTCACATTTCTTGCATTACAGTCTTTGGCTTTGATATATATCACATTTCCCAATCTGTGAAGACACTCCTGCTGTGTTGTTGCTGTTTCCATTTGGTATATGGAGCAAAAGTAATAGCTATTATATCCACAGCAAAAATGAAATCCCTGAGTCCCCAGAAAACTTAGACCAAGAAACTGCAATGACCTGTTATTCTTTTTATCTACTCATGTTCAAGCACCAGCCATGCCCTCTCATTGTACCACACTTTTCTTTGTCCCTGCAACTTCTTTATGTCTTCTCCTCCTACAGTTTTACATGCTCAGGATTAAAGTGATGGCAACAAACCCCTATGTTTCTCTGAAGCCCACTCATTTATGTAATCATTACTGAACATTCAGTACCCTGTCCAAGGCACTGAAGGATGTATGAGGTCTCTCCCTGGAGCTTTCTGTATAGCAGAAGAGACAGATGGTAATAAACATACAGATGTTATGTCAAGTGGTAGAAGTTCTGTAAAGAAGCAGAGAGTGGGGTGAGAGGATCAAGGGTGGCAGGGCTTGTTTTGGAGAGGGTGGTATGGCAGCTGCTCAGCATCCTGCTGACATCCCCTCAGCATTCACTTCAACACTCCAAAGGCTTCTCCTGTGACTTCCTAAAAT
>LZPO01017296.1:429058-511867 GCA_001675575.1 Neotoma lepida | reverse complement strand
ATACTAGTTGATTTCAAGACTTACTATAAATCTTCACAAGTTAAGACAATCTGGTTTTGGAAAGGGGTAGGCATATAGATCCATCGAGAATCCAGAAGCAGAACAAAACATAGACAGATGAATTTTGGAAAAAGGCATTAGGTCAATTTAATGGGGGGAAAGAAAGCTTTTTTAAGCAAGTGTTTTTAGAATAACTAAAAAGAGATATAAGGAAAATAAAATTTAACCTCTCCATACTCACTCCACATAAAAGAATTAGAGGACAATAGACCTAACCATAAAAGCTAGGACCATAAAATTTCTAGAAGAAAATGCCTGAGAAAAATCTTTGTGAACTTAAAGGAAGCAGATTTTTCTGATACAGTCTAGCCATAAAATAAAATACTGGTAAATTGGACTTTGTAAGATTAAAATTTTCTGCTCATTAAGAGATTATCAAGGTTCAGGATGTAGCACAGTAGTAGAACATTTGCTAATCATGCCTTTTTTTTAACCTTACAGGTCCTTTGCATATATATTATGGCTTCCAGCTTTGTGTTTTTATGGGATATCTGTGTGTGCCAATGTGTGTATGTGTCTGAGTCTATAGGTGTTCTTTGTGCTTTTTCTTTGGCTCTTTTTCTTCTGTTCATTTGTTTTGTCCTATTCTGATTTATTTGTTTGTTCGTTTATATTTTATCTTATTTTATTATTTTTAGATGTCTGTTTTCTAATGAGAGAGAGAAAGAGAGGGAGGGAGGAAGTGTGTGGGTTCGGGTGGGTGGGGAAGTAGGGAGGATCTTGGAGGAGTTGGGTGAAGGAAAAACCATAATCAGAATATATTGTCTGAAAAAATCTACTATCAATTAAAAAAAAGTCTGGGCTTAATCCCCAGCATGAAGAGTAGGGAGATTGGCATCATTAAAAAAATTAAGTATGGCACAAAACACTAGGTGTGCTTGTAATTTATAATATTAGCATAGAACTTTTACTTAACATATACAAAGAACTACTGCAATTTAGTAACATCAATAAAAGAGAAAAACAATTGAAGATGAGGAAAAACCTTAACTATACAGCTCACAAGACGAGATGTACGACTGTCTAGTAAGCACATGGCACATGAAAATATTTTCAATGTTATTTGTCATTAAAGAAATATAAATTAAAACCACAATGAAATTACATATGTGCTAGAATGCATCCTAACACATCCAATGTCAGTGACAATGCAGAACAACTAGAATGCTGACGCTTTGCTTGTGTGAGTATAAAATGGTACAATCATTCTTTGAGGATTCTTACTTCCACCCATTCCTTATAAATCTAAACATACACTTGCTCTACAGCTAAGCAATTTCACTCCTAGGTATTGACACAAGAAAAATTAGAAATCAATAAAAAAAGATTCATGCAAGAACATTCTTATGAATTTTACTAATAGCCTCAAAATTGAAAAACCAACTTAAAGGGATAAATAAACTGTGATATTCATGTATTTGGTGGGGTCAATGGATGGGGGAGACACTGAGACAAGGTTTTACATGTTGCCTAGGCTGGCCTGGAACTTTCTACACAGTCAAGGTTGGCCTCAAACTCTTCACCGTTTTGCTTCAGCTTCTCTGGTGCTGGGATTATAAAATTGTGCCACCACACCTGGCAAAACTGTGTTACACTCTTACAGTGGATTATTGCTTTGCAACTAAAATCCAAATTACTGCTATATATTGCAATGTGAGTTAATTCCAAAAATACTATCTTGAATCAAAGATGCCGGACTTCTTTAAAAATCACTCTAGTGATTCAATTTATGAAACTTTGAATGGGAAAATCTAATGTGACAAAAGTCTCAATAATGGGTTGGCAAAGGCAATGAGAGACTGGCTTGAAAGGAGTACTGAGACTTGGAGTCATAAAAATATACTATTCTTTGTTTGGGGAGGGTGCAGATGGGTATATCAAATCTCATTCAGCATATAAAACTTGCTCATGACTCAAACCACATTATCCTCTTCTCCCTTAATAACGTTATGCTGAGAACTACTATACTGTATTATCATTTATTATTTTCACACATTGTCATCCATTTAAACTTTCTTGAGTCCCTTGGGTAGAACTTGAGGACTCTATTATTTGTTGATTGATTATCAGACAGATTACTTGTTGAATAATAATCCTACAATAAAATGGGAAAGAAAATTATTATATAACATCAGAAAATGTCCACTGTTTCTAGCCTTCTGGGAGTTAACCTCATTGCAAACATAGGTCCCCATTCCCAATGAAAAATCTTAAGAGGTCATGTACAATGGGAAGAAGCATAGCCTCCTTCGGGTTCTACAGCCCAAGGTCATGGGCAAAGCAAATACCACTACATTTTCCCTTTTTGTTTAAATAAGGTTCTAGACTTAATGCAAACTATATACAATAAGAATGATTATCAAGTATTCTCCAAGAGAGACAAAGTGTAATAACATAAACAAAAATGGAACTACGATCAACAAGAACAACATCAAACAAGACATGCTAAATGTCCAGAAATGTCCAGATCATAGGTAAATGGCAAATTACCGAGATTACTCCAATAGCTGTCCTATCCTGAAGACGATTCTAACTCTAGTACTTCATATGTTCTAGCTAAGATACGAGAAGATTTTAACTGTAACTATCTAGTCTTCAACTCCACCAAAGACCTGAGAAGGAACATAATAATACCTGAGAAAACGGAAAATGAGGAGAGAGGTGGCTCAGCGGTTAAGGGCACTGACTGATGTTCTAGAGGAAGCAGGTTCAATTCCCAGGTCATCTAGAGTCTGATCATGGCAGGATGGATGGATGGATAGATAGATAGATAGATAGATAGATAGATAGATAGATAGAAGGGACCACGTGACCCCTCTCTCTTCTTCCTTTTAAGAGGTCACATACAACAGCAAAAAGCACCGCCTCCTTCAGGCCCTATAGCCCAAGGTCATGGGCAGAGCAAATATTACTATAAAAACCAATAACCCAGAGTCATATATGTTTTATTTACAACAAAAGAAGAGGCAAGAAAATAAGAGTAAGCCTTTGTCTCCTAGAATTTTGAGGTGATGTCATGTAATTATTACTGTATTTCTTAACCTGAGTAAGACAGACCAAGAGACATCTGATGAATCACCTTTTCATTCATAAACCCCTGCTCATATCTTTCATCACTTTTATACTCCTAGAATAATAGCAGAGACAGTACTTGATGGGCCTGCATTATCAGATGCTATTGGAAAGGTCTAGATAAGAGTGCTGAACCACCTATTAGTATTCTGCATGCGAACCCTTCTCTATAACCCAGAGTCATCTGTATCCTGGCAACCCTCAAAATTTCATTCTCATTGAATTGGTAGATCTTTATCAAAATATAATTATAGCCTTAATTTGAAAGATAAATTTTGATTGCCAGTGCCATGCCCAAAGGAAGAAATAATCAGGTGGGAGAGTGCTTAGGCACAATTGTTAACCATATAATCAATGTCATGAATTATCCATTCCTAAAGCGCGCACACGCGGGCGCGCGCGTGCACACACACACACACACACACACACACACACACACACCATCAACACCACCGCCACCGCCACCACCAACAACAACACAACTTTGGGGGAAGTTGTGAGGCATAGAGTAATCAGGAAAATCCTTGTGGTACCAGACTTAACCTTTGCTCATCTTCTCATGAGGTCACCCAAGTGCCAGTCATCTGTTCCTACATGGAGGCATTTGGTGAAGGGCTACTCCACATGCTTTGCTTTCTATACATGCTCATAGTGGCTCAATCTTGAACAGGAAGTAGTTTAGCTTACAAACTCTCATGAGTCAAGTTCCCTGGAAATAGACCTTGATACAAACATTAGTGTCGAGGAATCTTGTTAGGAAATGCTCTCTGGATTAACAACTGTAAAGAAACTGAATGAAATGGGACTGGACACAAAAAGAAATCATATAGTCCAAAATCTTGGACTAGTGTTCCAGGCATGGAACTGTTTGGAAGTGAGATGGCTCTGCAGAGATGTCCTAAACTGAGCCAAAGTGACCAGGCCTTTATAGACTTGTACTGACCAGTCAACAATCTGGGAAAGGGCATGATCTTGGGTGATTTTCTTCAGTGGAGGAAATTCTTAGAGAAAGACTCAGCTGTGACCCATCAGCTATGTGCATTCATGTCTGATGAATGAGTGACTTGGATATAGGTGCATGATTCTTGGTGAAGAGAGGGAAATTGGATAGTGTGTCAAAGTAGCCCTTGCACCTCCATTGACTATAGTGACTCTGGAATCTGGGGGAAATAATCTGAACTGGACTACACATGAATTGAACCATGAAAGAAGCTCTATGCCCTGAGACAGCAAGGGCTTCCAATGTGCATGCTATGTTCCCTCACAATGTGTGATTTTTCTCTGGGACATCAGAACTAGTCCTACCTTCTCATTCAGTTGGTGCACTCCCAACTTTCTAAAACTGTAATTTGCTGGGGAGTTGGTACTGTTATCTCTTTCACTGACTAAGTGACCAAGAACCTGAAACTAGACAGGTCATGGGACTAGGGAAAAGCCTACTACTACTATTCTGCTATAGGAACATAGCAATAAAATGACTCCTTATGACATATTGCTATCTCCAATAGATCAGTGCACTGCTCAACCTTCATCAGAGAAGCTTCTTCTTGTCGTATATGGGAACTAACACAGAGACTCACAACTGGACGATGTGTAGAGTGAGCAAGTTTGAAGTACTCATCTTTAAATGGGATGTCATCATCAATCCCCTCCTGCTAAGGCTCAGAAATCTATGTGAAAGAGGAGGTGGAAAACTGTGAGAGCCATCAGTAGCGAATGATTTCAAGGACATAGTGTCTTCCAGACACAATATGGTTGATACATACACGAACTCAAAACCCGCACAAAGTCAAACCAGACCAAACAAAACCTCCCAGCATGGAGAAGGTAAAGTGTATAGAAAACTTCACCCCTAACCAAGAAATTATTTGCAATCAATACCTTCCAGGAAAATCAGTTTTCTTCAATGAAGTGTCACTGCATATATCAACCACACTCCAGGGCAGCGCCCATGCCGAGGAGTAGTTGCCCAACACAAAACAGACTCCATGATTATTTTTCTTTGTGCTTTTTCTTTCTTTGTACTTATTGGGGTTTGTTTTGAATTTCATTTTTATATTATTGGTTTTTTTGTTTTTGATAGAGAGTAAAACAACATGAAGTTGGGTGGGTAGGGAGGTGGGGAGGATCTGCGAAAAGATGGGGAGGGGAAATAATATGATCAAATTACACTATGAAAAAATTAAATAATAAAAATTATATATTTCATGAATATATGTGTGTGCCTGAGTGTATATGTGTGCACTCTATATATGCAAGTACCTGCAAAGCCAGGAGATAACATTGGATCTGCTGGAACTGGAGCTCCAGAAGATTATGAGTCTCTCTCTATATGGGTGCTAGTAACTGAACCCAGGTCCTCTACAAGAGCAGCAAGTGCTCTTAATCTCCAAGCTGTCTCTCTAGGCCCCTGTTGTGTCTTTTAAGATGGATACCCTTGAGACATGAGAGGAGGCAAGAGAGCAGAAGTCACACACTTCAGCTCCTTTCTTCAGGCTTCCGTGCTCTTTTAGAGTATAAATGGTTCATTAGTTTGGGGATGGAGAAAGAACCAAGCATGCATAATAGTATTGCTTCACTGAGTAGAACGAATGGATTTTATTTTATATACTTTGCAATATCCAGTTAAACTCTTCCTGAGACCTTTGGAAAACCTTGAATTTGTAAATGCAGAGGTTTTACCTCTGTGGCAATCTGTTTCCATGCCCCTAGTATTTATGGCCTCAATTAATCCCTTCTCCTGGATGTGTTCTTGCTTCTTTCCATTGTAAAAATTAGCCATGTGTTCAATCAGAAGGCCTAGCAGCTTCTCCCTCTATAGTCTTGGGGACCCTGAGCGGTAAGGTAAGTCATCCAGCTACCCAAGGGACAGAAGCACAGTCAGCTGGGCATCTCATGGGAATCTAGCCCTCAAGTGACATGCCATCTGACCTGCCACCTGAAAGCCTAGCCAGAATGGCTAGCTAAGTTCATCCCAGACTGCAGAATAAAACACCAACAGATGAGCAGCTATTGCTCAAGCCAATAAGGCTTGGGGTGATTTCTCATGCAACAGTAAAAAGAAGAACCCCAAATAGCAGCAATCTCAAGGTCGAGTACCCACCCCACCATGTCCACTCACTACCTTTCAACATCACAACAGTCTTTTCTCATTCAATGACCACTTCTAACAAATAAACAAACTTTGGGTTCTCTCAGAATAGTTACTGCATACACAATGATGACTAGATCAAAATTGTTGAAAGAAAAGAAAGGGAGGAAGGGAGGAAGGGAGGGAAGGAAGGAGGGAGGGAGGAAGGNGGGCGAACTCAAGCAGAAGTGGGAGCAAGCAGAAGGGAGGACCTGACAGGGAAGAGCGCCAGGAACTTTGGGGAAGACAGCATGGCTAAGGGAGGGAGGGAGGGAGGGAGGGAGGGCAGGCAGGCAGGCAGGCAGGCAGGTAGTCAAGCCTCACTAGGTTGCTAGAGCTGGAGGTTGGGGGTTGGGATTCTTCACTAAGTAGTTCAATACTTTGTGTTAATTTCATAGGCTTGGGGCTCAGAGTTGTAAGTTCAGAAAACTTACAAATGACTCCCTGCCACCCACTTTCAAGGTCACTCACTAAAAGATGAGACTAAGAATGTTAAATCTTGAGTAGCATGGTCTATGCTAATTATATGCCCCAGAAAGGACTGGACAAGAAATCCACCAGTTCAGAGAGGACACATAGTAAAAGAACCCAGAGCTGTCCTGCTCAGAATCAAACTTCACATCTGTCACTTATTAACCAAAACCCCTCTGGGAAGTCACTAGGTCTTTAATGCCTCCATTTCTTCACCTGTAAATGGGAGTCATAACACTTCCTACTTCCTAAGACTATTGTGAAGACTGAATGAACTAATATATGTATAGAGCATAGATAAATGCCTAGTTATTCTTTGCCTGGCTGTAAATGATTGTACTGTAGGAATTGGGAAGAAATGTACATGGATTTTAAATCATATAAATAGCTCTTTTAGTGACTACACACTAGGAAAGGATGCCAGCTTTCAGAAACTATATCCTATATAATTGCTCTCTTAAGAGGGCAGGGTCAGTATGGCATGGTGGAAGGAGTGTGAGCCAAGAAATGTGGATCTAGATTCTTACTAAAGCCCTGCTTTAAACTAGCTACAAGATGCAGGAAAAGTTATCTAAAAGATGGGACTAATGACAGGGACTTTGCCTAAAGAGGCTGAACCAGATAGTCTCTCTGAGAGCCTCTTGTTTCTACACCTTTCCAAATCTCTTTGAGGTGGAAAGGGGGGAATGGAATCACCATCAGTTTTGAGATGGAGATCTGAACTGAATTTGGTCAAACTCAAAACACCAAAGCAGAGGTGGAGGGGGATAGGCAGTTTCTTTATGCAAGAGAATATATTAGTCATGCACAGACTGCACACAGCCTATACTTGCTAGGCCCCTGGCAGTTAGATGTGGTCATGTGGTTGAGTTCTGGCCATGGACTTGGATAACAAGTGCTCCTTCCAGGGCAACCTTCCACAATCTCATTTTCTTCTATTGCTGACTTGGGCAGAAGCCCCAGCAGGGACTCCAAGTCTCCAGAGAATAGGAAAGCCACAAGAGGGGACACGATTAGGCTGCTTATCACAGCAAACCCCAAAGCTGATTAGACTTCATGTATATAAGAATGGTATGTTATCCATCTGAGGTTTAGGGTTTATATGTTGCCTCCTTGAATGATATGCTCTTTATAGGCCCCTAGTTAATTGCTAATTCAGGTTCTGATTTCAAGAAGAAACTGACCTTCAACCTAAGACCAAGAGATCATTGACATTTTATTTGTTACAGGTTGAGCCAAACCAATAATACGGACTTGGGAAATCTGAATTCCAACTCGCAGTCTCCTAACCCTCTACGTCTAAGCCTCTACTCTTCTAAGCTGGACAAAGGAGACTGCCCCCATACTGGGGCACTGGGCTGTGTTTAGTTGTAATTTGTCCTATGTGTTTCTTTAGGGAGTTAAACATGAGAGCTTTAAGAGGAACCAGTTGGTATTTGCAAGACTCTACAAGAAGACCAGAAGGATGGATATCTCAGGTGTTCTGTTGTCTGGTCTCATCCTCTAGATCAAGATTGAGATCTTAATATTTCCCAAATATTACAGTTGTGACCTATAGAAAATTAAGGCAAAGTTTCAAAATCAACATTCACTTTGAAAGAAAAGCGAGAAATCGCCTGAGAGGTTCTGGCTCCAACCCGGAGCCAGTGCTGGACATTGACACCTTTGCTTTTTAATTTGTTTCTTTTGCTGTACATAAATGGCCATTTATATTTTTCAGCAATTACCACCAAATTCTTGCAAAATAATTCCCATTATTCAACCATATCAGGAATACAGAGTCCATTTTATATAAAGCTTGGATTTGCCACCCTTGCACCAAAGAAAAGTGAACATAGGAGAAATGGAGGCTTTTGAAAATAAATAATAGGAGAGGCCCAACAGGGTCACAAGACCTAGGACTCCTAGGAGAGGACCTGGGCTTCCTCTTATCTGCCACCATTATTGAAAATTCCTCAGCCCCTTTCTGAATCCATTCCATGTGGCCCCTGCCCCATTAGCTGAAGGCAGGCCTCCTCAGAAAGGCTGAGAACCTCTGGCACACCAGGAAAGAAAGGAGTGGTACACTGGCTACACTATGAAGCTGGCATGATTTAAGTGCTACCTGGACCCGATGGTCCCCCTGTATTCAAAGCCCAACTCATTTAAGGTGGGGGGAGTGGCCTGCTGGCTCCTGAAACACAGAGTGGGAAGCCCCACGTATAATGCTGGGTGCAACTCAGAAGGAATGTAAAGCCCAAATGTCCACGAACGGGGGAAGGGAAGGGATCCCTTTCCAGGTTCCCATCCTCCAATCCTGCAGCCCAGTTGCTCTGGGGCTCCCACAGAAAGGGATGAGATGCTCGGCAGAGCTGCTGCCCTTTCACACAGACCAGCACTACAGTCTCCCAGCCTTGACCTGAGCCTGGAGCCTGCGTGGCTCCACTCTCAGGTTATCTGGCAGTTCAAGTTTGCCTCCCACCAGGCAAATGGAAGGGAGACCCCAGCCCTGGAATGGTGGGGTCAAAGCAAGCTGCATCTCCAGCCGCAGGGCTATTTTTAGATGCTGTTATCTTTGCCTTGCTCACATGCAGCTGCGAAAAACAAACTGGTGACCGAGGGGCACACAACTGCAAAATAGAAAACCCATAAAACAAGAGCTTCCAAACTCAAGAGCATTTCACGCTATGACAGAACACTATTCCACAATGGCCAGGTCTGCCTAGCCTTCCCCTGAGGGAGGCCAGTAGGGCTTTGCTCTTTTACTGCAAACGCATTCCTGGCTTGGTCCAGCTTTGGCTCACCAGACAGCAAGGCTAATCAGCCAGGCAGCCATACTTATGGCCACGGATGGTGACCTCCTGGGACAGGTATGCCAAGGGAGCAGAATCGATGGGGTTAACACTGCCACAAACTGAAAAGCTCCAGCTCTCTCAGTTCTTTCCTCCAGCCCATCCTAACAGTTCCTCTGCCTTTCAGCGTCACAGCTCCATGACAGTGAAACCCCTGCACAGGCAAAATGTCACCCAACATTAAGTACTAAAGCAGGAAAACAGGAGAGAACCCCAAGCGGGATCCCCGACTTCTCTCAGGGATGAGAGCACCCTCCCCCAAGGCCAAGCCTCAGGTCGCTCTTCCACTCACAGTGCCTCAAGTCCCCATGTCCCCTTCAGGCAGCCCAACACCAGACACTGCAGCCTTTGCAGACCCCTCCACCCAGCCGCCAAGGGTCTGGACAGCAGCTTGGAAAAGTGGCGCCCCGCCCCAAAACCCGAGATGGGGGTAGGGGGTGGGGAGGCGGCGGCAAACTTCAAAGCTGCAGCTGCAATATGCTTTTTTAAAAATAATAATAAATGTCCCTCGAAAACCAACAGGGTTTCATTTGTCCCTCCAAGCTATGTGTGGTCCACCTTGACCGCCCGCTCACCCTCACTCAGCGCTGCCAAGGGGATCAGGCTCTCTCAGACCTCAGCCGCGGGGATTTCCTCTCAGGCAAGCGCGCGGCTGGGCTGCCGTCCATGCCTCCTCCACCCCCAAGTTCATCCACAACCCAGAGGTGCGAAAAATTAGTTTAAAATTATGCCAATTGCCCATACCCCTTCCCCCCAAGCTGGTCCCCTCTCACACACACCCGCGTGGCCTGGGCTGCGAGTCATGGAGCATCCCGGAGGGTTGCGGTGGGGTGCCGCGCCGATGCTAGCCTCCCCCGGCGTCCGCTCAGGCTCCGGCTCGGCCCTGGGCAAGCCGCCCACGCATCTTTCGCCAGGTGCAGAAATCCTACCGCCCGTGCGCCCTGGGCGCGCCGCCGGGCCCCGTGCCGGCTCCCCGGGAATGCGGCCGTCAGGTGAGGTAGGCATGCGTGCCGGCTCCGCAGCGAAGCAGCAGCTGGCTGGGGCGCTGGGCTGGGGATCTGCCTCTTCTCCCTCTCCCCGCAAAGGAGAGGCCTCTCGGGGGGCGGGAGGGGGGCTTTCCAGCGCCTTGGTGCGTTACGACCGCATTCCCCCTTCCTTTTTTTTTCTTTTATCTTAGTTTCGCCTTCAGATGCTAGAAGAGAGATCTCAGGAATCCATGCCCAGTTCCAGTCTAACTCAGTCCACAGGCAGAGAGAGAATTATGAATGGATGCTGCCTTCTGATGAGGAAGTCGACTGGGGAGGTCTCTGCGCACGGCGCGCTCCATCAAAGCAGGGGCATTGGCCCCTCCACTGCTTCAATGCTGCAGGCTGAGCCACCTAATTGACCACTGGGAAATCAGGTGCCGGGAGACCTGGGCGGGACGAAGCCCCGGGGCCACGCTGGGATCGAGCGCCTGGCCCGAGTAGACAGCTTCGATTTACAGCCCAGTGAATGGGGAGGACTGCGGCAGCCAAACCTCCCGGGCAGCAGGCAAGATTGCACCAATGCTCCGCAGACAGCCACCCGGCTCCGCGAACATCTCCGGTCTCCGCTGGGCTAGAAAGAACCTGGCTAGAAAGAATCTGTCCCCTACTGCCAGCCGCAGTGATCTGCAGGTCTCAGCCCCCAGCCCGAAACTCGGCGGCGCGCGGGAGCCGGCCTGTGCGCTTCCACGAGCTGGGGGTTGCGGAGGATCCCGGATCCGGATTTCTTGTACCTGTGCGATAGTGCGACCGCTGTGGCTGCGCGTTACCCATACCCAGAGTGGCAGCAGACTCTGCACATCACCAACAGACTGGACCCACCGCGGCTGCTCAGCACCGCACCCCCGTGGCTCCCCTCTCACATCCCTGTCCCCAGCCTCTGGCCATAGCAGAGGAATTGGAGACGCCAACCATGGCAAGCCCACCTTCTAAAGCAAAAGCACTGAGATCAGCTATGGCATGTGCTGGCATGTAACAGGGGCAGAGGGGCAGGGAAAAAATGTGACATTGCATCCCCTCCCCCCCATTCATCTCTGGACTCTGAAGCCTCACATCTAGACACAACTCACTCTTCCCTGGCTTAAACACACTGCAAGGACAATGCCTTTGCAGCCGTGTATTAATCTCCAGGGAAGGATGATTTACTAGACCAGCTCCGAGGTTGAATCAGGATTAAAAACCATGACACTGTGTGCCCATGCCTTAGGCAGGCAGGTTCTATATATAACAAGCCAGTGCAGAAGGCAGAGTCATTTAGGGCCACTTAAAACAACGCTTATGAGATACAATCTAATATATAGCAAGGAGGAAACCAGTGAATAAAATTATCCAAAGATGCCTTGTGGAATGCCTGGTTTTGCTCATTTGTCTTGAGGCTTTTGAAACTCATTTAGGGGAAACTTGACTATTTTTTGACTGGGCTGTCTATTTGTAAATAGGGAGGTTGATGCCCTGGGCAGATTTGCATGTATGAGCAAAATTCTGTCCACAAGGCCTTCAACTCCTGCATAATTCACAGTTGTGGTGAGGCACACATTTTACCAAGGTCACAAGAAATCACGGGGTATGCAGGAGCACTGAGTAAAGACTATTTCCTAATTGGCATTACTATGAATTAATGATTGTGGTCACATGAAGAATCACATTGAACCCAAGTTCGTCTGTGTTGGCAGCACTCCTCCAACCCTGCTCATGCCAAAAGGCTTGGAGGGCCTCCAGCAGCCAGCAAGGGCAGGGAATCTGGCCTGAGTTCCCATGGAAGACAGTGTCCAGGACAAGAAAGATAAGGGAAAGAGAAGCTGTAGCCACTTTCCCAGTGAGCCATGAACCCCAAAGTTTAAAGGGTGAGTAGGCAAAGGAAGAGGTGACCAGAGAGGAAGAGAGAGATGATTCTGAGAAGCTGGAAGTCAGGATGGGGATAAGTCCCACATCAGAAGCTAGGGAATGACAGAGTCCCAGGATCACAGTGTGATCAAGAATGCCAATGCCATATGTCACAGAGATATTAATGAGGAGGACAGCCCTGGATCTGGGAAGCTTTGGGATAGTCTGGAGGTGAAGCTACTCATAGGAGGGTTGGGATGGGTAGGAGAAAGGCAAGAGTTTTTTTTTCTTTAGCTCTTTTACTTGACAGACCAGCAACAGCAGCAGAATCAACCAATGGGGGGCGGGCATCAGAAATGATGTCCACAAGCCCCCACCCGGACTTTCTGCATCACACTGATGGTGAGGTTCAGTGGCCATCTATCTTCATGGTAGGAAGCTTTCAGACCAACTTCAATGGGAGCAAGGCTCCATCACACATGAGCTCCAACTTCCCAGGCATTAAGAATAGAATTTATGTAAGGGTGACCAAAATGGCTACCTTCCACAGCAATCTTGGACAAGACTGCAGGTAGCTGATGGCCAAGTCACTAATCACACAGCTCCAGCAGATGAACTACTTCCTCAGGTTTTCAGGGCTGCTCCATCAAGGGGGAACCTTGACAATGAGGAATGCAGAATTGCAAATGGTGATGAAAATAGCCAATTCTTTGACCCTTCATATTGAAATGTCCAATACTTAGGTGGTTCTTAATAGTGGTGATGGAATTAATGTGACCAGATTATTTAAATTTGAGCAGGGTTTTAGCAAGTCCTACAGAGTAAAGAAAACAAATATGAGCTTTGAACTCAGAAAGACCGGAGTCTTTTTTTCTTTAGCTCTTTTAAAAAATAAGATTCTCAGAAAGAATCCTAGCTTCTATATCCACTAGCAAGTGTGGCTTTGGTAACATTCTTTAACTTCTCCATGATTTGGTTTCTTCACTTGTGAAATGAATGTAAGAATATCTAATTTAGAGGGATGCTAAGAGAGTAAACAAAGCAACAGTTAAAAAGCACAGTGTTGATGCCTGACATATAACAAAAGCTCAGTGAAGGTAGAGCCTTCCTGTGTTTGAGGTCTTCACATACAGTGCTCATACTGTATGTTTGCCCTGGGGTTCCCATGATCTGTGCAGTGGTTGGGGTACCTGAAGCTTTCTATGGATCAATGGTTCAAATGGAAGCACGTACTGTCAAGTATTATACTGGCTGCTAGAAGAGACAGAGCAGGGAACAATACCCATTGAAGCTAACATTCTAAGGACTTAGTTTATATCCAAGTCCATGTGGGTGTCATGCTTATTTTTATTGGAAGCCAAGTATACCAGGTCTCAGGAGAAAGAATTGCAAATGTGTCCTCCCTTAGACTAGTGAAGATCTACAGCAAGTTTTATCTGAAAAGAGCCAGACAGAAAGTATTTTAGGCATTGCAAGCTATGTAGTCTCTGCTATAACCACTTTTGTCTGTTGTGGTAGCTCAAAAGCAGCCAAAAGGAATGCATATGTTCCAATAAATGTTTGTGTTAATCACAAAAACCAGGGAGTAGGTGGGATTTAGCCACTGGCTCTCCTTTTTTAATCTTTGACTGACAATGTGACTCAAACACAATTCTTTTTCACTGGTTTTGTTACTCTTAGGTAAGGTAAGGTCCTTTTGCTAGCATGAGGTTGGAAACAAGAGGAACTGACCAATGGAACACTGGATGTGTGTCTCCAGGCACCACCCATAAAATTCCTACCCATTCCCTACTATATTTTTCTCTGCTGGCTAAACAGAGGCTCCATGGGGCAGTGGAGCCCCAAGATGGGTACTCAAATGACTAGACAATGACCTGAATTAGACTTAGCTAAGTGAAAAATAAGCTACCGAAATGTTGGAGATTTTATTCCAGAATTTGCCTACCTTGAGTAATTCATTTTCCTATCTCTTTAATCAGACGATAGAAAACACAATTTAATGCTTTGCTGATTACTTAGGGTCTTTATTAAGAAGGCTTATTATTGGTCTCTATGGTAACACATTTCTAAGATACTTTTTGGATTTCCAAGCTCGTGTTCTTTGATATTTAGTTCTTAGCTGTCATTCCTCTCACCCTCTTTCTAGCTCCTTCCCTATAGTTGGAATTCACAGTGGGCTCAGTTCACCTCTCTCCCCACCAATCATATCCCCTCCTTATGTTTACCTGGAGCTACTTTCTGGCTTCAATCTCTTTGGCTCCAAAACATACCCATAGCTGGGTGACATCTGTCCACTAAAAAACTAATCGTCTGAGCAAGAGCCTTCAGGATAAAATGCACGGGCTCACTGACAACTCTTTACAGCCTTGAAAAACATCCTTCTCGGTAAGCTTTCGCTTATTTCCAGGCTTAGGGCTGTGTTCCAGAAAGCTAAAGTCATTGGAAGCTCAGCAGCTCTGAGAAAAACAGACAATTCTGCATTGTCCAGCCTATGCATTTTCAAAGCTTTATTTCTTCTACCAGCTATGTTGGGGGATTCCATAGTACAGGTTCTACTTCTATCCCTTACCATTCATGGACTCTTTGATTTTTGAAATACTGCCTCTCTCCACATGCTGGAATATACCTTTTTAAAATTCACCATTTCTGTGTAATTGAGTATTTCGTTGATGCCAACAGATCTTAGTTGGCACCTATTTTGTTGGAGCTGGGAAAATGGATTGTAAAATGCTACATAATTTCATCTAGTTCTAGAGGTGGTATATTATCCTTGTATTTATGGAGAATTTACCAAGAAAATTCAGCCATGTGTTAGACTTGGAGTCTGAATTATAGTGAACAGTGAGAATGTGGTCTTCTCCCAGCATGAAATGGAAATCTGAAGAGGAATCAGTGAGGCCTGACCAAGGAGAGGGAGAACAGAGAAGACCAAGGGACTCTAACTACCTTGACAGTCTCATTTTCAAGGTAAGGCTGTTGTTGAAAGAAAAAGTATGATCCAATTTAAAGATCCTCTGCTTTTTCCCCTAAAAATCCAAGAAGGGTAGAAATCGTCTACCAGGTTTTCTCTAGGTCTGTCATTCTGCCTGTTACTCTATGAGACCTGGAGACCAAATTACCTTCCAAAGGAATTTCCAATGGCCAGTATTTATTTATTCTCCACATTTCTGCTGAGCATTCATAATGGACAACTATACCCATCACTATCAGTGTCTGTAAAGGCAGACACATGTTCATATCTGGGTAAACTTTTTATCCCAAGCTGACCTTGTTGGTGACCACAGGGATCCCAATTCCAGCTCTACTGCTTTCTGAGCACATCCACCTGCTCTTTGTGTTTGCCTAGGGCTACTTCCCAGCTGTATTCTCTTTGGCTCTAAAATGTAGTAAGTCCCCAAATGGATACTCAGATTTGCCTCCTAGGCTTACTTCTCTGGAGTTATTGGATGTCCCCTCCATCGATATGGATGTGGCTAAACTTTACTTCTCATCTATTCTAGTAGCAGTCATTAGATCACTCATTCATAAAGAACCGTTGTTTATTCATACGAATTTTATACAACAACAAATGTTTTGTTTTGTTCTCCAGAGCAGGGGATTGAACCCTGGGCCTCACGCATGCTAGTCAAGTGCTCTACCACTGATCTTTATCCTCGGCCCTTATCACAACAAATGTAAATTAATTTCAGAGCCCAAATACCTAAGTTAGTATCTATATGGCTGCCTGAATAGATTTTCTCTCTCCAAATTCTCCAAACCATCTGGCATAAACTACTGTATTGTGACCTGTTAAAATAAGTAACAGCTGTGATAATCCCTCTGGATTTATAGCAAGCTATAAAACTTTGCATATACTAGCAATGCATATAAAATAATAAATAAAACCATTATCATTCTGTGCTGTTTTGGTGGGAATTATGATGATTTAGCCAAAATGGAACCCTATGGACTGCATCAGAGCAGAAGTATTAAGCAGAGATTTTTGTCCAAACTGGCTTCCTCTAGCCCCAAAAGACTAAGTTTGCTACTTGAAACTCCTGGTTATTTTCAAAAACCTTATCCAGTGCAAATGCAATGCACCCTTTCTGAAAGGACGTGATTACAGAGGCTTTTCCCAGCTCCTATTATTTCAAAGTTTTTTTATGACAGTGCATTCCCCAGATATCCCACAGTATATCCATTCAGAGCATGAAAAAAAGGTAAGCACAACTTAAAAATATAAAATAATTTATAGCACAAAACCTAAGGGTTTTTTTTAGTAACTGTTAACTGTAACTTATGTTTGCAAACACTGCCAAGATTCCAGGTTAAAAATATTTTATCAAAGTCATCTCTCAAATGTAAGAAACACATGGGTAAAAAGACAGGCTGGTATCTGGCAGAGAAAAGGACAAAGCCACTTTGATTCTAAGCAAAAGACAGTTACCATGCCCACTGCACATGGATTTCACAAATGTAAGGATACAAGGAAAGAAAGCAAGGAATGGCATGACTAACGACATGAGATGACTCTTTACTAGGTTCTGGATATTACACCATAATCTCATTTAGTCTTCCCAACAGCCCTATGCCTTAATAATTATCATTCCTGTTTTATGGTTGAGGAAATTGATGCTCAGAGAGATTAAGTAACTTGCCCAAGGGCATCCAGACAAGGTGGTGATGTAGAGTGTGAATTCAGTTCTATTTGATTCCCAAGTTTTTTCCCTTTACTCCACCTTTTTGGATAGCTATTCATCTGCTATGGCCCATGGAAATTTCATGGGCAGTAGCCCATTGTCAGATGAGAAATTTCCACATCTTTCTTTCCTATTTGATTGCAAGCAGGAGATTCATCATTATCAGAAGAACTTTGGAGTCATTTTGATTTACATGTATAAAAACTTGCAGACAAATTATTTGGCTATTATGATAGATTTCAGAAACAGCCACAGTACTTTTTAGTTCTTCGCATCAACAGGTAGAGTCTATTTCTGAGCAGGCTTATGACTTCATTTGACCAATAGAGTGCAATAGAAATTATGTTGCATACATTCTGATCCTGGACCACAGAAGCCTTAGAATTTCTGCTAACTGTAGTTGCTAACCATACTTGCTGCATCTCTACAAAGGAGTCAGGACAAGCCTTCTGAATGATGAGACAAGTATGGCCTAGCACCACCCCCAACACACACACACACACACACACACACACACACACACACGCATGCACGTGCACACACACACACACTTGTCTTGGATCACAACCTGCTAGCCACAAGGCAAGTGCAGGAGTCCACCCTGGCTCACAAACCTTAGCTGACCTACTCCAATTGCATAGGCATGCACTATAGAATTTAATTGAGCCAAGTTATCCCTAAGCAGAAAACCTACCTGTCAGATCCCAAAGAAACTCGGGACAAATGGCTAACTGTGGTACCTATTAACATACCAAAGTGTCTGCTTGGCCTCTAGACTTCCTCAGTATCTGTGGCTCCTCTCAGCAATTCTCACCCTGCCCCCTACCCTAAGCCTCTCCAGCTCAGGGGCTTCATTTCCCATCCCCCAGCTTCTCTTTCCTATATAACCCCGCCATTTGGGCCATGTGCTCTCTTGATTCTTCTCTTCTCTGGGCTCCTTTCTTGATGTCTTTGGCTCTCGCTTGGTCCTATTAGCCCTCTTTCTCCTTTCTTCCCTTCCTCTCTCACTCTCTCCCCCTCTCTTTCCTCTTGTGGCCTGCTTCAGTCTACTAGTCATGCTTAGCCCACTACTTTCTTTCTCTCTTCAAACGCCTCTGGCTATACTTTGTCTCGTATCTACAGTAGAAACTTTCTCCTCAACCATATCTTGGAGCGGTCATATCTTCATTTTCATTCACTATCTATTAAAAGTATTGGAGTGACAGGTTATGTGGAAAAAGCTAACTGATACAATTTTTCAAAAATAAATTCATGGTCATAGCTTCAAATAGATGCTAATGTTGAAATTATTGGTTTGAACAGGGCAGTGATAAAGAAATGCATTATAAAACAAAAGACAAATCTTTCTGAAGACTAGAACTTTTGTCAAACCTCAAAATCTTCACCTCATCTCAAATGACCCATGAATGTGCCAGTTCAGACACAGTACACCTAAATGTGACCCATGAATGTGCCGGTTCAGACACAGTACACCTCAATCCACGAATGTGCCGGTTCAGACACAGTACACCTCAATGTGACCCACGAATGTGCCAGTTCAGACACAGTACATCTCAATGTGACCCATGAATATGCCAGTTCAGACACAGTACANCTCAATGTGACCCATGAATATGCCAGTTCAGACACAGTACANCTCAATGTGACCCATGAATATGCCAGTTCAGACACAGTACATCTCAATGTGACCCATGAATATGCCAG
The DNA here is from genome assembly GCA_001675575.1 of Neotoma lepida. Classification (NCBI taxonomy): domain Eukaryota; kingdom Metazoa; phylum Chordata; class Mammalia; order Rodentia; family Cricetidae; genus Neotoma; species Neotoma lepida. The sequence goes on along the minus strand of LZPO01017296.1, from coordinate 493,071 downwards.
TTCAGACACAGTACACCTCAATGTGACCCATGAATGTGCCAGTTCAGACACAGTACTGGAAATTGACCTCTCTCCTCTGCTCCTGTTATGCCAGGGTTATGTTCAATTATTTAGTTTGAGGTAAAGAATCAGCAAGATGAGGGGGCCAGAGCCACCCTCAAGAAATAGTTGGGGAAGAGAAGGAAGAGAACAGGTGATACATTTAAAGGCTACAAAACCCAAAGCATGGGCTGGAGAGGTGGCTTAGAGGTTAAGAGCACTGACTGTTCTTCCAGAGATCCTGAGTTCAATTCCCAGCAACCACATGGTGGCTCACAACCATCTGTAATGAGATCTGGCGCCCTCTTCTGTATACATAATAAATAAAGTGTCTGTTAAAAAAAATGTTTAAAAAAAAAACCCAAAGCATAACCCAGGGAACTAGATTGTTTTGATTTTTTTCTTTTCTTTCCCTCCTTTCTTTCTTTCTTTATTTTTTTTCAGAATTTGATGTCAGCTTTGTTTTCAGCAGCCATAGCCGCAGCTATCTTCTTAAAGAGACAAGGGACTCAGAAACACAGGTGGGAGAGAGGGAAAGAAATGTGTTCACCCTCCCCTTCCCACACACTTTGGAAACTTACAGATGGAGATGCTTGAAAGGAAGGAAGGAATAATTATAAACTAAATTGGGGCCAAATTGAATTATCTCAGAAAGGAAGAAATAATGGCTACAACTAAGTACCTCGAGCCGTGGTTCTCAGCCTTAACTGAAAGCTAGAATTTCAACACAGCGAAAGCAACTCCCAAGTCTATGCTCTTAATCATGACGTTAATTACCAACTTTATTTAAGAGGAAAAATGTTCAGCATTTGGAGCTCCCATCAGTTTCAGCAAAAGCTATTTCTTCTGAAGAAAATGCTGGTGGATAATGTATTAGTTGACTACTCAACTATCTTAACATGTGGATGCTTGGGCTTTTTCTTACCAAATATGAGAGCCTTTGAACTTTGAATGATTTCATTTGTCTTTATCTAAGAGCCCTCTAGTTAAACAAATACACAAATAATTATACAGGCGGTATTTTCATCTGTACATTGAAGGCAGTTTTCATTTGGTATTTACAATACTGCAGGAATTAATTCATTTAGTTAATTTATCTTCTTCAGGAAAGGGTAAAAAAATGAAAAGGGGGGGTCCCTTTCAGTTAAGTCTGGCATAGTTTTAGAAGGAGTGTAAAAAAAATTAGGAAAAAGACTTTTGATTTGTGCCCTAAACAATTTTTCTGCCCTTGCAATTAAATGGGTATTCTATGTTTCCCCCAAAGAAGGCATTTTACCAACACACTTCCTGAATTTTCAAAGGCCTGACTCCAGTAACATTTTCAGCCTTTCTTAGTTCAAGCCTTGGGCTTGCTTCACTACTGTCTAGGAGCTAGCCAGATGGAATATGTCTTCAAGCATTCTGGAGTGGGGACAGAGCACAAGGATAGGGAGGTGTTGGAGAGGGCATGCTGTGTTTGGGAAGTACAAGCAAATGTGCATGGCTGAAAAATCAGGCTGATGCAAAGAGCTTCCACGATGTAATACGTGCATTATCATTCTGCAGTTAAAAAAAGACATTAAGGGGGAAAATATTGAGTCTAAGAATTCCTCCAGGCAGCCAAAAAGGGGTGCTTTTAGCCCAGGGCAGCTTCATGGCTCCCCAGAAACAGGAGGCCCCTGTGGTATAAAAATGACTCATTGTAGAAAGGTGATAAAGGTGTTTTTTGAGTTTTTTGTTTGTTTGTTTGTTTGTTTGTAGTTGCAAGAACTGAAAGAATAGCTGCAATCATATCATCTACTTTGTATGTTGCCCAGAGACATTATAATGCCTCCCAGCATCTTCACCAGAGTGGTGAAGTTAAAAAATGATAGAACAAGCTGTCTTCTTTGATATCACTGAAAACACCATCTCTTTATGCTGACCTGCCAGCCTGTCCAAGCAACCATGTGGGAAAGTCTTCTTGGTAACCTCTTGACCTGTCACAACCTCCAGCCCTTGTTAATCACCTTTTATGATCCCACAAGACATTTACAACCTTCTCCTAGGAAATGAATATTTGAACAGCATGCCATTGATAAACAATGCTGGGTAACAAATATATCAATTGCATTCAGTCAAGTTTATTAGCAAAAAGTTCTGGAGTCATGAATGAAATTGAAGGAGAGCATATCAGGCCTTACCCAGCCTCTTCTCTTTTCTCAATACACAGGACACCATTGGATCTGTCTTTATCCAAGGGATAGCTCTTTCTAGCTCACAGTCTCACATTTAGTAGAGGTTATCTCTCCTGCTCAGTTTTTAATTCTTACAAATTGGATCTAAGCTCTTTTCTACTTCAGATGCTCTGCATGGGGACTATAGCATAGGCTACAGCACATCTTTGAACTTTTAATTGTGTTGAGTATTTTCACTCCACCAAGGCATTGTGTGACACTGTCCCCACACTTAGTTTGGGACTGTTATTTTCAGATCTCTACTGGCAGTGTGTGAAAAGCAAAAGTTTTGGGGTCGTCCTATGTTCTGGCTCTGCAACATCTTAGCCACAATCTTGAGTGAGTTATGTAAACACTGTAAACTTTGTTTTCCAGATCTATGGAATGACAATAGTAATTGTACCTGCATTAGAGGGCTGTGATGAAGATCACCTGTAACAGCCATTAGAACAATCCTGCTGAGCACATAAAAAGTGGTCACTAAATGACTTTAAACACTAACATCCTAGTTTTCCCCAACCATTGGGCCCACAAATCTTTCAGCCCCCAATGTCAATGAACAACCTTGGACTACTGCTTTCACTTATGGTGAAAAACAAAACAAAACTTTTAGCCTCTGTCTTTATTGGGGTTTCTATTGCTGTGATAAAACACCATGGCCAAAAGCAACTTGGAGAGGAAAAGGTTTATTTCATCTTAGAGTTTGTAGTCCATAATCCAGGGAAGTCAGGGCAGAAACTCAAGGCCGGAACCTGGAGGCAGGGACTGGTGCAGAGGCCATGGAGGGGTGCTGCTTACTGAATTGCTCCCTCATGGTTTACTCAGCCTGCTTTCTTGTAATAGCACCCAGGACCATCAGCTCAGGGGTCACCCCACCCACAGTGAGCTGGGCCCTCCCATATCAATCACTAATTAAGAAAATGCCCTACAGGCTTGCCTATAGGCCAATCCTATGGAGACATTTTCTCAATGAAGTTTCCTTGTTCCCAGCTATCCCTGGCTTGTGTCAAGTTGACATAAAAACTAGCCAGCATAGCCTCCCATCTTAGCTGACAAACTTTAAAAGAAATAAGTTTCATCATTTCTTTCCCCAAACACCTCTCCTTTGTGACCTAAATAAAATCACTAGAGGATACGCAGATGAAAAGAAAAAATAATAACCTGAGTGAATATGTTTTGAAGTTGTTGAAATAAGTAGTTGAAAACAAAGACTCAGGAGAAATGATAGCACAAGCTATTGGCTTGATATTGACATCTTCAGCCAAACACCCATCCACAAATGAAACTGCAAGGCAGTATATGAGAGATGTTGCATTGAGAAATAGAATGGGGTTATAAAAAATCTTCTGTATGCAATTAGGTCTGCTTTTATTTTCCCAGAGGTATGCTGATAATAACTGGAGTATACCAAGATATAAAACATGAGAGCCAGCCTCAGAAAAGAATAGAATAAGATTAGAGGCAAGGAAGTCAGAGAAAAAGAAAGCTTTAATTACCCATAATGATTCTAACATCATTTGTCCATGAAGGACCCTAAAGGCTTTGCTCATATGCTTCCAACAACACCTCCCAATTTTACAAAAGCCAACCATTTCCAACCATGACCATTCACCCAATCCTTATCATGTTCCAGGCACTGTGCTGTGTTTTATTTTCAATATTTCACTCTATCTTCACAATTCTGTAAGATTCGGCAGAAAGCAAAGCTTAGAGGTAATAACCATAGGGTGATTTTTCCTACTTAACAAAGTCCTACTAACACACACACACACACACACACACACACACACACACACACACACACACACACACACACACACGTATCAAATCTCACATCCTGCAGGAAGTTTCTTTTCCTTTTACCCCCTCTATTCCATACTGACTTTTTTCTTTCCCCAATTGATTTGAAATTTGGAGGGTTTTTTCTCCTATTTTTTAAAGGTGGATATTCCTGGAGACCTAATCATGCACCAATTCGGTTCTGTTATTCTTTTGTGCAATGCTGGATGAGTTGGGTTCCTCAGTTTTGGCCCCAATATAGAGGAAGATGTAGGGTAAATTTTGTACCCACAGAACATTATCTAGGCTTGTATGTCTATCAAATTGCAGTGAATTCGATTTGTATGCCCTTTACCAAGTTTCAGATTTCATAACTATTTTCTGTTTGATATGTTGAACCAAGGGCAAAAAAAAAATGTCACTGTCCTTCCTACAGAGAGCTGCAGCTGCAAGAATGCTGTAGAACAGGAAAGGAAGTCAGTGGGGTTTTTTGGCTTTACTGTTTGTTTGTTTGTTTGTTTGTTTGTTTTATTTTTTATCACTGAACTCAAAAGCTTCCTTCCTTACATGAATTAAGGCTTACCCTATCTCCTAGATATTTCTTCCAAGTCTATCAGTGGCTGGGCCTGCCATCCTCCTATAAAAGTAGAATAGACAAAGAGAGGCAGAAGGCAATTTGGCAGCAAAGAACATTTTTCCCCGGCAGAAAATGGAGTGACTTTTAGCTTATCTGCTGTCACCTTGTTAATGTGATCATTGTTCTTCAAAATAAAATCTCTTCTTCTTACCCATGGTGTCTTTCGTGTAAAAAAAAATAGAAAAGAAGCAACTAAAAACCCAGAGAGGAGGTACAAAAAAGGAAAAATGAAAGCCTAATCAAGAGACACTGAAAATCAACAGATTTCCAAGGAAATAAACACTCAATACACAATCATCCTAATTCTCCCGGGTGACCATTTTGCTTGTTTTCTGAGCTAGGCATGGAAAGCACTGGAAACTCATGGCCCCTGTCATCACCCTTGATTTTCAGAAGAGGAGCCACAAAAGCAGTATTAGTAGTGATGCAGAATTTTTCAGCCATTCAAGCTAAGGGCTTTGTGCCTACTGCTGTGTGCCCCTGGCCTATTTTCAAGTACTTCTTTATTTCAAAACTAGTCATTCAACTCTAACTCAATGCTGAAGGTTTCCAGAGAGAAAAACTTAGATAAGGAGGTGGGGGTATCATAGTTGTTAATGGCCAAATTCCATTCATGGCAAACAACACAGGGACAAGATGGTGAGAAGAGTGATTTACTCCATTTTGAGGAATAAATCAAAACTTCCTCCCAGCTTAGTTGTAGGAGGAAGGCAAGAAAGGAGCAAAGATTACATTCCTGGGAGGCCTAGGTTCTCCAAAGCTGAGGCAACATGTGTGACTTTGCCCTGTTTAGAGTCCAACTTTCAGCATCTGGCTACTGGAGTACCAGAATCTGACTCAGATTAATTCCCTCTGCATGTTGTGACTGTCATTTTGGGAGCCTGTGGCTATAGTCACACATAAGATCAATGAGACAGGCTCACTAGCAAGGCCACTAGAATCAGCAGCATCCTTTAGAAGAGTGGAGCACCCGGGAGAGAGGGAGCCAGAGTATGCAGAGGCTTTGAATGGGCTACAGAGAACATGAGTACATTCTGCCTTGAAAATAGCCAGGAAATCCTTCCACTTCGGTTTATCTTTACGCACAGAGAACTGCATAGTACAAAAGAAGGTGGAGCCACCAGATTAGTGCTCTCTTTAGCTTCCTGGAGCTTTATCCTGCCCCCTAAATTCCTTTTTTTAAATTTTTATCTATTTGTTTATTTTTTACCCCTAAATTCTTAATATGTCTTCTACAATCCACCCTCCCACAAGTACAGAGAAAAGGCAAAGAACAACTAAAAGCAAACAGGCAAAAGTCAAACACAACAACTCATCATACCTTAAAAGTCACCCAAAACTTGATAGACCATAAGCTATTTATCCCAATAGAGTCATTTCAGAAGTTCCCTCCTCCATTAGCCTCACTTGGCTTCTCATACCACCTCACAAGGGAAAGATGGTCTCTCTACCCTGAGGATGGACTGCAGGACACTATGTATGGCCTTTCAACTCTAATGGGTCAGTATCTTCCTGGCTTTTAAGTGCAGAAGCATACCTTAACCATGCCTGATGCCCAGATTCAAGCCCAATGCCCAGGAAAGAGATGCTGATATTCCATAAAGTTTTGCTCCCCAAATGATCACCTCCTTTGAGGTGCTGACCACGATGTACACCCTAAAGGCTACAGAATAGAATGCAACTCATTATGGAGCTAAGAACGAGGCAAAGTCTGGGACTCAGCAGCTCCAATATTCTATTAAGTAGCAGTAGCAGGTGGGGGGGAGGGAGGCACAATTTCTGAATGGTGAATGTTTGTACTGAGATTTTTCTTGTTCATCTGGGCATGCTCAATCCAGTGTAACATTTGGCTTTGTTCCCTCCCCTAGGCATACTGTTGGTATTTTCATGTCCCATCTGCCAGTGCCTCTGGAGGACATTAGGCTAAGTGGGTTGATCCAGAAAGGACACCCACTGTCCTGGCCCTCTGCCTAAGACATGCAAATGGAGAACAGCTTTCCAGACATAAAGCTCTTGCTTGTGCCAATGATGCATTATTTTAAATATTCTTATTATCTATATCTACCATGGGCTGAGCATCTACAGATGCATCATGTTAAGTCCTTTGGCTGAATTCTTTCACTTGATTCTCCTTTAAGCATACACAAGGCAAATATTAAGATGGCCATTTGAGAACTAAAGAAACTGTGGGCCTGGATTTCCCCCCCCCACACACACACAACTAGTAAATAGCAGGGTAAGGATTCAGACACAGATCTGTCACATACCAAAGCCCACTTTCCCTTATGCCACATCATCTCTGCAAAATCTACAGAGGATAGAATCAACAATAAGCAACATGATAGGACCAGTGCAAGTTATCAAAGCTGCACTCTAAGAAAAATTTATAGTTTTTGATATTTATTTATTTATTTAAAGACATTGTCTCACTCTGTAGTTCTGGCTGGCCCTGAACTTGGTTTATAGCCTATGCTGGCCTTGAACTCATCATCCTTCTGCCTCAGCCTCCTGAGTGGGATTACAGATGCACACCACAATGCCCAGCTTCATGCTTACTTTTTAAAAACTAAGCATCCACTTTAAGAAACATTTTTAAAACTTGAAAAATCTCAATAAAGGACACAAAAATCAGATAAATTAGCTTAAGAATCGGAAAAACTGAAAAAAAAATTGACAAAATGGTCTTTGCCACAAGATGGTAGCAATCAACCTCTGAGTACAGACTTCTCGGGAATAAACTAAGGGGCCTGAGCTGACATTGTTGGCTGATTTAAAAGCCTTGCTTCTGGAAAATATGAATGACTAGGTATCTTGGTACAGGTAATGACAGTAGTTGTTGGGCCCCCTGACAACTGACTATGGGTTTGCATGAGTGTCTTAGTCCTTGTTCATTCGCTTGAGTGGCTAAGTGGTTATCACACACCTGCCCAAATCACTAAAACACTCTCCTAAGCCAGAAGCAACAGGAGCCGGGAACTTAAGTCACATGCTCCACTTTCCACCAAAGCCCATATTTCTAGCCCTTTCAAGCCTCGCCCAAATACAGTCTGTCACCTCCAAGATCTGGTATTGTTGGTAGGTGGCTGTGCCATTCTTCAGATTGGGGAAATTCAGCAGGGGTTAAGGAGGAAAGAAAACAGAGAGCTGTTTTTCCTTGAATTATCCCTGTGCTTATAAGGCAATCATACAAAACAATTGTTTCACAGCTTTAAATCTAGTAAATAAAACTCCCTTTGAGACTCCAGTTTGAAAGATGTTGAAGATCACTGTAACTACATTGTTTCTGCAATAAACACACGCCCCAAACCTCTAACATTTTTATAATGAAACCTGGTATAATAAAATTTGGGTTGATACAAAAAGCAGTCATTTTCCCCTCAGTTGTTTACTATGCTGAATGCAATATCTACCAAGTCCCAGGTTGAAGGCACCTTTGATTTAAGGGTCTGCTCTCTCTACAGATGAGCCCTCCAGTGTCAGCTGAGTTGTCATGTCCTTGCTGAGACTAATGCTCAAAGACAATCAAAGTCATAGCATGCTGACAGCCACAAGAAATTGAACCCTCTGCCTAGTAGTCCTATCGTGTGTCCCCATTCCTCCCCAGCTTGTCACTTTTACCTCTTTGACATGTGCATCCCCCCCACCCCCCTCGCAACTTGTCAGCATCTCAAGGATATTCTGGGTCAAGCCATTCAGATGGACATTATTCTGCCAGTCTTTCTACTTGGCCTTAAATCAGAAACTTCTGGCAGGTACCTTGATGAGCATTCTTGCTTTCCTACTCCCTCCTGTCCCTTAGTCCCTCAGGCTCAATGAGTAAATGCTACCTGGCTATTGAGTACTCCTGGATCTGCTGATCTGTATGAAAATGTATGAACTTAGGTTCTTAATAGTCTCATTTGGTTTGGGGAGGGAAACTGAAAATTGGGGTGATTGCAGAGTCCTTATATCTTTTCCGGGTCAGTGATTCTTTACCCTAGCTGCACATTGTTATACCCCTGTGGAGTTTTCACAAGAAAACATACTGATACCTGGACCCACCCCTGGAAACTCTCAATTTAATTAGTCTGGAGTGTGGCCTGCCAATGAATGATGGTTAGTGACCATATAGGTGAATGATATTAGGGATCTGGAAATCCACTACAAAATCTAGACGCCGCAGTTTTCCAGACACATTGAACACATGGTCCCAGCCTCAGTAGCACCCATTAGAAGTTGTCTTCCTTCCTCTACTTTGGTAATAAAGATGCACAAAACCAGAGCTTCCCCATCACCACACCTGCAAATGCAAGTCAGAGGGACTATTCTCAGGTGGCAGGGTGATACACACACTATGCAGAGCTACACACGGCACTATTGGTTAGACTAATGGGAGTCTTCAGGGAAGGGCCTGAAGCAGTCTCCACAGAGGTAGTCAGTGGTGGCAAATGTCCAACAAAATGGTTTCATTCAGGCAAAGAGAACAGCCAGCTTCAGCTCTCACACTGCCTACCGCCAGTGGAACAACCCGACTGAGGGCTATGGGGTCTGCAGAAGAAACCTAAACAAGGGGCTGGCACTAACCACTGTGGTTATAATGAGAGCATTAACTCCAATGCAGGACGAACACTAAGAATCATTCAATACTTTCCAAAGAGGGTTCTGTGTGCGGCCAGTCTTATGAAATCAGGAAAGAAAGTGAAGAACAATACAAAAGAAGTGGGCAGCACTCAACGTGGTTTAAAACACTTAACAGGAGGCCACTTTAGATGAGAAAAGGAAAGAGGAGGGAACTTGAACTTAGTTCCAGGCTGCAGGAACTGCAGGAGCTGCAGGAACATAAATCTCTCCTCACTCAATCTCAGAGAGGGAGTGTGATCCTGAGGGATTCTCAGAAGTCCCGAAGTTGGGGATGGGATGGGGTGTGTGTGGAGGGGCAGTGATGGAGGAGAAGGGGTGAGGTGGCCTAGGATGATTCCAAGTAAGATGCAGTTCCTTTCCCAAAAATCCTGAGCCAGGACCTTGTCCTGGAAGAATTCTCATTAGACCATCCCTGCTCCCTCCTTCAGAAGGTTTCAATGTAGAACAGAATTGCTGGGAGAAAGACTAAACTCTCCCTCAGTCTTGGGGAGTCCACTTTCTCAGAAAGAGCACAAAATTCAGGACATGCAGCATGAACAGCACAAGGAACCGGAAACTCAGGAACCCCTGACTGTAAATGTCAAAGTCAGTTGTGAATGAGGGCCAGGCGCGCTTTCCTTCCTCATATCTGTCCCTGTGAACAGGCTCACTTTTTGCAGGAAACACAGTGCTGTTTCACCCAAGAGTAGAAAACAGCTACAGACAGAAGGGCAAGTCCCTCTCCGGGAGCCCGGCCTCCCCCAGCTCTCCTCCCTCTTTGTCTTGCCAGGAAATGCTGCTAACCCCAAATACCTTCATTCTTGGGCATGCAGCAGGCAAGAGCCATGCTTGGATTCCCGCTCTGCTTCTTAAGGAAGGGCCTTTTCTTTTATGCAAAGCTTCTCGGAATGCCAGAGACCTGAAAGCTGATCTGTTTAAGTCAGCATACAGGGCAGGGGGGTTGGGTGGGAGAGAGGGGGCAACCTTCAGCAAGGAGGATGGCAGATTTTCACACAACCCCTGCACTGCCTCTGGGACACCCCCCTGGAGAGGGAGATGGTCTCACCCAAGTGCTGGGCCAGCTGCTAATCCCTTTGGGGTTCACTTGAATGGCAAATCAGGACTGGGACAGCCTCAGACACACCCTGTCTCCAAAGGAGGGGCTTAGCGCTATTCCATTCCCAGCTCTGCACAGCTCACAATACAGTGGTACTTCTTTACAGTCTTGGAATTCCAAGTGCAGTTGACTAAGGGATCCTAAGCATCAGCATCACCTGGGAGCTTGTTAGAAATGCAGAACCTCAGGCCTGACCCATTTAAGAAGCTCTGCCAGGTGCCCTGTGGCTATGGAAACCATTAGCACACTGTTAGAGACAGGAAGCTGAACAATCCTAAAAGCCAGGGAGCCACAGGAGCCCAGCCCCTATGCTTGCTGCCCAATCACAAGAAGGGATTTATTCCATCCCACCACTCCACAGCTGTCCCAGAGTCCTCCCATTTTTCTCATCAGGATGGCACTAGTTTGCTTGGCTGTGAAATTTTTGCTTGGTGGGAGGGCTGAGCAACAGGTCGGCAAATATTTGCACATCTATCCAAGAGACGAAGAGAGTGGCTACGATTAGAATTTGCTCTTTGCAGGTTGCAAATGATTTTCTGAACCCCTCCTACTCTCAACACACACACCACCAACAACAACCTCCACCTGTATCAGCATGCTCAACGATTGACTACAGATAACAGAAATAGCACAAGACAAGACTCATGAAGTCACTTCACAAATATCAGTAATCCTGGACCATGTTTAGGCTTTCTCTTGGCATAAGGAGAGTTCAGGGACTTTCACAGTCCTTCTCCAATAGCTATATATTGTCATGGCATGTGCTTCACCTCCCACTTGAGCTCAGCAAGTAAATCCATGAGCCAAGATGAAGTAGATGAGAGAAAAAGAAAAAAAAGAGAAAGAAGCAGTTCTGAGCTTCTGAAGAACAGCTAGTGAGGTGAATGGACTACTTTCTTCTCAGAGAGTCACCATTACTTTGCATGGCCACAGCTCCTTTCATGGTAGGCTTCTGCACCTTATTTGAATGCAGGAAGAAACTGAATTGTGCTGAGATGTACCAAGACAGCCCAAATCAGCCCTGATGTGGTGATGCACACTGTAATCTTAGCACTGTGGAAGCCGAGCTAGGGGAATTTCTGTGAGTTTGAAGACAACTTGGTCTACATTTCTGTCCAGCCATCACTACATGTTGTGAGTCGATCTCAAAACAAGTCTTTCCAGGGAAAAGCACCCCAAATAGGTTATCCAAGACTAAACAGCCAGCCCCAAAAACATATACACAGGTAACATTGCACAGACTGAGCAGGTTATAATTAGGAATATGTGTGTATATACATATATGCATGTGACAGTAATTAATCTTTTTTTTTAAAGAGGCCATTTGAAAGAGAGCAATGAGGAATATATGGGAGGGCTTGGGGGGGAGGAAGGGAAGAGGGTAATGATATAATTATACTATAATCCTAAAAATAAAAGAAAAAGTATTTAAAACAAGAACCCCAAATCAACAGCAACTCTGGCCTATACCTTGTCTAAGTGACCAGACTGGATCTTCAGCCTTCTCAGTATCTATCAGTGGCATCAGTGGGTGGCATAGTTGTTGCCTAAAACACAGCTAATTATACTGGATCCCACCCATAAGCGGAGTACCTGGCCTCTGCATGAAGGAGGAAAGGCAAGGGATGGAGAAAAGGGAGAGGAAAATTCAGCAAGAGATGAAGCAGAGAGGGTGGCCTTGTGGGTCTTGAGAGCCATCAGGGTGGGCTTCTGCAAGGAAAGCTGAGTGAAAATGGTATTTCAAATTCTTGTGCAGAGCTCTAGTCTTGCCTTGAACAACATTCACTCATGAAAGGGCTCTCACAAATGAAAGGAAATGCTGCCATTGTTTTCTTTTCTCTGGGAAGTCATAATAGGTTTTAAAAGGTTAATCTCTCTCTCAGCCCTGTTTTTTCCCTTCCAGTGACCCCAAGCTGAAAAGGAAAAATATTTGCACTTGGTGTTTAAAAACCACAGTGAATTAGCTTTTGTTGTTCATGGCAAAGACATTATTTAGCTGCCCAGAATCAAACCAGATGTCAAGAGAAAAAGAGTGCCCTGTATCCTGTGAACTTGCCTTTCACCTTGAAAGAAGGGCCAAGGGGGAAGCAGGGATGAGATGACAGAATGGGAAGTCTAGAGGTACGCAAGTCTGATGCAAGGTTCTGATACAAGCACTGCTCAGCTCCGGGTAGGGTATTATCTGTGACATCAGAATGGAACACCTCTAGAACACAAGACGCATAATGCCTATGGATTCCCAGGCTTCCTTCTGTGGACACTGGGCAAGGAGCACTATTCCCATAGGTGATAAAGACCAATGACAACACTACAGAAAGATGGAAAAGAGAATTAACAGACAGAAGGAAAGACAAAAAGAGTTCAGCTGGAGTTGCTGGAACACTCCCTTTATCAGAGAAGGTGAAATAAGGAGCTCTGGTCTCCCCTGGATTCCAGAGGATTGGTGGTGTGTACACTTCGCTAAGTGCAATTCTCTAGAGAAAGGGGAGCTCACACTCACAGTAGCTAAAAGAGAAGGGCACCTGCTGATAAGGGAGATGTAGTTCGAGCATCAACAGTATGGCTACCAATGGCAACCTAGTTTATGATGGAGCCATACTTAGTATTTCGTGGCTTTGTACTCCACTGGGACCTTAGCGTCTCCTTATTATTTGGTCCAAATTTCCCTCTAACAGAATGAGTGTAGAATTTAAATGTGGCATCAGGTGTTCTGAATCTGATATAGCCCTTTCAGTGACCAGGACCACAAGCTGGCATGTCAAACGGCCAATGCATCTGCTGGGGTTATCGTTTGCATGGTAAGTTGTGCCAGTAGTTGGCTCCAAATCAGTTTTCCAGAGGCCTTCTCATGAGTTCCAGCCATATCCACTCATATGGTCTATAACCAGTGACTTGGGGATTGCAGCTGTCCAACAATCTGTGCTCTCTCTCATCTCCCTTGAGAACTCTAGATGTAGGCCACTGAACTTCCTTTGCCTTATTCTTGACAATTCCAAAACAGGTCAAATCATTTTTGGAGAGTAGCCACAAGCTAATTTTGTATTCACCACTGACCTGTTTCAAGTTTCCTGGCATTCCCGGAAAAAGTTAGGTGAATGCCTTTTCTTCCTGTTTGCCTAAGTCTCTGTTCCCTGAGGCAAACTTGCTGCCCAGATCAATGTGATTTATTCAGAGTTACTGCTACTTGTCAGTAGATTGCTGGCCATCTGCTGGATTCCTGTACATATGTGAACATGTGTGCAAAATTAAAGACCCAGCCAGCCACAGCCTGGAGCTGCCTTGCCCCACAGCTGCTCCAGCCTCCACCAGGACAGATTCCAACATCTATTAAAGCAGTGATACCACATGGTAAAGAGATAGAAAGTGGGCTGGGCATGTAGTTCGGTGGTAGAGTGTCTAACATGTGCAAGGCCCTGGGTTCAGCCTCCAATAGTAGAAAAATATGAGATGTGATCAAAAGCACACCACAGCTCCCAAGTCTGCCAGTTTGTTTGCATCAGATTAGCTAAGTAGATTTTAGGTAGCACCTTATATCCCTATAGAACCATACAACTAGGGTACTTAGTTTCTGCTCTCACCAAGGAAGTGCCGCCATTTTGTTTTCTTGGATCAGAGCAGACACCCAGATAGAAAGCTAAGAAGGGAGCAAAGTCTGTAAAGTGCTGAAAAAAACAGTCAATATGCTTTGCTTTTGTGGTTTATCCAAACCCAGAAGGAAGCTCCATACTTTCAACCAAAGCCTAGAGCTAGGAAAAGAAAAAAAAGCAAGATGCAAGTTGACAGTTTCTCCAGGAGCAGTCCTGTAGCAACACCTTTATTTCATCACAAGAAGTCAATCCCTGTAGCTGTGAATCTTTGGGGTCGAGATCTATTACAACAGTGGGATACCCAGATTAAAATTCCTACAGTCTCAAAAAGGGAATACAGATCAATGCATATTTCTCGGAATAATATTATGACATACTATAAACAGCATACTAGAAGAGTCACCTGGTGTGGAACAGAAGAAAACCAATAAAAGGGGACCATAGCCCCACGCAATCCCCCTCTGCCTCTCACCCCAGATTTCATCATTTGTTTTGTTTTGAGGCATTTAGTTGTTATCTTTCCTCTTTCTTCATACACTAAGAGACATCTGCAGATGAGCCTGCAAGGCTTTACCATAAGAAATAAAGTCAAAATTCTCACTTTCCACACAAATCCAAAGCCACCATGCAATGGCAACTTCCTTGTGGTAATAATATAGTAACAACAATATTTAGGAAATATTTATTGAGCACCTATTGTATATGAGACATTGATTAAAGTACTTTATATAAGCTATATCAATCAATTTTCATAGAAAAACTATGCAGTAGATACAACTATCAGCTCCATTTTGCAGGTCAAGAAATAGACGTCAAGTAACTAAATAATTTGCTAAAGACATTGGAGGTGTCTCTGGCAGAAACTGCAATCCTGGCTGCTATGCTGGCTTATCCCAATGACAGATATTAAGCACACAATTCTCCTGTTTTAGAAAGCACAGATTCATCATCTCCCATCACTCATATCTCAATCAGATAATAAGCAAAGTTGCTTGCTTTGCTGAGTGTTTCAGGAAGAACATTTATGTGTAGAGTTTGTGTGTGTGTGTGTGTGTGTGTGTGTGTGTGTGTGTGTATGCATCCACAGATAGATGCATGCCTTTGCATATATGATGTTATGATTTACATGTGAAGTGTCCCAAATAACCTCATGTGTTTGAATAGTTGGTCTCCAGCTGGTACCATGTGTTTGGGGAGGTTATGGAACTTTTATGAGGTTGAACATACCGTAGAAAGTGGGTGGCTGTGGGATGGGCCTTGAAGATTAGAGCTCAGCTTTGGTTCTAGCCTGTGCTCTGACTTTTTTTCCTGGCTGGCACCATATTAACAAGCCACACTGACAGTTCCTGCCACCACAGATGGAGCCCCAACTGGGATACCTTCCCCATTTTGATGGACTGTATTCTCTTAGGTGGTGAGTCAAAATAAATTTTTCGTCTCTTAACTTGCTTCTGTCAAGTATTCTGTCACAGCAACAAGCAAAGTTACAAATTGATATGAGTAGTTACATGTACCCTTTATGTCCTATACTCCCATGAGCCTGAGTAAGAAGTTCCTATTACAAGTGAAGTTGAAAACAAAACCTTTGTTCCTGCTACCTCACCTTGATCTCACTGATGTTTCCATAAACCCTTCTAGAAAGACTAGGAACTCTTTTTGGCCCTTAGTTGCTTCTCAGTATTGGAGCCATTTACATGCCAGGGCTTTAGTTTGTCAGCAGTGATTACAGAGTAGCTAGATCACACAGGAGGCCAAAGACAAACTCATACAAATTAAGACATTTAGAGAGGAGTGAATGTCTGTTGAGGGATCAAGTGAGCTTTCACGTCCTATTTTGGAGCTTTCTGCCCTTCAGGCTGTCACCCTTCCTTTCTCTCTCTGGCCTCTGGTCTCACCATTAAAGAAGCTCCATTCAACCCCATGTTACTTTAACCTTTCCCTCATGCTTAAGTGAAAGTCACCTGACAATGGTTTAAGAATTTTCTAGGGTGTTCACAGTTTAGTGTAACTGTCCAGATGCTAGGAGAACACACCTGGAATGGTAGAATAGAGACATCAGGCCACAGATGGAAAATGATTTCAGCATAAAGAGAAACTACGGGGTTTTCTAGGGTTCTAGAACCAGCTAACAATTTGATTTCATGAGAATCTTAGGAAAAGAAATGTTTTATCCAGAAAGAGAAAGAACAATTTAAACATCTTAAGATCAGGCCCATCATGGACAGAGAGATAACATCAGGTAGTATCCCAGGTAGTCCATCATTCTACTACTCTAACTTTGGTTCATTTTTGGATGGCACTGACACTTTGATCATGAGTGCTAAAGAGGAAGTGTCACATTCTCAATCCCATTGCTCTAAGTCTTGGATATAATTCCTGACTATAGGAGTTGAGTAATACTTAGATAGATAGATAGATAGATAGATAGATAGATAGATAGATAGAGATAGAGATAGATAGATATAGATAGATATAGATATAGATACATAAATAGATATAGATAAATAGATATCTAGATATGCATGCAATAGCAATTAATGAAAAAAGGACATAAGTTTGAAGGCGAGCAGGGACGGGTATGTGAGAGGCTTTGGAGGGAGGAAAAGGAAGGGAGAAATATAGTAATTGTATCATAATCTAAAAAACAAAAGACAAAAAGATTGCAGCTTTTTAAAAAAGAGTTGACTATATTAATGGAAAGACATTAGGGGCTTAGTCATCATATTGTCATGGGTCCTCTGACACATTGCATCACAGGGTAGACACAGAAAAGTTAAGATATCTGCTTTAATAAAAGCCCCAAGAAAACTTCACTCTTGGCATGTCAGATAGTAAGAAATTATTTCAGCCACAATAGCACTAGCCTTCACTGAGCTCCTGATGGATGCAAATTAAGTTTACTTATTTTGGCTTCTTCAGATAAAGAAATTCCAGAAACTTTCCAGTTTCTCTTTGATTTATTTGAAATGACATCATGCATTCACATGCAGTATTCTCCCCGAAACCCAACACTAGGAGAATGGATGAAAGCAAGTGATAAGACCTGATGAAAGCTTAAGCTGCCAGTTTGGAGAAGGGAGAATATTGAAAGGAAATAAAACATTTTTTTCTGCTCATTTGTCCACGCAATGGCAAATGATTGGTGAGCTCCAGAACTAGCAGCAAAGGGATCTAACAGATGAATGTGGAATTCCAGGCTGTTTACGTAGAGTATAAGGAAAAGATTCCCCAAAGTATAAAATAGGAAAGCATTTTTATTTGCCTCTATTTGAAATGATTGACTGGGAGATGATGCGATTCACAAAGAAAATGGAATCTTTAATGCTGTACAGACTTTCTCTGGCTTTCTCCTTTAAAACTTGTTAAATTACTTTTGCTGCCTCTGAGTTACAAGATGCTAAACTCAATACTGTGTTTCTGCCCTGAGTATTTTTAGCCTGGAACTTCATTCCCCTGTTTCCCTTTCCCTTTGGGGAAGCATGCCATTAAATGGAAGCAGGGAGACAAAAGGAAAGAAAAATTGTCTTATCTTTCTGTCAGCGATGTGTATGGAGTTCAACCCTGAGAATTTAGTAAACTACCCATAGGGACAGCAGCCTAGTATAAGTCCTTCTCAGGGTCACCCCACTGAAGCTCCTAACATGTCCATCCAATCAGGGACATCCATTCTAGGGCTAGCCGGAGACAGCCGCACATTTCACAAATAGATCGGAAAACAATGTCAAATTATGGTACGTGTGTGAAAATATCAATTGAGAAAGTCTGAAAGTAAGCTGAAAGTCAGCCTGCTAAAGTGTGACTTCAGAGTGCTCCCAGCTTCCCACAAGCTAGCTCGTTTCTGAGCGTCCTAACTTGTCCATGAAGAAATTGATCATGGCACTAGTGTCCTACGAAAATAAGAAAAAAGAACAAGTTTTCCTAACCAGGCTTCTAAGCATTGAAAAGCCACAGGGTCCTGCTCTGCAAGTATGAGGATTTTCGTTCTAGAGAGATGGGTAGCAGCTGCTCTTGATGCCTCCTCCCACAGCTCCTCACTCTCCCTGTGTGTCCAAATGCTATTGCAGGGCCAGCTGTACGCACACTGACCACTTCCCATCTCAGATACCAGGTCTTTCTGTTGTTCCGCCTATTCATGCTAAAAGACTATTCATTACAGACTAAAATTAGAAACAACCAAATGTTAATTAGCAGTAGAACAGATACATAAATCCTGGCATTTTCACGCCATGCCATAATCCACTGTTATACCCAACAACATCTGGGGTGAATCTCCCAGATACAACATTGAGTAAAAGAAGCCAGACACAAAAAGAAGACATGTTTTATGACTCCATTTTTATAAACCTAATCTGTGATGTTAAAAATAAAAATAGCAGTTTCCTTTGGTGAGGAAGAAGAGCCTTTGAAGGACTCCAGGGTGGCAATAATATTTTAGGTCTTGACTTGGCAGGTCAGTGCTGGGATGTATTCTTTTGGTAATAATTCACTGAGCTGTGTGATTTGGACAATTTTCTCTATGTATGTTAAGAAATCATTCAGCGTAAAAACATACTAATTATTGTTTTTGTTAATCAGGCTGTGTTAGGCACAGAAGAGGATAAAACAGAATTTTTAGACGTGACTTACGTTATTGCCCTTTCCTCCATCCTCATGAGAAATGAATAATAGCAAAAGACTTTATTTGGGGGTGGCATTTTGGTGTGGGTTGTCCTGCTTAAATGGCACAATGACTTTTTCAGTGCTGGAGATGGAACCCAGGGCCTTGTGCATGCTCCATGCTAGCCAAGTGCTCTTCAGCTCAGCTCTTCAAGTGGCTCTTCAACCCAACCCCACAATGACTTATTTTGAAATGGACTTTCAATGCTTTCATGTACTTAGAATACACACAGCTTCCAGATCCCCACCATTTCTTCTTATGCTATGCGAGCTCAGAACCACATTTAAGCTACCTGCCTGGCTTTGAAGGCACTTGTGTATTGAGACCTGCAACTCAAGTGTCCTTTCAGAGGTGACATGTGGAGCTATTGTGCCAAGGATACCAGCCCACAACAGTGTCAGTAATGGACAAGCATGCAGCTGGAGAGAAACAGTAAATAACATGGAGGACCTGGATAAGCCAGGTTGGGCTTTCGGCCCCTATGCTGCCCTCTGAGGGGCTGTCTTGGCCCACTTCGTCTTTCTATTTGTTCAGAGGTCGGGAACCTGCCTCTTCTGGAGGAAGGAACATTGCTTCAGGACCACTGTCTCCATAACTAACAGGCCCCTTTCTCCTCTTAAGTCACTCAGTAACCACCGTGCCCCCAACCAGACTTTACAAGCACATGTTCACATTTAGAGAGCCACTGATTGGGGATGATTAATAGGACACTGGGACCTGCCTGCCAATGTTTTGATAGGCAAGGTGTATTCTCTACTTGTGTCTTCCAGGTGGAAATCTTTCTTATCCTCAAGAAATGAAATTTGGGAAGCAAGAAGCTTCTGAGATAGTACCTCCTCACACCTACACTAGCAATTCAGATGTGTTCTTTCAAATGGTCAAGGTTGGAAACCAAGGTAAAGCAGGAGATTTAAGTGTGTTTCTTTCATTGAAGTTGAACAGCTGCAGCCCACCTACCCTACATAGAGCTTTGTTGGGAAAAAAATCATTAAATTAAAATTTACTCCTTCACAGAGCCTATTAACAGTTTAGCAAGGGGCCACTCATTTTATCCCAGGAGCTGAGACAACTCAGAATTCCAAAACACTAAAACTCAAAGAACTCTTCAGTTCAAGCCTCTCATTTTATGGATGAACCCTCTCTTACTCAGGCCTCTATTTGGGGCTCAGAGCAACTGCTGTGCAGAGTAAAGTGCTCTCCCTAAAACATACATTAGGTCATTTCCTTTCTCTTCTTAAACTCTTCCTCATGGCTCTCCACTACTGGCAGGCTTAAATCTAGACTCTAGAAACAGAACCAAACAAGGTTTTCCATGAGCTGCCACCCTGTTTCATGCCACCATCCCTCCCTGAGTCCTCCCTGTTCCTCCTCCACTCATTGCTCTCTGTGCTCCTACCACTTAAGGAATCTTCTCATTCCTTGACAAACCACCTTCTCTCACTTCTCCACCAGATAAATCTTTAGCTGTTATTTTGAAGGATCCAGGATGTTCTCCTTTCCAATTTTCATGTGGCGGGCGACTTCCTGTCATTCAAGCTTCAGTTTACATGTTATAGGAATACCCTTTCTCTAGAGACTTTTGTAACCATGGAATCTTCCTGGACCATACAATCTCCATCACATTAACCTCTCTAAAAATTTTCCTGGAACTTTTTGCCCATTAGATGTCTTTTTACTTATTTGTTGTTATTGTTTGTTGTGATATCCTTGAGAACAGGAACATTTTATGTTTTATGTAAGCACCATGTCCCAGGACCTGGACCAAGATTCCACCATAAAGGAGGCTTGATAAACATTGAACAAGTGAATATACAATTCAAAATAAAGCATCAAGATCTATCCTGGGCCATAACAAAGACAATTTGGCTTTAACATCTACTCATATTGTTGCACTCAAATTTTTTCATGAACTGACTGGAGTCACTTAATAGTTGAGCTCTAACTCTTAAAGACTCTCAGCAGCTAGCAAATCAAAATCTGAAAATGGATCCTGCCTTTGTTTTAAATTCTGGTTAGTATTTCAGCTGTTGATAAAGCTAAAGTCAATGAACTTCTGCAGGTTTTGTATTTTTAGCAGGAAATTAAAATCCAGCCTGCTTCATTTAAGTGGTCCAAGGATTGGCTCCTGAATGATTCTGAGACAACTGCTCATTCTTTTTTTTAAAGATTTATTCTATTTTATTTATGTGTATGAGTGTTTTGCTTGCATATGTAAGCATGTGTATTATGTACATGTCTGGTACTCGAGGATGTCAGAAGAAGGCATCAGATCCTCTGTAACTGGAATTGCAGATGCTTGCAAGCGGGAGCTAGAAACTGAACTCGGTTTCTCACAAGAGCAGAAAGTGCTTTTAACCACTGAGCCTTCTCTACAGATCCTATTGCTCATTCTTGATTATCAAAATACCATTGTCATTCATACTTGCTCAACAATACGTATATGTGCATATGTGTCAGACACTAAATGGAATTCTAGGGATAAAACAATGAATCAAATCAAAGTAATCCTTGTTATCTAAGACCTATAAGAGAAGCCATTCTAGACCAAGACCTAGAAATCACCTGCTAGTGAGGTAGGAAGTCAGTTTAGGCACATGAGCAATGGCAAGAACCCAAAATGAGAAGCATGGGAAGCAAACAATGCAGACATGGACATAGAATAAGAAATGATTCTCACAGAGGAAAAAAAATGAAGCTGTAGCCTGAAATCTTCAATAACTCACATGGACATTTGCATATTCCCTCCTTCCTCCAGGGAAGTCACTTACTGAAATGATCAGTTTTTACTACACGGAACTGTTCATGGTTGCATCTGCCCCAGATAAAAGGCTGACTCAAACCAGAAAATCACATAACCATGTGGCTTAATTGGACATGGGGATCAAAGAACCACATGGCTCATTGGTTACACATTTTCACGACCTACTGTTCAACACCAGTAATGTGCTCTGCAACCCCCTGAAACTTGTAGAATATGTATGGGAATGTACTGATGCTCTGCCATATCTAAAAGAATATTAGTTAGGGTAGGCTAACTGGCGTAACAGACAACTCCCAAATCTCACTGGCTTCAGACAACAGAAATCAACTTCTTCCTGGGTTACACTCCAGGCAGTTGAGGTGTTCTATCACATGAAGTCATCCAGGGAACTAATTTCCTTTCATCTTGTAGTCCAGCTATTCCTCAGAATTAACTGTATCTAGATGTGAAGGAAAGAAAAAGTACATAGAGGGCTAGAACGGAAGATTTTAATGCCAAAGTTGAAAATGGACTCTCCTGCCCACGTTTATAACTCAGTCCACAATTCTCCTAACTGCAAAGGGTGCTGGGAAATGTAGTCTGTGCAACCAGAAAGAAGAGAAAACGGAGTTAGGTGAATATTTACTGTTTTCTATTCTACAAGTACATGAAATAGTGTGGGGAAGTCCAGAATTGGTCATCTTATTGAAAACAGATTGGTGTTAATGTGTAAAACAAGCAACCACCAGGCCACTTGACCTGACTGCAATGAAATCATAAGCTAAGTCTTTAATAACTGTGGTTTTTCAATTGGTAAATTAATCCTGCTTACTTAATCAAAACACTTCCTCATCTAGGTGACAATCAGGAGCAGTTAATAATTAATACAAACAAATTTTCCATCAAATGCACCAGCCATAACTCTGAAAACATTCGAGTACACAAAATTAGTAGAAGAAACTAATGCTTGGCCATATTCTCAGAAGTCTTTATGATTCTATCTAGTCACTTACTCAAAGAATATTTACTAAATAATGTCAAGAAAAATTAAGCAGCACATTACATGTCTATACTGTAAAGTGGATACATAGAAATCTAACCATAAATTTTTGTTCACTGGAAAAAAATCTCTGCACAAATAAACATGCTTAAATATGCATGGCCCTCCCAAGATATTTATTTTACTTAAAGAAATAAAAGTTTGTCGAGGACCTTGGAATTTTCTGATGAAAGTTGCCCTATAAGCACAGAGTATTATTTGATCTGTCTGAACGAAATAATGGAGCAAGGTGAACTACTGGAAACTCTGGGGAGAAGCCAAGAATTAATGATGTGGATTTGGCTGTAACCGTGCCCAAGAATGTTTCATAATGGTGGTACTGTGCTCACTTCAAAAGTAATAATGATTAAATATCCTGAGTCCTTATATATCATCAACCTCTAAACAAAGCCAAAAAACAGAGAGTTCCAAGGGCCAGAAATATGTCAGCACCACACTGTCACAGATCACAAATCCAGACCACCCTCAGGATGGTTATTTGGATATGTAATGAAATAATTAACAAAAGCCATTCCGAGGGCTGCGACCCAAATGTGTCAGCAGATCTGAATGTCTAAAGTTCATGTAGCTTGGTAGCACAGAGGCCTGCACACATTTTTCACATTAGGGAACAGATGGAAGCTGTAATTCCCGCCATAGCTGAGGGATGCCTTGCACCCAACAGCAGCAGATAATCAGCTCATTTGGGGAGAAATTTGCCATTTTCATCCAAGAGCTCAGTGAGCTGCTGCTGAAGCACTCATCCAACTGCGGACAGCATGCTTCCCAGAGGGAAGAAGAGAGGCTGCACCTGTTTCCAAACCGTACGGCTCTAGAGCCATTTCTGTTTCCCTTTAGGCCTCCAATCTCACATCCCAGCTAGCCATGGGGCCAAGCATCACCCTCCCAGCATTCTGGGGAAATTGATTACTCACTCAAGTTTCCTATTATAAATAAGGAACAGTGAATGCCTTCACTGTCTTGCATGAGACACACAGGCTAGACCCTGGCCTAGGTGACACACTTCATTTTCATTTGTTCCAGAATATATTTTGTCTAAACTTTTTAAGCTTTAAATTGGTTGGGGATGCCATTTGATGGGAAACTGTAAGAAAAGGAGATAGATAGATAGATAGATAGATAGATAGATAGATAGATAGATAGATAGTTTTTATTTAAAAATTATGCTGTTAGGCTGTGAAAGATGTTTTCTATGTATTTGATCCCTCAAAAGTAGTTAAATGCTGAAACTTCAAATAAGTTCTAATCTGATCAAAGCTGTGAGCATGTAAAAACGGGGTACCCCTGGTGCTGCAGATGATAAAACCTACAAATGACTTATGTGATGTGAGATAGGACAGTAGATCACTTGGTTTTAGAAGGAAGTGCAGATCAACTTTAGTTTGTAGGAGCAGCTGCAAGACAGGCGGGGACCCCAATTCACAAGCCACCCTGCCCAACAACGATTTTAAAGTGTTTTGTCAACAGAATTCTGTTATCATTCAGGGAATACCCAGGAAGCCAATAGCAGGCCACAGCTTCATGAAGTTGGTGGCAAGGCTGGGAATATAAGACAGCTGGCTAAGTGGAGTCCTCTTCTCATCACACCTTTTTTTTTTGTCTTTCAAAATTAAGTTGTTAGGGCAGAGAAATGAGCTTGCCAAATGATATTTAGAAGTCTTTGCATCCTGGGGCTGTGCAATCAGACACCATAGCCACAATGGGCTACATACTGGGTATTTGAATGAAGCAAAACTAATATGTCTGAAGAATGAAATTCTAACATTTTATTGAATTATGATTAGTTCAATTTTAATTTTAATAGCTGAGATTGAATTTAGTTATTGGGAAGTTTTTAATTTTTTAATTAATTTTTTTTTAATTTTATGTGTATAGGTGTTTTTCTTGCATGTGTAGCTGTTGCACATATGTGCCCCTGGTACCCAAGGAGGACAGAAAAGGACATCAGATCCCCTGGAGCTGGAGTGATAGATGGTTATTAGCCACCAAGCAGGTACTGGGAACCAAACTTCGGTTCTCTGCAAGAGCAACAAGTGCGATTAACTGCTGAGCCATCTCTGCAGAACCTTACCTTTATAAATTTAAAATAGCATGTGCATCTCACAATGTTTCTATGGGACAGTTCTACCCAAGAATAAAATGAGAATCACAGGCACCTGCTATCTACATACACACTCAAGTTCTTGCCGCATTACACATGGGGACAGACCCTTTCAACTTGCAAAATACAAATTGCTACCAACCACTCAGGGCCAGAATCTCTGAAGAGGTGGCATTACCCAGTCAACTAAGAACTGTGGCAGAAGCAATAGTGACCACAATTGGCCTTGCCCTTTAAAGGCCCTTAGATAAATGAATCCATTTACCTGTCCTTACAGCAGCGAATGCTCACCTGTCTTTACCTCAAACCTAGGGATTTCATTCACTTACTTCATTCATTAGGTTGTTAGGACCAGGATGCTTGTTAGGTGCCACAGTGTGACACGGAAACAAATTAGATCATCCCTGAGCTCAAAGGGACTGAATAGTCTAGCGGTTCCAAACACATCACTAACATACAAATGGAAATAAATGCTGAAATGGGGCCCTCAATAAAATGTTGTCGGAGCACAGGATCAAGAGTGAAGAACTCTGCCTGTTGAGATCAGGTAGGATTCCCACGCAGCAACATTAGGATGAACCATGATATATTGCCAGTGGGAGTTAGGAAGGGGCATTGCACATGATGGAAATAGCCTGAGCCAGCAAATGGATAGAGGTCAGAGGGCAGACAGGCTATGAGGGAGTGAGGAGATAAGGACCAGGCACACCAAATGAATCAGTTGGAATCAGTGTGGTTATTGAAGTGGGAGCAATGGGTTCATGAAGGCCATGACAACATTCTAAGCAGGAAAGATCAGAGTCTGTCATGTGACATGGAGAAAATGGAGAGGAGAAAGGCAAACACAAAAGACATAGTGAATGAATATTAGGCTATGAGAACAGTAAGGAAAGAGGGACAGAAGGCAATCATGTTATTACTAAGTATTAAGTATGGGAAATATAGGAAGGAAAACAGATTCAACATGATGTGAAATCAGAAAAAAAAAAGCACTGGCAACTCTTTGGAACAAAACCTGGATTAACACATGATGGTTAGAAGACTCACAGACCATATACCCACCTGTTGCTAAACCTGGCTGTTACCAAAAACCTTTATTACTCAATGAAGGTGGGGAATTGGCAAGTGTGTGTGTACCAGGGATGGGTGTGGATGGATCTTCATTTGGGGATTTCCTGAGTTAATTGAAACATGAGGTAGCATAGTGTATATTGTTGACAGGTATTATATAAAGTATTGGAAATGGAAGAAGCACATATTAAGTGTGGGTGCTGGCATCTCAGCAGCACACCTATAGCTGAAAGTCAAAGCTGTGTCCTTGGAAAGTAACCTGCTGAGATGAAAGGATTGTGTAATGTTTTTTTCCAAGGTCAAGATTATGCAAGGGTTTGCTTGTACAAGTGAAACATACAGCAATATCCCATCCCCACCCCCCACCATCATAAGCAACACAAGCTCCAGTTTCAAAAACAAGCTCTCTGCCTAGCCCTAACCCTCAGGCTGAAGTTCTGTGGTCTCAGATTGGTTTTGGCTTCAAGCACAGGCTAGTTCTCCCTTCTGCTCTCTGAACAAACTCCAGCATTTACAGCTCAGCCTTGTGGTCTCTTGTCTGCTGACCATGTGGGGAGCTTCAAAGTCTTTTCCATGTGATTATTTGTTCTGTCACTAGCACCATGTCTCTGAAGAGGGAGGACCACTGCTTACAGCTATCACTCATCCTCTCTCTCTTGCCAGCATCACTTCTCAACAATGCAGACCTTCTTTTGGAGGACTCTCAGCACTTTACCACCACCTCCCCAACCTAATCAGTACTAAGTGATGCCAGGTGTCTCTTTTAATACTGCAAGAACAGACCAAACACTATGCTCTTGTTCCCACCTCCAGAAGAAAGGACAGACTGGGCAAAACAGAAGGTGCAGGAGTAGCCCGTAACCACAGATCCACTCATTCATTCTAGCTCTTGGGAAGCGGATAGATCTGTAGTTTCTTTATATTTTATCTATCACTTTATGTCTTTAGGAGAGCCATCTGTCAAAATGGTCTGGCTAGCCCAAAGTGCAAATTCCTCATGTTTAACCATTCTCTTCAGTATATATCCCACTGGTATAGTTAATAAAGGATAATTAAGAGACAGTCTTAAGTGGAACTGAGTGCAAGGGATGTACTGGGGAGGAGAATGGCATTTATGAAAACAGAGGTGAGGTGTGTGTTCTAAACACCCACCGGGGTTGAAGTTAGATGCGAGGATTCAAAACCTTCAAACTATGCTACTTTCGTTTTGAGCAAAGTCAGAAGAAAAGAGATCTTGTTCAAAATGTTATGACAACGAGAGCAAGCAGAAGGTTTAAAGGAAATGAAGACAGTCCCCTACACACAAAAAATAATTTTGAAAAACTGGGGGAAGTATTTCTTTTGACCCTTAAACTTGGGTGTTACTAGATAGGGGGATAGAGTCCTCACTTTGCCTTTAATACCATTATTTTGGTTTTGTTCGATATCATTACCACATCATTACTCTGAAATGTGATGACAGGCGATCAAAGCCCAGGCTTTCAGTCCCAAATATACAGGTTTTCTTTTAAATTACAGCATATTGATTATACAAAATCATGAGTGTCATTGTGACTACTGCGATATGCATATAACGTATTTTGTCCATGTCTCTCTCCCTAAGCTTCTTTCTTTCCTCCAATAGTCCCTATTCTACTTTGTGTCTGCTATTCCCTTTCTCTTTAGGTTCCACATGTAAGAATAAACATGTGATATTTACCTTTATGAGTCTGCCTTATTTTGATTAACATAATGCTCTCTAGTTCCATCAATTTTCCTGAAAACGACATAATTTTGTTTGCCTTTATAGCTGAATAAAACACCATTGTGTGTGTACCATATTATCCTAATCTGTTTATAGACACCTAGGCTGATTCTAAATCTTATCTATCATGAATAACACAATAATCTACAGATATCCATAGTATTCTGACTTAGAATGCTTCCAGTATAAAGAGAAGTATAGCTATATCATATGGTAGTTCTATTCTTAGATTTTCAAGGAACTTCCACACTGATTTCCATATCAAATAGCTGAACAGATTGCCCATTTGTTAATTGGATTGCTTTTTCTCTGGGTGTTAAATGTTTTGAGTTCTTTATACATTCTGAATAGTAATCCTCTGTTGGAAGAGTAGCTAGCAAATATTTTCTCCCAAACTGTAGGTTGGAAGACAGTTTTTAACAGTCAAATAGAAACAAAAAGTACAGCCTGGCGGTGGTGGCACAAGCCTTTAATCCCAACACTGGGGAGAAAAAGGCAGGTGTATCTCTGTGGGTTTGAGGCCAGCCTTCCCTACAGAGCTAGTTTCAGGACAGGGATACATAGAGGAAACCCCCTCTGGAAAAACAAAAACAAAAAACAAAAAGAAACAAAAAAAGGAAGAAGTGCTCTCTGCTGTTTAAAAACAAGAGTTGACAGACACTCATCTCTTTAAGTACCTGGGTATGGTTAATTTGCCTTTCATTTGTTGGCTGAAAACACTGTAAGTCTAATGATTTTTGCCCTATAGTTTTCCTAAAGTCCCAATGGGTGAGCATTTAAATGTAACTAACATTACTAAGACAACTTTATTACGAAAAAAAAAAAAATCCAGGGCCATGAAACAGCTTAGCAGGTAAAAGAACTTGCCATATGACGGACCTGAGCTTCATCCTTGGAGCCCAAATTGTGGAATGAAAGAGCTGATTTCTGCAAGTTGTCTGTCCCCTGACCTCCACACCAGCACCATGTCACACATCACACACACACACACACACAATAAATCAGGGTTAATAAAAGGCCAGAAAAGTATTTCGTGTTTGTTTGTTTGCTTGCTTGTTTAAGATTGGGTGGGGGTGCGGGGCTACTATATAGTCTAGACTGGCTTGGAACTTTAAAACTTCCTGCCTCGGCTCCCCTAGTGCTGAGATCCAGGCATGTGCCATTGTGCCCAGGACAAGCAAGTTTCTATGGAAAAAAAGAACTTAAAATTTATTTTCTTTCCCTTTGATGATTCTTCTCAATGTTGTTGATGTTTTCAGAGCCTGCAGCTGTGTTGGAGCACATTTGTCCACTGATCTAGGCCTGAATATGTTGGCATAGCCTTGGGCTAAATATAGGAAAAGGTGCCTTTAAAACAAGGGACAAAATGAAGGGTAAGCACAATTGCAGGGAAGTGGGTAGCTTTTTTCTCCTCACCTATGATTTCATTCACTGCCTTCCCCCATAGAAATGGAGGTCTGGAATTAGTTCTTAAATCTGACAATGTGCCTAATGACAGGATATGGACTGAGATCAAATAACCAACCAAAACAAGGGGCCTGTTTCACCTCAGCCACTCCACATTTTGCTTTTATCTGCCTATTTGTTTCATGATAACTTTCAAAGGAATTGGTTGATTCTGATCAAATGTGGGGCATGGCTAAAGGGTTTCAGGATACATCTTAAGCTTAATTTGTGGTCCTGCCAGCCATCCTGAAACAAAACAGTAGCCAGTAAAAATTTCAAACAGGCATATCTGCTGTAATCTTTAGCAGACTTCACCCAAGTTCATACATGAGTAGTGGCCACAGATCTATGCGATTACATGGAGTGGAGTTTGCAGATCACAAACCCATGAAGGTATCCAAATTCACTGTATACAATGGCTCCTCACAGTATTCAGAGAGGCAGACATTATCTCTACCTGGACAAGAGGGAATAAAAGCTTTAAGAAAAGGGGGACAAAGTTACATTGCTTTAGCTATATCTTGTGAGGGATTCATGAGAGAAGCAGTTTGATAGATGTAGAATCCGATCCAACAGAAACAAGCAAAAATGTCTGTAGCTAAATCTCTAGTTGAAACTATTTTCAACAAGAAATCTGGTTACAAGGTGACAGATCTGGATGCCAGAAGAAAAACTGTCCTGTATGATATATTGGAATGTGGTCTTAATGACGGTGGCAACAAAGCATTGTTTTGGAGGGGTAAGCTCTCTCAGTCTCTATACTAACCGTCAAAGACCAACTAAAATGACCTAAATAATTACTCTGGCTCCAAAAGCCCACTGAAATTAGCTGGGCGTAGTGTAACCTATTGGTAATGTGGGCATTTATCATGGACAACTCTCTGGGTTCTGTTCTCTGCACTGCAAAATAAAAAATTAAAATTAAAAAAGTCCGTTTCTACCAGGTCTATGGGCTTCAACCTGTAAAACCATCTCTTCCCTATCTTCCAAATCCAATAGCCAAGAGCTATTGGGTCTGCCTCAGTGGCTCTCAATTCCATACATTTCATTCTTCCCATCCCTTCAGATGCTGCCATAGGCCAATGGTATCCTGGACTCTTGTGCGAACTGCCATTTCCTTGCTAGTTTCCCTGACACGAGTCCATTTCTCCCTTCTGGTCACTACATCACATGCCTGTGATAGTCATCTTCCTCCAAATCAAGCACCATTGTCTCCAAAAACATGCTGAAACGAACACATTGACTCCCAGCCCTTTATAGAATTAAATGCATTTCTACCATGGATTTGGAACACTTCAGAATAGGGCACCAACAGAGACTCCTCCACTTTAGCTCCTGTCCTCACCCTGACTATCATCACTTCAAATTCTGTGTTCCATAGCACATGGTACTCATTCCCCCCGCTTTACGCCCTGGTGAGCTCCTACTTCAAGACCATTAAGACTCAGTCAAGTGTCACTTCTCTCTTCAAACCTCCCTGGCATCCCAGTGTCAAAGGGATGTCTTCCTCTTCTGGCCTTTCACGGCTTTTAAAAAACACTTCCACTTTAACCTTGGCTCAAGTTTTACCACAAGGTGGTTATTTATTTGCATACCAGTCTCCTTCAGTGTCTTTCTCAGTTTGTTATTAAATAAATCACTGATGGGGTGACCAGGTTCCTTCTCGCTGAAATAAGTTTATACCTTGGAAGTCTGGCACAGCCATAATATTCAGAAGTGATATTCAAAACATTTGACAGTTGGACGGCATAGGCGTTGACTAGTCAAATGTATACATGGCTGTACTGATAAGTCCCAACTAAAGTTCAACTTTAGCCTTGGCCCAACAGTCAGGATTTCAGTGAAGGGTGGTGTTTTGTATCTGATTCAGTCTAAAGATCGCTCAGGTTTCAACTTGATCAGGTCAACCAGGGTCTGGGGCTTTCAAAGCTGTTTGTTAAATCCTTCAGGATCCAAGAAATTGCCCTAAGTATAGATAGTTTTTTTTAAGTCACTATCATAATTATTTTTAGAAAAGACTGAAGCCAAAGCCAAGATGAACAGTTGCTAATTATGAGATTGTTTTGCAGCAACAAGGGCTTCAACACACACACACACACACACACACACACACACACACAAATGCTTTAAAAAAAAAAGCCCTAGCCATTGTTTCTGCAGTCACAGTATAGGCACACAAAGCAGGCTTTCATTTATGGCTCTCTCTCTCTCTCTGGGAAGCCAGACCTGAGAGTAAAGGATATCTTAATGTTCTCTTTCAAGGTTGCTGAGAACCAGAAACATAGATCTGTAGGATGCTACAATATCCCCCCTTCTTTCACCACCTCTTCCACCCTGCCTTTTCTCTTCCCTCCTTCTTGCCTTTTTAGAAACAGTCTTTAAGTATCTCCTGTTTTGCTTAGCTACCTGGAAACGTGTTTTTCAAAGTAGGTAGCAATGAGAAGAAATTCAACTCTGACAAGGAGGACTAGAGACACGGCTTTGCAACTCGGGCTTGCAAATTCGAAGGAATTTTTACTCCAACAATGCCCATTTGAAAGCTGCAGCTCTGTTGGCCTACTCAAGGTTTTGTTTTTTTCTTCAGTGAAATTGAGAAATATTAATTAGTATCACCTGGGCCAGCTTCAGTCCCTGATGCTGGGCAGAACCATGCTTTTATTATGAGACCCAGAGCGCTAAAGAATCCTAGCAGCTACACACACCAATTCCGAAACAGGACTCTGAATTTAAGTGTATGGCCTCTGTTACCTACAACGCAGAGTGGCCTTGGGTAAGTCACGACTTGCTGTGTGCCTCAGTTGTCTCATGTTTTGAATTAGGATAATAAGTAGTGGTTTCTACCTTGTACGCTTATTTCTATCTTTATACACACAGAGTACTTAGTAAAGTTTTGGGTGCATAGAAAGTACTCCACAAGTAGTAGCCCCTGAACCTCTCCTGCCAAGATCAGCCTGTGAAACAAGGAGTCTCAATATGCTTACCACCAAGAAGTGTACAAATAGCAGCAGAACTGAACAGGCTTAATAAAGTGGAACACTGAAAACATGCTTCAGTCATCTGAAACATATATGGTAGCAGGCTTTGGTAAGAGTCAGCTATTTGAGATTTTAAAACAGTATGAACCACCCCATAAATAAGAGATGTAAAATTTTTTTACAACCTGGAAGTGAGAATGCTTTTCAGCCTTTCCAACTGCTCACTCCTGTTTTAAGACGTTAAATCAACAAGGTCATTTCTAATGGAAATGGCCCTTCCAACAACAGAGCAACAACTCCCTGCAAACCGTTGTCTAAAGGATTAGACCAGCATGTGCTAGAAAGCAGGATAGCAAGACCACATCCCATGTTAACCCCAGTGAGTACAGAGACTACACCCATTCTCTCGTTATTCTTAGGTCTACTGGGACTCCTCAGATTCAGCAAAACTCTGCAACTCACAGGCCACCATAGGCCACCATTGGTGCTCATCTACTCAGAAGGAAAGTGGCCAGGAACCATCCTGAGCAGCAGGGCAGCTTTGGGCATGTGTCCTCCTCTGAGAGGGTCTTTCTAGGAGGCCACATTCATCCAGGTGCTCATCTCTGGATCCCCAGGTAGCAGCTCAGAAGCAAACAAAAATGATGTAGAGAAAGTATAAGGTACATCTTGGCTTAGAATGCCCAGATCCCACAGGATGGTGTATTTTGTAAACAACTGTAGTTTCCTGGGGCCCCATAAGGGTCATAAGCGTACCAAGAGTTCCACAGTCAGGGAAGCCCAAAGCTATGGCTTCCTGCCAGGTATTTAGATTCATTTACAATCCTGCAGTACCAGAAGCAATTTAACAATTGGGTCATTTTTACTATAAGCAATATTGCCTGGTAACACAGCTGACATTCCACCTTCACCACGTTTCCAGGGCAACAGAGCTGGTAAGTTAACACAAGGACATATTTCCACAGAGAAGGGAAAAAGGCTGTGTTAACCCTTTGCCAACAGTGATAAACTCTTCCATAGACAGAAGCTTGTCAGTTCCTGCTAATGGGAGTGGGTTGGAATGCAGAGAAGCTTGACCCCAATGTAGACCTGAGGGCAGAGAGCAGCCATGGAAACTCCAAAGCAGTAATGTTGTTTCCCTGGTAATGGACGCTTAGGCTTGGGCATAGGACTGGCTATCCTGTGAGAGAAAGACCACAACAAAGGGGTCTTTAGGGGTTCCATACTTAAGGACCCATGGGAGCTGACCCACGATGTGGAAGCATCATGATTCCCACCCATCACTGGGGAAAACATCCTAAGCTCCAAAGGAGAAGGGAATAGAAGTTAACTATACTACTCACTGACCTCCAATAGTTCCTGGCTTAGCATTTGAATAGAAGCTGCATTTTCTTAGCTTTTCTTACAGCACCCTCATCATTTCTATTCCAATAAAACACATATGTCTGATGGTGCAAGCATGTGTGATTCTTGGCAAGCAAGCTGTTTTCTCTCTCACTTATGAAAGCCTATCAAACTGGGAGTCAAAGTGAAGCTAGCTGCAGCTTTAAATGTGCTCTTATTTATATTTGGAAGTAAAACATTCCCAAATGTCTGCCATTAATAACACAGTACTTGAGTTACAGCTTAGGAGTGATACACCAATATATCAAGACATGAGTCTGAATATGATGGCCTTTTGTGGCAATAGAGGAGAATAGGTTATCCCATGTGCTGTGATGAAAGCCCACCTCAGGATGCAGCCAGACATGTTTTCACCTCTTTTCACATCAAACTGGGAAGCTACCAGGCATCTCCTACCCTAAGCTGCCTTGTTCTGGAGTATTTTATTCTGGGACACGTGAGGCGCACCAGATGCTTCTTCAGCCATTTGGTTGTTTATCTACTATGAGGGACCCCAAATCATCAGGAAAAAGTATTTTATATTATTGAAAGACTCTGGGTCAAAGGATAATTAGGATCAACTGGTACTGGCTCACTAAAGCTTACAGAAGGCATTTGTTCATCCATTCATTCATTCACCCAGCAATCAAGTATCAAATACTAATGCCACATGCTGAAGAGAATGACTTTAAAGAGTCCCCCAGGAGTTGCTGGACTCAAAACCTTGATTATTCAAATACAAGATCATATTCTGTCATCGGCTCCTTTCTTCGTTCCTCTCATGGAACCTTCCCAGAAAGCCTTTCTTCCTAGAGCCATGACCTGCTTGTCAGGTAAAGAATCATTCTTGAAGAATTATTTTCTAAATCAGCACCTCTCAAAATGTGCTTTATGGTCCAGCTACTTACACTGTGGATCCCAAACCTTTACAGGGTAACTGAATGTAGGAGGCTTTGGAAATAGTGAAAGGTTTCTGCATGCACAACCACCAATTAATACATCAAATTGTAATGGATCTGAGGTGTTTCTGGTGGCATTTGTCCTTGCTGTGTCACACAGTTTCACTGTCGCCTCTGCATATACAATAATGTGCACTTGGCACTCCACGTGCCATCGTACCACACAACGCCATAGGACACTACCTGAAACACCTTGGCTAAGATTTGAGACTACCGTATGTTATAGACCGCAGTGCTTTTACTGTACATACAATGCTTTTTGGTCTCATAGAAACGTAATGGCTTAATTACAGAAAGGAAAGATTTTTCAGTGTTTTGCTACTGTCATTCATGGAAGTATCAAATTAGTCTATCTTGCAATGTACTCTGTTTGGGTATTTGATTTAAAATTCTTCTGTCTCAGTTACTGACTTGAATTTCATTTCAAATAAAGAAAAAGAAAGAAAAAGGCATTCAGTGAATTTCAGTTTGGGGTTAGAACAGAATTTCTAACAATTTCTGAAATGACCCTAAATATACTTCTGCCATTTTACACTATGTATTTGTGAAAAGCTGTATTGTCAGGATTGATGATTGATTTTAAAATCAGAATATTAGTAAATTCTGAAAGATGTTGAAGATGCTACAGTATCAACCATTCAGCCAAGATTTAATTTTTTATGTAAAAATCAGTAAGCCCACCATTAATATGCAAACTTATTTTCATTTCTAATAAATGATAAAAATGATAAGCATACCAAAGAATGGTTTTAAAATAAATTTCTCCATGATTTATTATCACTAAAATTTTAATTTTGTACCTCTTTTGTATGCCTATATACCCAAAGTTGAATTAAGAACTCACCAGGCAAAAAGGGGTTGGAAGTGGAAAATTTAAGAAGTCTTGCTGTGTGGAACCCAAGTCCCAAATGCGACAATAGAGAGCTCTGATCTAATAAGTTTAGGACACTGTTCACTCTTAGAGAGGTCTCTATGCACCTTAGGATATTCAAAACCCTGAAAAGTCTTATCTCATCCAATTTCTTTCCCAACACTCTTGACTATAGAAATGTGTATATGGGTACTATGTGACCTAATAATATCCCAAGGAATGCACACCATTGAAGAAACTTTTATTAAAATCATATACCCTTTAGCTGACCTCCTACTTGACAGAAGTAACCCATGCCTGCAGACATATTTATTAATCTGTTATTTATACTGTATAAACTTATTTGTGAACTATTGACTATTTTAACAATGCTACTACAGATAAAATCTGAGAGGTGGCTCAGATTGGTAAACATACTTGCTGTCCAAGCTTAACGACGTGAATTTGACCCCCAGAAACAATGTAAAGGTAGAAGGCAAGATCTAGCTTCACAAAGTTGTTCTCTGACCTTGGCAGATGCACCCACACATGCACAGACACATTACACACACATGCACACACCTTAATAAATAAATGTATAAATTAAATAATAGTAACAATATTTCATTCTATTCTTCCAGTGACATTCTTAAGTTTCTGAAGTAGAACCATATGGAGTAGAGATAAGAGGTCATTCGATATTCTCAAGCAGAGGACAACCTTCCACTCAATGACTCTAAGGGATCTAGAATCAAGATGATTTCTTTTGGTCTGCATATGCCAGAGACCATGTCCAGGTGCCTCCTGAAAAATACGTTCTTCTCTTCTTGTCCCTCTAGTTTGGGGTGCCAATCAGAGTTAAGGCTAAAGAGACTTAATGATTTTGACCAGGGAAAGCGTGACATTAGGCTGGTATTGTGCTGGTGCATGAAGTCCTGGGAGCATCTTCTAGTATTTAGGTTTTATCATGCTCTTTGTTTGAATCGTTAGTAATGGGAAATGGGAGAGAATGAATAAATCGTGAACTATATAGTAGGTTTGGCAGGAGTTGATGAGAAATTGTAGACTCTGGAAAGACAGAAAAGAACATAAATTCCTTTTGTGCAGTTTTCCAGGCTTTGAGATATCTTGGAGAGAAGTTTGGTATGGTTACAAGTATCAATTCAGTGTCCCCAAATGAAATCAGTATGTTTTGCCCAAGATTGCTCTGGCTCTTGGCCTGTGGATTTCCAACTTCTACTCTTCAGAAAAAGGAAAGCAGTTTATCTTCATCTACATGGCTAAGCCTGAAATCACTGTTTGTAAATTCCAAAGGGAAGAAATGCAAACACGTGTGGAAAAGTATATGACAATGGACAAATCAAAGGTTTACAGACTTATCATGCTAACTGCAGCTGGGTTCTTGCCAAATAGTCCCATGTTCTAAGGCTTCCCCCACCACACAGGGAGGAGAGACTCCATTTTAAAGAAATGAAAAAAATACTTTGTTGTCCTTGAACTTCAACTTTTCTGAAACACTGTTCTCAGAGAAAGAAAAGTCAAAATTCACTTCCTTAGTAAAGCAGTAGGGAACTTTAGCATCTATGCTAGGCTGTTCTATACTGGCTGCTATACAAGGTAATGTATCCACCATAAAGATGAGTCCACTGACATGAGCAGCAAACCACCACCTTCCTCCATTGCTGTCTCAGTGGTACCTGCCTCACTCTACTTTCTTAAGAGCATAATGGACTATCTGCAGTTGAGCAATCTCCCCCTCTCTTCTTCGGAAACCTCTGTCCCACCCCATTTTGAGACAATATAGGAGGCACCTGCACAGTCTACCATAAACCAGAGCCCCACGTGGAAGGAAAGTCTGATCCTACATTCCTTCCTTAGCTCTTTACCAGTCTAAGTATCCCACTAAGGAACACCTCAAAGTCATATACATTTGGCACCTACTCGTCTCCTCTCTCTCCTTTCCCCTCCCTTCCCCTCTTCGCCCCTCCCTCGCCACTCCATGTTTACCCATGCATGCACATACACTCCCAGGCCTGCAAAGTCTGCAGTCCTAGTCTCACTGATGCTGTTCTTTAGGAATTCTGGCTTGCACTGCTTAGGAAGAACTGCTTGCTGTTCTAGCCAATAGTTCCATGGAAGTTCGTGTAGGAGGCCTTTGGTTCTGATACTCTCTTCTTCCTAGCATGCACTCACACATCACATTTATGTGTCCACGTCCAGTTTGTAAGGGAACATGGTGGAAGGCCACTCTCAAAGTCAAAGAACAGTAGTTGGGAGCTTGATCTGGGTTTTTAAATAAGCTTTGTGACTTTAGAGGGTGACTTAACACCTCTGAGTTTAAATATCCTTTTATGTAAAAGAGGCTGATCTCTCTCATGGCGCTTCCCAGAATACTGACAGTGAGATCAAAGGAAGCAGCAGCTAAGAGAAAATGCTTAAAAAAATAACTACTAGTTCGCTTCCTCCCTGACTGAAATGTTTCTATAAATCATTATTGTTTGGGGACTGTGTTCCTTAAGCCGCTTGAATTTTTTTTTCTGAGACTGCCAGTATCCCCAAGCCAACCTGAGTAAAATTTCAAGCAAAATTTCTTAAGACACCAGAGAAACATGTTTTGGGGCTCCAGACATAATGGTCTTCTACATCGTCCAGTAATTATGTAATCTTGTAGGCCAACTGCTCCTTTCCATCATCAAGTTCATTTATCTTGATTTAAGATGTGCAAGTTGCCCTCACAAACAATTCTCCCATGCCCAGAATCTTTTAGCATTTTTCTTCGGTGTTTACTTCTGTACTTTGATGATGAGGTAATTAATACTCATTGCCTGCTGTTATCGTTCCTCTGGACAGCCTTGCTGCCTCTCTGTGCCTATTGAGAATGTGATCTACCTTACCAAGGGACTCATCTAGAAATTTGCTGAGTCCAAACAGCTGTTAAAAATATATATATATTAATTCTATACTCGTCCTCTCTTTGGTGACCTGCCACCACCATCACCCTCTGGTGCCACCTTCATCTATGGCTTTACCACTTTTTAATTAGTTCCAACACTATCGCCCATAATGGCTTCCCAACTGTTTCCATGAGAATTTGTCAGTGACCCAATTTCTTTATGCCTCTATGTACCCTACACAGTTTGACAAATTGCTTGTTTTAGAGTCCTTTTATATTTGTTCCTGGAAATTGGATCTTGGCATTTATTATTATAGCACTGGCACCTTGCCTTCGTCATCCCAGTTAATAGTACCAAAGTGAAAAAACTTGTAAATTCCTACTCACAGTCCTCTTTCTCTCCCCTTCTCTGTCTCCTTCCTCCCTTCTTTCCTCCACCATCCCCTTCCCTTCCTTCCATCAGTCCCTGCTCCCCTCCCCATCCATTGAATTAACTCTCTCTCTAAATTCCCCCTCTCCACGAATAGAACCTGACAATACCAGACAGCTGAGATCTACTGGAAACTACTAAAAATAATTGCCTTTTGTTATTAAAGTCCCATTTGGGGCTGCCATTATTCCCTCCCAGGAATTTGTAGTTTCCTGAAGGGATTCAGAGGTCTGCACCCCCATGCTATTTTTAGAAAGCAAAGGGTTATTTCAACAAACATACCACTAAATTGGCGATGTCTTAATTAATGTGTATTGTCTATTGTCCCATTTAGCTCTGGCTGCTGCTTGTCTGGAATTTGCCATTGGAATATTTTACTCACTGATCTATCTCTTCCTGCTGTCCTCCACACCCTATCTAACATTAGAATTCCTCTGCAGATCTCAAAGGAGCCTAGGACCCCAACTCCCTCTGTCTCTGCTTCCTCATTCACTGAGGACCAGCTGTATCATTTAAGATTTCCAGTGTAACCCTTTTCCCCCAAGGTCATGGGAAAGCTAACGTGAAGTGCTTAGAACTATGGTTTTGACAGGTTTCCTCTGTATGTACATACCCTTTTTATTATTAAAACAGGAACTAGGATACCTCATTAGCTCATAGTAGGTAATGCATGGGTCTCATTTAAAAAAAATAAATGAATATGCTTGTATTCCCCTCAAATGCCTTCCCCCCAAATGCCATACCCACTGGACTTAATGTGTCATAGGTATTGTTTACTGATCTTGCTTTTTAACTTCTAAGAGAATAAAGGTTATCAGTTTGGGGGTTCATTATATTACCTGAAGGTTTTCTGTTCTTTTTCTTTCAAAATGGTACATTCATGGCCTGTATCCCTAGAGGTTTGATTTTTTTTTTTTTGAGGTTTGATTTTTTAGTGAGGATGGAATCCAGAGATTGACATTTTAACAGGAGCCCCATCGTCTTCTACAGTTTACCTTTGGAGACACTCTGATCCACAATGACCATCAAAAAGCTTTAGGCCATGCAGCCATCTGTTTGCATCATCTAACGGTCCTGAGTTTGTTAAAGCAAATAATTGTGCTAGAAGTATCAATCCACCTTGGTCCATCTGAATAATGAAAGGGAGACTCTTCCCTAACAGTTTTCCACTTGACAAAGGTAGACGACATTAACACTATCATTTACTTAATGAGTGTCTTTGAAATTTAAAACTATGAATAATAATGTATTAACATTGGCTCATGAATTGTAAGAGATATACCATACTAACATAAGATGCCAATAATAAGAGAAACTGGATGTAGGGTACATTGGAGCTCTCTGTATTATCTGCTCAATGGTTCTGTAAGTCTAAAATTGTTATAAAAACTTAATCTTATTTTTTAGAATGGATGAAAATAAAGAGAAAAATTCCAAGTGTTAGCAAGAGTGTGGAGCAACTGGAATTCCCAGACACTACAGGTGTGATTGTTAACTGTTACACCCACTTTGGAAAACTGCACAATATTATCAAATAAAGATGAACATCTGCATACCCTACAGTATATACCAAATTGAAATATGCAGTCACCAAAATACATATAAACTAGCACTATTAGTATAGTCTCAAATGAGAAAATTAGCAAATTATCTATCACTAATAGAATTGATAAACCAACTATTATATGATCC
The DNA here is from genome assembly GCA_001675575.1 of Neotoma lepida. Lineage (NCBI taxonomy): Eukaryota > Metazoa > Chordata > Mammalia > Rodentia > Cricetidae > Neotoma > Neotoma lepida. Next base: position 453,117 of record LZPO01017296.1, on the reverse strand, counting down.
AAAATGAAATACTATAAAATAATGAAATCCAATCAATTTGAATTCTACCCCAAACAAGGATAAGTTGAAGTAAAGAAATCGGACACAAAAAAGGCATTTTATATGATACTATTCATATAAAAATGTTTAAAAATTAAAAATTGTTTTTAAATATTTAAGTAGATCAAACTGACCCATGTTGGGAAAGGCAGAACAAGGACTTTGCCTTAAATATGGAGGTGAAGCTGCTCTTCTGGGGATAATGATGTTCTTAGTTTCCTCCGAAGCATAACATCAGGTACCCAAGTGTTCAACTTGTGAAAATCCATTGAACTACATACATTTAAGATCTGTGCGTTTATCTATATGTATTTATACCAATTTATAAAAAGCAACCCACACTTTCTTTAGGGAAAGAACATAAATATCCAAATTTTCTTTAGGGAAAGAACGGAGTCAGCTGAGCAAATTGACTGAAGCAAATAGACTGATTGCTTTGGTTCAAAGCCCAGCTTTAGTCCTAAACTGTACGGCCCTGGGTTACTTAAACCAGTAAGCCCTTCTCACCTCTACGCCCTTAATCTCTAAAGTATGGATAAAAGCTGTACCTATGTCAGAGGGTTGTTGTGAGGATCGAATGAGCTAATGTTTGTTCAACACAAAATATTATAGAGACAGTGTATGGGCACCACACACATTTGTTAAGGAAAAAATCATTTTCTTTGGAGGGGAAAGGGCCCACCTAAAGTCTCTTTTAACAACCATTGCCCTTAAGGAGACTGATGATAAGATAAGAAAGCAAGGGAGTTAAATTTATTTCCTAGGTAGCATTCTTACTTGGGGAGGAAACTATTACCTTGGCAACTAGCCAGTTAATTCTGCTCTTCTTGACTTGGAGTCTGGACTTCCAACAGGCTCCTGGGCACTGGTCCAGAGGCTTGACAATGAGCCACATTTGGGACTGCCAGAAACTGCCACAAAAGAGTCTGCCCCAGAGGGCCTGTCAGAATCTCTGGGGCAGGAGAGCACAGTCCAGCAGGATTCTGGCCAGGCCAGACACCCCTGATGCTACCTGCTGGGTGGGGCAGGCCCCAACCCCACCTTTCTCTAGCTCTCTGCCAGAGCCTTCCCTTCCTTCACTGATCTCTTCCAAAGAGATTGTGTTCAAAAGCAGAATGGGAGTGGGGGGGCGGGGCAGGCAATAAAAGAGGGAGATTTAAGCCAGAGTGTCCTCCTCTCCCAGAAAGCAGCCCGGGACATTCTGGCATCCTCTGTCTGTCTGGTGGCTTTGTTATTTTCTGCACATCCCTAGTGAATGAGGAGTCTGAGGTGCCCAGTTCACAGCCAACCTCCAGAGGCCACCACAATCAGGTACCTGTGGTGAGCTTGACCTACTCTGCTTCTTCCTGTCCCTTTTGGGCACAGCTGGCTCCTCAGTCAAAAGAGACTTCCCTCTTATCTAGTCTTTTGCTTTAGCAACTTTCACTCACTCTGTAAAGCCTTTGCCCAGGAAAAAAAAAAAGAGAGAGAGAGACAGAGAACAACTTAGCTCTCTCATTTGGAGTGCAAGTGAATCTATAACTTGGCAATGGTTCAGGAGTATTCCACGAACTTCTGAGCCCATGCTTGCCAGCCAGCCCTCTTCCTTTCCTCTTTCTCTTCCAGACACTGGGAAGAAGCTCCATTTCACCTCCATCCCCCTCCCTCGTTGGCAGCCTTGCCTGTCTCGCTAGTCTTCTTTTTTTTGGAGCAATAGTCTCATGTTCTTGAAGCCACATGTGGCAGGGACTGGCTAGCTCTACACTCAGCCATTTCTTTTTCCGTCTGGGGCACACAAATGACACTGCTCCCAGACTCTCTCACACAATAGGCAACCATCTGACCACTGTAGTTAGCGTATGCGTGGGCCCATAGAACCTCCAATTCCTCCTTTCTCTTTTCCTCATCTGTTGTGTAAATGCAGAAGCTCAACTGGGAAGCCACAAGGCCCTCGCTATAAAACTGAAAGGGGTAGGGTTCCTGAATGCCTGCATTCTCCGTCCCCCACGGAATGTGACATGAGCAAATAAATAAATAAATAAATAAGCCTTAATTTGTACGTAGCATCTGGGACTTTGAGGTCAGGAAGTTAGCTGACCTTGAGCAGTCTAGTTTAAATTCTCCAACTTACTTTTACAAGCCAAGGCAACCCTGGCCTCTCGCTCGCTAGGAGCCTATGCAGGCATTTTTGACCTCTGCATGAGAGGCCACACCTGGAAATATTAGCATTAAACTTTCAAGTCCCAGCCCTTAACCTCTGATCTTGGTTCATGTTTCAATGTTTAAATTTTTTTCCTGCCTGTTGATTAAACTTTACTTCTTGAAAGTAAACTGAAAGTCTGGGAAGTGGTACCTAATAGTCCCCTGATTTCTCAGGCCATTTCCTCAGTGCATCCATATGGACATGACAGAGACATTTGAACTCAGTGCAGATAAACAAGAAATGAGATTGGAAACTGTTAATTCCTTCCAGGCTAGGAAAGTTCACCAAAGTTATCCTCCTATTCTAAGGAAGAATAATTATAAGCACATTACAAAGGACAAGTGGCTCAGCATCATGGCTTTGCTAATGCCCTGACTTGCATCCATAGTGGCATAATGGCAAATAGAGTCTGACACAAGACTACAGGCTGAGACACTGAGTTATTTGTTACTACTGACTTTGTGAAAGTTTGGGTTACCAGATTTCAAATGGAGAGAAGTGAATACAACAAATATTAGCTTTTTTCTTTTTAAGGAAGGAGTAGGTAAGTAAATTATCTGTAATTTAAGCCCAATTTAGGGATCTGAAAAGTGTCCATCTACTTATTATTTGATTCAAAATTGGAGCTGAGATATATATATATATATATATATATCTCCACTTTTCCATTGTTAAAGAATGAACACAAATAACTGTTGACTCAAGTTGACATTCACTCCTTGGAATAGATGAATAAATATTTACCCACTGGCATAGCTGTTGAGTAATTGTCCATTAAAGAAGTTAAATGTTAATCACTTTTTTTAGGATTGAATAATTTGAACATAATCCTATGGCTAATCCTTCAGATCTAAAGGCAAGGGAAAAAAACCTACATCCACTGGTTTCTTTTAGTCTTCACCATACAGGAAAGGAGTACTCTGAGGAATTTCTCAAATTAGACACATAATCAGTTTTCACTCCCTCTGCACTCACAGCCAGCTAGATAATGGCCTTTTCATTATTCTTTACCAAAGAAATCTTGAACCTTCTCCCCTAGTTAAATATTAACAGGATTTGAGGGAAAAAAGGGTTGGACAGAATCTTAGAAGGGATATAGGGGAATATCTGAATTAAGAGGAGAAATAAAAAGTGAGCACAGACACAACCTAGATGTCATGAGAGAGGCTGGCCTATATTAAAGGGAACTAAGTATGCTAAATGCCATTGAAGTGAAAGCCTAGGCTAGAGTTCATCAAAAATGTTTAATTTCAGCTGGCATAAAGGGCTACCACAGAAGGGCCAGAAAATAGAGACAACTCATGGGAAGAGTTCTGCTTGGTACCCTCCCCTTTTAGAGCCAAAGAATGATCTTCTGTGCGAACTATCACAACCTATCAAAGTTCTATATCAAGAAGAGTCAAGAGTTCTAAAGAAGTTTTGCATACATCTCATGCTACCAGGAACCAATGTGGCAGCTTGGTGGGTATAGTGGATGCTGTTGGCGCCCCAACCCAGATCCTTTAACTGGGCTGGCATCCTTTACTTCAGCAGTAAGTAAGCTATTGGGTTACTTACCAATGTCAGTGCACAACTGAACCTGTCAATTAGAGTCACCTAACTCAAAAGGCACTCCTCCTTCTTCAAGGGGAGCCCATAGCTAATGACTTCCAGAAAAGTCTACTCCCCTTGTTTCAGTGTGGAACTGCCTCTGTGGTGTAATTCCTGCTCCAATGAGATTATGTCCAAACTAGTTTCTAGCTAAGACTAAAAACTTACTTAGGTCTTTCTCCTTGCCCCAGCCTGCTTCCCTGGTGTCCCATTCTCCTGAGAGCTTGCTGTCAATAAAGCATACAAATAAAATATCCATGTCTCTAGCTGTGCTCTTGCTTTGCTTCCTTTTCTGAACCCTGAACAAGCTGGTGGTACAGGTTTGACTTTGTTCTCTGTTATAGAATAATCTTTGTGTATACTGTGAAGATGTGTCACTCTGATTGGTTTAATAAAAAGCTGAATGGCCAATAGCTAGGCAGGATTTCCAGACAGAGAGGAAGCTGGGAAGAAGAAAGGCAGAGTTGCCACCCAGACCTGGAATAACCAGGATAGGCACAATGGAGATGAGGTAATGAGAGTATCGAAGAACATAGATTTAAAAATATGGATTAATTTAAGTTATAAGAGCTAGTTATAAACAAGCCTAAGCTAAGGCTGAGCTTTCATAATTAATAAGTCTCTGTGTCATTTTTTTGTGAGCTAGTGGCCCAAAAAGAAAAATCCATTTACAGTTTTCCTCCACTGCCTCCAAGGTGCCTGAGACATTGCTGATGGAGATTGCTCCTATGGGGAGATAGAGCAACCTGATCCCAGAGGTGCTCCAGACAGGATAGAAGTAGAGTAACCCACCTTAGGAATGTCCAGTTTTCACCCCCTTACTACTCACAGCCAGCTAGATAATTGCCTTTTTGTTGTTCTTCAGCCTGAATTCCACCTAGACAAAGTTTAGGAGTGCAAGACCACCAGGCATCTCTTTCCTCCCTTTGTTATTTCATGATATCCTTTTACTTGTCACCTTGCTCTGTAACATCTAGCAAACTCCCTATTATTCCATTGGGTTCTTTTCTTTCTAGTAACTATCTGTCTCTTAAAATGTCTTTGAGGTAGTAAGCCATTTCCTCATTTCTACACTGGAGTGAGCATTTTTGCTACAGGTGTTTCCACATTTCCTGGTTCACAAGACAAAGTGTAGACTTACAGAAAGTCTGAACATGGGCTAGTTCTTCAATCTTTCTAAGCTTAGATGTCTTCATCTGTGTAGTAGTATTGGTAAATAAGGCCTACATCATAGAGGTGTTGTGAGGATTAAACAGTATGAAAACTTAATGTCATTGTTACCCTACCTGGTACACAATAGGCTCTCAGTGGTACATTAACTGATAAACAGTAAGCTCTTTTCACTGAGTTTTTCTAATAAAACTAGATAAGTATATAAATAGAAACTGAAAAAGAAAACTATTTAGCATACAGAGACACACATGCATTCTTCCTTAGGTTAGTTTCCTCCTGCCATCAGTGTGCCCAACCATGAATCCATCTAAAACAAGACTCTAGTCTCCCTTGTGAACCATGGGTTGTACATACAGAAGCAAATTAGACAGTCTCCATGCAAGAGGCTTCCAGCTCACTGCTAATGGAAGCTGCATGTATCTTCCACTGGGAATCTGGGGGCACCTAGACATAGAAGAAAGCAGGGAGCCAGGGACTCAGTTCTATATTAAGAAATCATTTAGGGGGCTGGAGAGGTGGCTCAGCACTTGAGTGCTTGCTGCTCTTGCAGAGGACCACAGTTTGCTTCCCTGCACATCAGGTGACTCAAAACTGCCTGTAACTGCAGTTCCAGGGCATCTAACTCTCTCCTTGCCTTCTTGACATCCAGATATACATGCATGTGCACACATACACATACAACACGCATGAATAAATAATAATATAAGTCATTTTAAACAGTCATTTAGCTGGATGTGGTGATATACACTTGTAATTCCAGCACTGGGGAGGCAGAGATAGGTGAATCCCTGGGGCTCATTGGCCAGCCAACCTAGCCTAGGCAGCAAACTCCAGGCTAGTAAGAATGTCTCAAAAAATCAAGGTGATGATTCCTGAGGAATGATATCTGTGACTGATCTTCAGCCTGCATTTGCACATGCACATATATGTGGGGGCACACACAAGAGTGTGCATATGTGTGCGCACACACCCCCACCCCCCAACACACAGAGACAGAGACAGAGAGAGAATGCAGCCATTAAGGAAGCAGAGGTAGGATGATCCCGTATGCTNAGATGCTCAAACTGTCCAAATCTGTATCTGTCTGATGAGGGGCTGCAGCCAACAGCCACAGACCCATTGCCTTCGGGAGCACGGGTTTACTTTCTCAGCGAGACCCTGGCATCTTCCCATATAGTCTAAGATTGAGCCATCTTCCCCAGCTGTCCTCTCTCTGCTTGTGTGTCCAAATCTTCTTTTCCTATAGGATACCAGTGGGGCCTGCCCTGTCTCTTATACACATCTAGATGTGTATAAGAGACAGGTGATATACACTTGTAATTTCAGCACTTGGAAAGTAGAAACAGGAGGATTAGGAGTTTCAGGTCATCCTTGTCTATATAGTGAGTTCAAGGCTAGCCCTGAAATACAAGAAAACAAAAGCAAAAAATAAAGAAGTCACTTAATTTTAATGTCCTTTTTATGTGACTATTGTACTTTCTAAGGGCCATTTTAAATTATTTCTTGCCTATGTTTTCTTTTTAAAAGCTCATTATCAGGGCTGCAAGGATGGGTCAGCATTTAAGAGCACTGGCTGCTCTGGCAGAAGACTCAGGTTTGGTTCCCAGCACCCATAAGGTGGCTGACAACCATCTGTAACTCCTGTTCCAGAGCATCCTATATCCTCTTCTGGCCCCCTTAGACACCTGGTATGCCTATGGTGCACATACATATGTTCAGGCAAAACACTCTTATATGGAAAACGAAAAATAAATCTCAGTGAAGAATTTTAAAACCTTATTATCAACATGTATAAATTTGGCAGAATATTCAAATTGGCTTTAGAGAGCATTTTTGGGCTTATCCTCAGAACCACGTTTACCAAAGTTCTCTGGTGCCATATACTACCTTTGTGATTGGTGAGACATGGCAGAAGGAATAGATTTCTAAGTACATTGGTTACAACAAAAATAAATATAACTAAACCACTGGCTTTTCTGCTAGGAGTGCAATTTAGTTCTTTTCTTCCCCTTAATTACCTCTAAATGGGATACTCTAGAGTATCCACGGGGTAAGTTTCCACTAATCATCAGCCCTCTTTAAATGCCAGTGATCCACAAAAGTTAAAACTAGAACAATATTCTATTAGCAAAGCTCTTAGTCTGAGACCCCAAGCAATTCAAGTATATTTGCCTTTATAGATGATTTTAAAAAGTAATTTGAATTGGACCTATGGTTGCAACACCTCTAAGTAACATTATATTGGACCTCAGAAGTCATGCAAGATTATCTTCAAGGAATTTACAATATGGTTGAGAGTATGGACCATATCTAAATGAAAAGTTAGAGATTCCTGTGATTCCTGTGTAGCTAGTTGTGTGGCTGCATACTATCACAAATACATGGCACACAGGTCCCCCAACACACATACTGGCTGACCACCCCATTCGATGAGCTAAAGTCACAGTATGATACAAACATAGAGACAGAGGAGATTACCCAGGACCAAGTCTAAAAGGTCTGAAACTTGGTTCTGACTTGGTTTTATCTATGCCAGAAAGAGACAATCTGAGGGAAATGGAGGGGCCTGATGCCCTAAGTTCTGAAGACTGGAATGTATTTCACTGTTGATTCAGCAAATGATTATTTCTTTCAGCATTCTGTTTTGCTTCCCTGGAGTTCAGTCTCCTTTTTAAAAAAAAAAAAATTCTGTGATGCTATGACGATCCACTGGGCATATAACTGAAGACATCTTCCACCTACTTTGGACTCATGGAGCAGGTGTGTGATTGGGAGCTGCATGTTAGTTGGCTCATGTCAAGCAATTTATTACAGCATTATTACAAAACCAAGCAGAGTCAGGTGATTTTGACATGGCATGAAGACTGAGAGAGTTCCTATTCTGCCTGTAATTTAAAGGGCACAATGAAGGATTCGGTCTTCATACAAAATACTTATGAGGATATTGAAGATAGATGTTTACCTACCAGTTATGAGGGCTTGAAATTTTATCTACAAGTGGATAGTGGCCTTGAATGTGCTAGTCTGGCTTCTGGATCTTGGATTTGGTTTGGGAAGTGCAGAAATTACTGCGTTGACACATCTTGGCCACCAGAGAGCTCCATGCATCCAACCAGAGGAGCCTATTGGATCAGCAGTTTACAAAAGACAGTCTGCCCTTCTGCAACCCAGAGCACAGGTTCCATTGTATTGTTTCTACATTGGCGAAATTCCCTCATTTGCCCCATTAACAGTAACCTGACTGTGTGTGTCCCTCTGCCTTTCACAGTGTGTGACTTGCTGTTTGAGGGAGGCAAGGGATAACTCTGAGTATCAGTATCCACACAGGTCAAATGATTCCCCAGCTCTGGCACAAGAAGCTAAGGTCCTCAGACTTAATGTTTTGTTGACATCATTGAGAGCCAGGGATCACATGTGACACATATTCAAGAAAATTGCTTTCTATGGGTTTTAGTTGATGGTCATTTTCTTTTTGTACTCATAAAAATAACATAAGCTAGTCATAGCAAAGTTGAAAAATACAAAGTAGTATAAAGAAGAAAATGACAGTAATCTATCATGTCGCCATCCAGAGAAAATTACTGACAAGATTTGGAGGAGCTGAAGAATTGGCTCAGTGGTACAGCACTTGCTTGGCATGCATAATATGCTGAGTTCCATCCCAAGCACTGCAGAAAGAATGTTTTATAAAAAAAGATTTGGAAATAATTCCTTTCAGCCTCTTTTTTTTTTCCTCTTGGGATGAATGTGTATTCTTACACAGTTGAAGCCAATTTGTATTCTGTTTGGGTAATTTTTCTCACCTGATATTATCTCTTAATTTTATAAGCATTTTCCATGTCATTACATGTGCAGCACAAGACAGTTGGGAGAATTCAGAGCAGCACAGAAGAAAATAAAAGCTGTTTTTCTAGTACCCAGAGATAATAACTGTCACATTTTGGTATTTTACTTCCCAGACTCTTTTCTAAGTATGATATTTATTTTTGTACAAAACTAGACCTATGCTGTGCATATTGCTTTATAGACTATATAATGTCATACCACAACCATTTCTTCCACATCATTGAACATATTCCAAACATTTTTCATATTAAATGCATGGACTCCAATTCACTTAATAAATTGTCTATTACTGGCCATTTATGCTGATTCCAATAGTTTTTTATCCAAATGGCATCAAGATAAACAACTTTATACTAATTATATTCTATACAAGCATCAGCCATTACCCACCTAGCATACATTCTTGAATTTTAAGTTACTGAATTAAAGGGTTTTAATATTTTTTAAAGAAGACATTGTCACACTGTTCCCAATGAACATTAACAGCCTGTGAGAGTCCCAGTTTCTGCATACCCATGTTGAGAATCATGAATTTAAAAACATCATTTTGTCTATTTGATACACACATGTGTGCAGTGTGCACACAAGCCCATTTCTCTGTTGTGCCTGGAAAACAGTTTCCTTGAAGTCATCCATCACTACTTCTGGCTCTTACAACCTTTTCACCCCCTCTTCTAAGAAGATCCCTGAGCCTTCACGGAGAGGAAGATGTCCCATTTAGGGCTGAGTACTTCCCAGTCTCCTATTCTCCACATGTTGAACATCAGAAGGGTCTCTGTTAATTTGAGCCTACTGCAATGAGAAGCTTGTCTGATAAAAGTTGAGAGGCACTATGAGTATAGCACTAAGTCATTAGGAATCATTTTAATACTATGTCCATTTAACAGAGTAATAGTAGTAGGTTCTCTCTTGGAGCCCATGATCTATCTAGTCCCAGGTTCATGACCCCATTAACAGTGAGAGGTATGGGTTCCATCTCATGGAGCAGCCCTAGGATACAATCAGGAAATGGCTAGTTACTTTCATAACATCTGTGCCAACATTGCACCAATGGGCATATCTTGTCTGAGTGATTGTTGTAGCTCTGAGGAATCACAGCTGGGTGGTACTGATGATTATTCTTCCCCCTCAGTAGTATATGTAGCACATTTCAACACTATGTCAATCTTGAAAGGCTGAGGAGTTAAATGATTCCCTACATACAGAGGCTTGACCAAAAGATGAGGAAGGCTAAGAAAACAGAGAACAGGATAATCTGATATATTAGGTTTCCTGTTTGCATTTTCTCCTCTGTCCACTTAATGATGCAGCTAAAAGCTCAGGTTCCATCATTTTTCAAGAACTAATGTACAATCTCCATCTTCTGAATGCACCTATACCAAAACACTTACTATACTACATCTATCCCATATTATATGGCAGGGATATCTACCTGTATAACACACTTTTTTCTTAAGAAAGTCCTTTCTATGGTGTTGCTGATGATGGATAAACAGTAGCCCAGACAGATTGGATTTCCAGGCATGACAGTCACTCTTGGCATCTATGTGACTTGTTTTGGTGAACGATGTCTGAGAGGTTGTGATGGTCTACCATACTGCCCCCAGTCCCTGCCTTGCTCACTGCTTTTGAGTTCTGCCATCTGAGAAGATGCTTGGAGCAAGGCAGCTGTATTGCAATTATGAGGCCAGAAGCCTAAGGACAAAAAGCCAACATGGTGAGAATGAGAACATAAAAGAACAGGAAGAATAGATCTTAGAACTCTCTACCTTCAGGCATGGTATTCCGTAAGACAATTAGTTATGTTTACCATTTAAGCTACCATGACTAGGACATCTGCCCTTGTAGTCAAAAGGGATTCCACGGTTGACTTTGGTTACCTGCCATGGACTTTTGTGACATTATTAACTTTCAACACTATCCCCTGGGCTGGAGAGATGGCTCTAGCAGTTAAGAATAATTGTTGCTCTTGAAGAGGACCGGAGTTTCATTCCTGGCACCCACATGGAAGCTCACAGATGCCAGTGGCTCTAGATCCAAAGGATCTGACACCTTCTTTTGGTCTCTGCTGGTACCTGCATGCACATGATGCACAAACACACATGCAGGTAAAACATTCATACACATAAAATAAAAATAAATAAATATTCAAAAATACCTTTTAGTATGAATTTATCTTTATATTCCTGTATCCTCAGGCCTGTCATGGGGTCACTCAAGATTCCAAACAATGTCTGCTTAATTGAGTCCACTAATAGTCTGCAATTTTGATATGTGCTAGTGTTATGACCAAATAATTCGTAATTTTCATTGATCACTTCCCATAGGCAAGGCACCTATTTATTTAAAACCAAATTTTTCTATCTGTGGCTCCAGGAAGCATTCTGCCCGCTATTCACACAGCCTGGTACAGAACTTGCTAGGCAAGGATTCATTTACTGCTTGTTAATTAGTCAAGTGCTGAGCACACCACAGGATTCATTTTTACATTATTCGCACAATCGCACAATTAGCATTTTAAAAGGTTTTTCTAGGAGACTAGCTCAAGTAAGTTTATCTTGAAAAATGTCACAAAAGGAAACGAATAATTAAGAAATCAGTTCCCAAGCAGATTTAGTAGACCTTTGGTTTCAGCCTGAAAGGCCCTGAGTACAGACCATGCTTCTAGCACCTTATTCCAACCGTGGAATCCCTTTTGACTACAAAGGCAGATGTCCTGTGCACACCTTATAGTGTGTGCACAGAGAACTGAGCTTTGCTGGACTGAGTCCTTGGGAGTCCTGGCCCTACCTGTAGAGCAGCAACTCTTTCTGAATGGGAGGGGAAGGACTGCACTGTGCCGGGCAGGGTGACACGTGATGTGAGTTTAGACTACTCAGTTCAACAATGAACTGAGGGCACTATTCATTTTCTTTCAAGTCCAATTCATTAGACACCCCCACCCTGTTTTAAAGCCAAAGAAGCATATGAGAGGCACCTCATCTTTAGTAAACAACCATATTCTCAAATACTTATGTTTACATATATGTTTGCAACTATATTCTTTTTGTTTGTTTGGTTATTGTTTGTTTGTTTTTCGAGACAGGGTTTCTCTGTGTAGCTTTGGAGCCTGTCCTGGAACTCACTCGGTAGCCCAGACTGGCCTCGAACTCACAGAGATCCACCTGCCTCTGTCTCCTGAGTGCTGGGATTAAAGGTATGTGCCGCCACCACCCGGCTACAATTATATTCTTAAACACATATGTTTACAGGGCTGGGGATTTTATACGTTTGTGGGGTAGGACCTTGCACATGCTAGACCCATGCTCTGCCATTGAGCTATACCTCCAACCTCTAAACTAGTTTCTTCACATAACAATAAATAAGTTAATATGTGTCAATATTAACTTGTATCTTCTAGAAATCTCAACTTATGAAATCAACAATATTCAGGATATTGAAAAATACATTGTTTAGGCCCCTTGCTTGCCCCTAGAAACGACCAGCGACCTAAGAGGTGACTATAGACAGATTATCTGGGAAAGGAACTATTTATTTATTTATTTAGCATCTCATGTATCCCAGGCTGGTCTTGAACTTACTATATAGCCAATAATCTTGAACTTCTGATTCTTTTGCTAGGGTTTGCTGGGGTGTACTATGGTGCTGTTTCTGCAATGCTGAGGAGTGAACCCAGGATTTCGGGCATGCTAGGCAAGCGTTCTACCAGCTGAGCCACATAGCCAGCCAAGAAGAGAAACTTTTGATACCTTTCCTTCCTGCCAACTCTGGAGGACTCAGAAGGCAGACAGAGTAAGGCTGTATAAAGCTTACAGTACAGCTAAGACAGGGTTTCAGGGCTGCCCTGCTGTCCTTGACACATAACAGGAGCATCACACTTCTCACTGGGATTTCCACCAGAAGCCCTTGACTTAGGGCAGCTCAATTCACCTTCCCAAAGCCTTGTGAACAGGCAGCATTGAAGATGCCTGGTAGGCACAGGTTAAAAATGGCACAGATTTCTGACAGCATTTAGCAGCACTGTCAAAGAAGGGACCTAAATATCAGTTTTTGCTCACTCCAAGATGGTTCAGGGTGTGTGTGTGTGTGTGTGTGTGTGTGTGTGGTGTGACTTGTGGCTAAACTGGAGAATCTTAAAAAGCACCTGACTGGGTGTCCTATCACATCGTTGACTTAGTGTAAGCTCCAGGTGCATCTTTCTCTGGTATCTTATTATTGAATACTGTTGATGGATTTGCTTATTTTATTCTTTCTCTATTGATGGCTAATCACCTCTTGGGTGTGTGTTTCAGGTTCTTTTGACTTCTAAGTATCATGAGGCCAGTGGCTTATCTTCTGATGCTCTTTATAGCCATTCGTACTCGGTGCCTTCAGAAAAGGGAGCCTGTGGCATAAAATGGAGAGATATGGCCACACTCACTGAACCAGCAGCACCCCATTATCACAGCTCTCACTTCCCTGAGATGGTTCTGGAGGGCAGGAACTTTTAAGTTCATTTTCTAAGCAGATGAGGAATCTGGGCTCCAGAGAGTTTAGGTAACTTGCTGCAGGCCACATAGTTGTTTGGTGGCAGAAGTGTGACAAGCAGACAAGTGCTATAGCTCCTTTGATCAGCTATTTAACTTTATCTGATAAATAAATGTCCTTGGTTTTTAAAAGAGCGCCCAAAAGAGCTCCAATCTTGTCCTCTCTTTTGCCAGGTGGCTTGAAGATTCTGGTTTCTTCTGTGTTTAGTACACAAACAACCACAGGAAAATATGTGCAAACACACTCACATATGTAAGAAAAAGTCCATGTCACTGACAATAAGAATGAATCATTATTTGTCATTGCCCTAGCTGTATACCTAAGTTTTCTGTGTCTCAGTTTCATCATCTGTGGGGGAGGGGGGAGAATCTTAGCACTTAGCTTATGTATATAATTTGCTCTGGGATGGAAGAGAGGCTACTTTCGCATTCTTAAAAATTACATAAGTAATTGGTGATCTTAATTATATCTTGTTACAAATAAATAACTGTACTACTTTTATAATTACAAAGATTACAGACAAGCTATCAAATAAGCCTAGTTGATACCAAATTCAAAATAAATAGTAAATTCGTGGCTAATATCCATTATTTTTTAGGTATATCTTCCAATCTTTAAACCTTCAAGCCAAGGCAACCAATCATCACCAGGAAGTCTCCCAAGGACCTCAGTGCTGGGATTTGTTTGTGAGAAGTATATGAAAATCCCACCCTCCGAGTGAAACACAAGTTAAGCCTTCCCTTGGTATTCCCGATGTTACTCTTTTTCTGATTCTGATTCTTGATGAATCAACGTCTCCAATTCCCCACTAGTGGCCTCTGGTCCAAAGAGTTCTGTTCATGTTACAAGGCCAGAGTGGGTGAATAAAATTCACGAATGACTGCCAAACCTAACATTTGCGGCTGGTGCCACCTCCTTTGCTAAACAGAACGCTGTGTGGCAGCTGCCTCGGAGAAATTGATGGGGAACCAAAACCAGTGAGGGGCCCACAGGGGCATCTGGCAAGAGGAAAAGAAGAAACAAGATACCTGGCTTCTCTGTCCAGGAAGCCAGAGTCCCAGGCCCTGAGCAGAGCTGTCTGTGGGCTGGGGCAGCTGCCCCACACAACACATTTGCTTCCTCCCTTCCCAGGGGAGGAATGGCCTAGCCTTTGTCTTGCCTCCTCAGAGCCTCTGAGGGGTGAAAGTCGAAACCCAGAGGAAGTTCAAGGGTGTCAGGATGCAATTACTCAGGAAGGTTAGACTTCCTTTGAGTCCCTCGTTTCCCAATCAGAGAATCTAGAAAAGTCAGCAGCTCCACCCCTCCTCAGTGCCCATCAGACCCCCTAAAGGAAAGCTTCCTGCCCCCTTCCAGAGACACAGTGCTGCCTGTCTCAGCGACAAACTTATCTATTTTATCAGGGTTTCCTGTACTCTAACTTCCAACCCTCTGGGTTGGTGGGGGTGGAGAGAAGGAGAGGGGAGGGGAAAACGCAGAGAGGGGGTGGGGAAGTTGGGAGGAAGGGAAAGAGAGAGAGAGAGAGAGAATGCATGTCTTGTTACCACATACATACATATAGTTGCATAGTTGCATCAATAATCACTATTTTAGAAATGGCCTTAATATACTTTTGTTTTGAGACATTGTCTGACTATGCAGACCAGGCTGACCTTGAACTCACAGCAATCTACCTGTCTCTACCTTTCGAATGCTGAGATTAAAGGCATGTACCACCACACCCTAAATATAGTTTTACATAAATATTGTTCTGAAAACTCATTATGATTCAATTTATAGTTCATTACATAGCAGAAAATCATCATTAGAGATCTACTAGCCTCAATCAAATGCAACAAAAGAAAGTCTTCAGGAAAATTCTACAATGATTTGTGGCTTGAAATGGGATAAGGTGTGACAAAGTGGGGTAATGTGAAGACCATGGGTTCCTCATTTCCTTTAGGGGTCCTTTATTTGCTAGAAATTCTTCCCCTAACCGTCCGATCAGCTCCGATAAAATTCATCTGTGCAAATCTTTGCTAAAAATAATTGGTTTAGGGGCCCTCCCCAGCAGACATGGCAGTATGATTTGAAACACAAAATGAACTAGCTCATATCATTCCTTGCACACAAGGCACCTTGTTTGGGCAGGAAGTGGAAATAATTGATTTGTATAAACAATCTGGAGGTCAGAAAGCTCTTTTCATCATCACAAGCTCCATCAGTAACTGTCAAATAAATGGACAGATAGATTCGGAAGCATTACCTATTGATTTCTTTTCCACAGCAGTTATCACCACCACTCATTGTCTCTCTTGCTTCCTAGAATATAAGACCTATGAGGCCAGGGATTTTATCTGATTTGAATCTTACTCTTGTCTCTAGAGCCTAGAATTGTGTAGTAAGGTATCCAATAAATATTTGTCGTCTATTACTGATTAATGGCTTACTTAAGAGATATCATTGGAGGATGGCACTTCAAATAACATGTGGAAACAACCTGGTGAAATATTCTTCAAGCACCCTTAGATTCTTCCTAGCACAATCAGATCTTACCCAGTAAGTGCATTGCCATGTGATACCAATGAGAGCCAAGTTATGGGCCCCAAATCCGTAGGATCTTGATCAAGTCACGGTTGACTATAACCACTCCTAACCTGGCAGCTATCACGTATGCAGCCGTGTACAGGCACGCATGCCTCCCCACAGGCACATACTTTTATGACCCTGGGTATATTATCTTCATTTACTGAGAAAGAAGCTGAAGCACATGGAGACTAAGTGACTTGACCTGGGTCAAACAAAAAACTGCAGAGGCATGATTTGTCTCTGAGCACTCAGCCATCTGGACCTCAGAGGCAAAATGCACAATGCTCCCAGGAGCCTTCTGTGCAGAGCTATATTGTGTACTGACAAGCCAAAGAATATGTTGTCATTCACATGTAAACAGCCCTGGCACATCAGAAATGGTCAAAGGTCTCTCCCTTCTTCAAGTCACCAGTTCCTGTCAGCCTGTCCCCGACCCCTCAGCTGGATGTTCCAGCAGCCTTGGGTAGAGTCCAGAATGAACACGACCACACTGCTCTATTTTCATTCCCTGTAGTTTTTGGCTTCTCTCAAAATAGAAATTTATCAATTGTTTTCTCTCTCCCAACAGATAAGACACAAGAACAGGCCCAGACTTTTCTGAAATCTCCCTTTAGCTAGCATCTCCACTTCCCTTTGCACCAAATAGTTCTCCTGGAAACAGCCCCAAGCAGCCAAAGAAATGGCAGATGTGATGGGAGTTTCCTTTTTTTAAAAGACAGAATTTCTCTACATAATTTTGGCTGTCCTGGAACTCACTCTGTAGCCCAGGCTGGCCTCGAACTCACAGAGATCCACCTGCCTCTGCCTCCCGAGTGCTGGGATTAATGGTGTACGCCACCACTGCCCAGAGAGTAGTTCCATTTCTTTACCTCATTCCTCCCATGGTAGGTTTAAGAAGGAGTGAATGACTTAAAGAGCAAGCAGGGCAAGAAAAAGAGGAGGCAAAGGTGGGACCTGAATGAAATTAAAGTCTAACTATTAGATCCTCTCTGCTCTCTGCCATGAGGAGCCCAGCATCCACAAACCAGAAAGTGAGAGCTCACATACAAGGGATCCGCTACCATCTTGATTTGGACTTCCTAGCATGAAAGAGGATGAGAAACGAAAGCTTGTTGTTTAAAACAGTTTTCTCAACACAGCTCCTGAAAGCGCAACTGAATTATTGACCTTAACATGTGCAGGCCTCACTGAGCCAGCTCGGTGGCCACAAAGAGAAAAGGAGTATGAAGGCGGGGCCCTTGACAACTTGCAGCAGTGAAAACAACCCAGCTTCCTTACTTTGCAGTTCTGGAATCTTTCCTTGTCGGTTTTTGGAAGGGAGATTAATACTACTAAATAATAGAAGGCCCGCAGTCTTGAAAATTTAATGACTGTCCCACATCAAGCAGCTGTCAAATGTATTTGCTTGTTGTCCTGACAAAGTGTTTCATTCCCAGCATTCACAGGGGGTTCAGCCTTTATCAGTTACAAGGGGAAAATGAGAGGCAACCCCAGAAGGCAGAAATCCCAACATTCAAATTGATCTATGAATCCCCAAGGCCTGAATCAGCCTGTGTTTCCCTAAACAATTCCACAGAAAGCACCAAGCAAAGAATAAACCATGTTCAGGCATCTCATTTCAATGTGCTAAAATTATTCACCAATTCCAATAAGATTCGTTTGTATATTTGAGTTGTATGTATCTCTACACAGTTTCCTGGTTGGTGGTCCCAATGCCCAGAAAACCTTCCAAAGTGGCTCCCCATTTTCTCAATTGCCTTTTAAAGATCCTCTCTCTCACCCTGAGTCTCTCTTTCTGTCTCTAGGAACTCCTGTGGACCCTTTAGCGCCAGACTTTAATTCCTTCTCCAATAACCAGTACCCTACCTTCCTCATCCACAGTTAACTAGACCCAGATCTGTTTCTGTGCTTTCCTTCTTTCTCAGGAACAATACCTGGAATAGGCATTATCAAGGATAACCTGAACTGTGTCCTTAAATACTCTGAAGATGTTTTGTAGGTCTAAATATCAAAATTGTACCCTACTTCCTATCTCCCTAGTAACTTCATCAACTGTTGCACCTTAGGGACCAACCCTTTGTTCCAGTATCACATCTGTATGGCCCCTAGGGGCAAGAGAAGGTGAAACTCAAATTTCCTATGCCCTTGAAACTAACGATTAGCCTCATTTTTAATTACAGGGGAATTTGAACTAGGCATGCCTTCCAATTTCCTCACTGCTTTCCCCACTCCAGTGGTCCTGGCTACAAGGTTGCCCATTAAAGTTCAACTGAATCTCTAGCAGAGAGGTAGTCCTGCCGTGCGTGCCTCGTTCATTGAACATTTACTTCTCAAAGTCCACTGTGAGCCAAGCTCCAGTCATGAATAAAGAAGTCAATGTGAACAAAGAATTCTGTCTGGAGAGAAGACAGACATTTCTTTCCTGCCCTCAGTGACTATTAATAGCAATGGCTTCTCCCAGGAGACCGACTGGGGCGATGTGTGGGGGAGGGGTTGGCGACTGAGGGGGGGGCGGGGAACAGCTCTCTGGCAGGAGCAGTGCATCCGCACTCTGCCCTCTGCAAAAAGGCTAGAGACAACTCTAGCTAAAATGGCAGCTGCCTTCCCACATCACTGGCCATGGAGCTCTCCAGCTCAGCTGGATTTCCTCAGTCCACAGCACTTAGCAACTTCAGACACACTACCTACTTATATATTCATTTCACTTGTGGTTTGTTGTGTGCCTGCTCCCACTAGACAGTCATGAGCACAAGGGCATGGGTTTTGTCTGCTTTGTTCACTGACACAATTCCACCACCTAGAATTGTACCTGGTGCATAGGTGCTCAGTAAGTGTTTGGGAAACTGGGAGTGATAGCACATGTCTGCAAGCCCAGCATTTTCGAGGCTGAGACAGTATGGTTGTGAATTCAAAGTCAAGCTGGGCTGCAGAGTGAAAACCTGTCACAAAGCAGAACAGAACAACAAAACACAGCTAGATAGTGCATGTTTATAATCCTGCACTAGCACTATTTAGGAAAAGGCGAGAGGATCATGGGTTCAAGACAAGCCTAGGCTCCATAGAAAAAGTGTGTCTCTCCCTCAAAAAAATGTTGTTGTTATTGAATTATTTAATGAAAGCCAGCTAGCAGCTGAAGAAACTTTATCATCAAGAACCTAAAAAAGGCTGTATATGTCAAATTAGGGTATGGCATAAAAAAAAATGCTCAACTGAAGGTTTTCATCATAGCTGTACATCTTTTCCCTTCTGTTTGCTGACATCAATAGAGAATGAAGAAGAGGCAGGGATAACGACTAAAATTCAGGAAATATTTTTGAGGTATTTATCTTATTTGAGGTCCTTCCAAATAGCAGAATCTGAAAGGCTAATTTGGATGTAAGAGGTTTTTCTTTGAAAAGCCAGTAAAAGGGAGGGGGTGAGACAGGGTGGGTAGAAAATAACAGCAATTTCTGTGGGCAATAGGCAGGGCTCAGTGCTGCTAGATCCCCTCCAAGGGAGTGTGCAAAACACATCTCACCAAGGGAGGGGGACCCGGGGAGCCTTCCACCAAATCTCCATCCTCGGTTGAGGGTTATGGGGTGGGGGAGGTTGAATATGTCCCTGCCACCTAGAGAAAGATCCAAAGGTTGCAGAGCTTGAGGCAAGAAGCTGGAGGTGCAGGACGGATTGCTCACTGACCTACACGTGACCTCTTGGTAGGCCAAAGGGATGGGGCAGGGACACTGAGAGCACCTGCTCCAGATCTCCACCATTTCCCTTTAGACCTATACACCTGTGTGAGGAGAGGTAATTGGTTTTGTTCTTTGTTAGCTGTCACATCAGCCTGTCTCTCATTAGTCTGGTTGCCTAGTGTTTAGATTTTTTTCTCTCTCTCCATCAATAAAAGCAATTGAAGTGTTTCCCCTGGGAGAAAGAGGGAGCGGGAGCAGGAGTGGGAGAAGAGAGAGAGGGAGGACTTGAAAATAGAATCCTATAGTGTTTGAAAAAGACAGAAGCTAAGGCTGCTTTCACATCAAAACAGCGTCAAGGAAAAAAAAACAACAGGAAAATGCCTACAAGAAAGTACAGTTTTTTTCTCATTCATTGTGAACAGCCTAAAATAAAGCACCCGAGAAATATGAGGCCTTGTGAGGTTTGGAGAACATCAACCTACTCAAGTTTAAAACATGACACACATTTCTAAGGAGCTAACTATAACTAGTATCATATAGTAAGGCTTAGTTTTTCAGTCTTTCCTCACTTTTAAAATGCAAGCCTTCTAGGCTTAGCCAAAGAATCTGATTAAGGGAAATGTTTCTTGCCTAGAAATGGCAATGAATGTATAAAGGGAATTTGAATTGCACCCTGCTTACATATCTGAATTTGGCTTCCTAACTGAACTTTCTGCTGAGATAATATACTGAGTGAGTTATTTGTTTTTCCTCTAAAACACATCATGTCCACTGGCACATGTGCACATGCATGTACACACAAGTGCACAAAAATACATACACAGAGTAGGGAGAAGTAGCATCATCTCTGGGTTATATCAAAGCTATTACAGCCTGTGGATGTGGCTCAGTGGCAGAGCATCTGCCTACAATGTGCAGAGCCCTGGGTTCCATCCCTCCATCAAAAATTGCTCCTAAAATAAGATTGCTAGTGTTGCAGGAAATGGAGAAGTTCTGTAAAATCATAGTCAGCACTTACTGAACCCTTACTCTATGTCAGGAATACCAGTAAATAGTTTTTTTTTCTTTCTTTCTTCATGGAGATACAATCTGCTTAAGAAATATTCTGGACTGCCAGATCCAAGAACTTACCATTGTTGATTGCTTCACAGTGCCAGTGGATTTTCTGGTGTATGTGAGAAAACATTGCAGTTGTTATTGACAGTTATTATATATGAAGCTATCTTGTTTATGCTCTGCATATTTTGATGTGTGGGAACTCATTTAATCCATACACCCCATACAACCCATTATTCTTCCAGTCCCATTTTTACAGAGACAGGAACTAAGACAGTTAATGACTTGCTCGAAGTCATTTAACCTGTTCATAGCAGAGACTGACTTTGAACCCAGACAACTTGGGCTCTGAGCCTACTTTCTTAACTATTAACTAACCCAAACCTGGTATGCAAAATGCCTTCATGCTCTAGCTTTGCCCACATGGAAACTTAACAAAGCATATACCGTTCAGGGACTTAGTGTCCTCAATGAAAATCCCACAGTATTCTTCATCATTATTGAGTGCATATACTTTTTCTGATCCTTTCTGACAGCTAGAAAATGCTGAGTCTTTAGCATGTGATATTGAATGTTGGCATAATTAAATAAATCATTCACCACAGACCTGTTCAGGAAAGTCATTCTAGCCATTGATTTGTATAACCTCTGACAGCGTTTAAAAAGTGCCTATTGTCTAGTTAGCCTACATATTTCATATTATAGCTTTTGTGGGTTAGCACAATAGCACCTAGCTGGCACAGAAAGTTTGTTGAATGAATAAATGGCCAAAAGTTTTATCAGGGATGTATAATCCCTGATAAATTGCAGAACTGTAGTGCTAGGAGAGTCCCGAGGAAGATTATACTTTAACCTCCTACCCTTACTCCTGTCTGGAGATGAGGAAACAGTGGAAGAAGTGGAGGAAGTGGGGGAGGTAGGATAAGGAAACCAGGTAGGCTTCTAGCTCTAC
The DNA here is from genome assembly GCA_001675575.1 of Neotoma lepida. Lineage (NCBI taxonomy): Eukaryota > Metazoa > Chordata > Mammalia > Rodentia > Cricetidae > Neotoma > Neotoma lepida. Next base: position 431,516 of record LZPO01017296.1, on the reverse strand, counting down.
TTGAGTCTGTTTTCATCTTTCCCCACTACTGTATTTTAACTATAATCTAAAACCAATTTTCAACATGTCAACTAATAAACCAGGAACATGTTCCAAAGTCAAATGTGATGATTCCTAAGTTGTTAATAATTAGGGGACCACATTCTGCTAGTAAGAAAAAAATGAGCTTGAGATAATATTTAATTTACCAAAGATCAAATTGTGAAATTCAGGTGCCTGAGGGTGTATAGATGTTCAAATCCCAATCTTGTTTAATATATTCATCATATTTCATTCTCTGGATTAGACAGTAATGTAAGGGACATTTGGTCTAATTCAAAAGGAGATGATATGAGATTGAATAGTCATTTACTGGCAACCCCAAGAATATGAGTGGAGGTACCAAACGGCTGCCATCTCCTTAGAAGGCCATCCTTATTTTCATGTGCATCTGAACCTTTTCTCAAATTAGGTCCACAAGGATTTCAACGGATCCATGCAATTCCCCAGGTTTCTACTTATCTTTGGTGAGTGCTAATTGTGGGTTATAGAATTTATAAAGTTACTCATTGAAACACCGAGGAAGTTGATGAACTCTGGGAATTTTGTGTACGGTAAGAGGAGGTGAAATTCTGGCTACACCTAACAGCTGGAAGATACATGTCGGTTCAGTTTGTTCTCCTCATTGCCTGAGGAACTGGGAAAAGGAGAAAAACTCAAGCAGGATGTCAAGCCCAAAGACTGAACCTTGAGGAACTGGGCTCCACCAGATAACATTTAAGGCACTTGCTCTCTTTCCTTGTTTGTTCTCCTGTCTGTGAGTTGAGCTGAGAACGAATATACTGTTTGTTTTCTTTGAAGACTGAATCTGATGAGAGATTTGGGGACTGTATTGAGGCTGGCCAAGTGCCCATCCCTCAACCTTAAGATGCTGTCAATGGAACTGACCTGGACAAGGTCCATCAAGTTGCCTCTCCCATCACCACTCTTTGTGAAAGGGAAGGGAAAATAATCAGGTGTTTATCCTTCCCACTGACAATGCGCAGATGTGTTTTCTTAATGGCACTTGTGACACGTTTATTTTTTTCTTTGGTGTTTGGAACCAGAGCTTTTCCCATCTTTCCCAGCTGCACAGGGCAAGACCGTTGGTAACCTCTTGTTTTTTCAAACTAATTCTATCACTCTTGACTGTTTGTTTTGTTTTTGAAGTAATTTAAACCACACAAGTAACCCATGGGAGATGGGTTATTTAATCAAGGCAAAGCTGTTGAACAAGGGGAAGATCTTTCTGTGGATCATCCTCTGGGTGAGACAAAGGAAAAGGAATGAGGAAAAGATGAGGTTTGCTTTATATCACCCCTTCTGAGAAAAATTCAAGGAATCTGAGAAAGGTATAAAGAGACCCAAACACAGCCACCACCTCTTTACCTTTGTCAAAAAATGTCCCGAGTAACATAACGAAGAAATGAACTTTCAATGGTGCACCGGCAAATTCTTAAATGCACACTGTATTGCCTTATTGGCTCACATTCCATAATGCCAAATTATTTAAAGGTGAACATGTACATTGATTGTGAGTCCCAGATCCAACTATCTCAGGTGGCTAAGCATAACAAAGGAATTACATGCTAGGCATTTTCAAGTGCTATTGGAGGTATACTGGATACTCTGGATAACAAGAAAACTACTGAACTAATCACCTTTCACCTTTCATTCTGTGCCCTGCCACAAGGCATTACCAATTGTAATAGACATCATCTTCCTTTTATGCAACGGATCTTAGCCATGCTGAGTTGTGTTGAGATTCTAATGAAGGTTCAACTCTAGAATGGGACAGACCCTACTTGAGTCACAAAATGGCAGGCAATGAAGTACAAATAAGACTTTGGGCTGGGTGCAGTGGCACATGCCTTTAATCCCAGCACTCAGGAGGCAGAGACAGGCAGATCTCTGAGTTCAAGGCTAGCCTAGTCTAAATAGTAAGTTCCAAGACCATCATAGCTACATAGTGAGAGCCTGTCTCCAAAAAAATGACTTTGGGAAGTGAGAAAAGTACTATGAGCATACCTATAGTCACATCTTGTCATACTTCCAAATGCACATCCCAGATGTTCCAGATACAACAGGCTTTTGTATATCAACAAATATTTATTGCACATCTGCCATGTGCTAGAAATACAGTCAACAGTATAGACATTAGGTGATTGTTCTCACAGAGTTTATAGTTTGGGCGAGGAGGGAGTAAGGAGAAATGGTCCAATCAAAGAACTGAAAATGCTTCTCAAGTGCTGAGAAGACAAGTTCACAAAGAGTGAACTAGAATACAGTAAATAGAATACAATAAAATGAGGGAGAGAACTCAAATATGCAAAGACAATGTTAATTTCAGAAAGCTGAAGATAGTTCAGAGGCTGAAGAACTGGAGAAAATAGCAGAGGAAACAGCATGCATGCATTCTGTGAGGAAAGAAGAGATTGTG
>LZPO01017296.1:391449-420495 GCA_001675575.1 Neotoma lepida | reverse complement strand
GTCAACATAACCACTGTTTCTCAGGGGAAAAAAAAAGACATTCATTACAGTACCACAAATATAAACATGCATCTTCCAGTTGGGTTTCAAATTCTTGGCTACAAACCCGTGGAAGTCATTTGGTTCACACAGCTGTGCATCTCAGCATATACGGGCCAGCGAGCAGTGGCTTCTGCAAGAATGATTTTGTTGAGTCAACCATGCTGTAGTTCCTTAGTCTCCACATGGTTGTGTTGAAAGCCACAGATCTCAAGCTGTGGAAGGGATTGCCTCAACTATGACTGACTCGGAGAGTTTTCATAGTCCAGAGATGAGACTGGAAGACACTGCTTTGATTTTTTTCTGTTCGAGGTAGATGGGCCTAACAGATCGTTTTCCGTTCAGCCTGTCACCCTCATCCCTGCCTTCTCCTTGTCATCACCTATGCCCCTGGTCATTTCTACCTATGTAGATTCCTTAAAGGGGCTCTGTGGAAGGGCACTGGAAAAACTCAATAACAAAAGATGGAGATGAGACATTATATGCTGAAAAGCTCACAGCTCTCCTTAAGGATTGTGGAAAAGTCTAAAGCAGCCCAGAAAAATCTATGGCAAGGTTTCTAGGTTGATCATTTCTCCAAATACAAAGCATCTCTCACACAAAAGTACAGTGGTTTCGGGAAACAATGTGGGCACGCTGGGCTGCAGAGAGTTGTCGAAAGGTCCTACCTCTCTGTGGGCAAGTTTCCCAAAACACTGGAGCGTGACCTGACTCAAAATCAAAATAGCCGAACTGAGACACTAAGTGGAAGTTCTCAACATAGTACTTGCTCTAGCTGCTCTTGAACTTCTTACTCCCTTATCTGTAGGGAGCATACAGCAATTTCAGACTGCTGGTCTTTCTATTTGTCACGTGGCTTCCAGCCACCCAGGCTCAAGTGACAGGGCTCTGTCTTTTCTTTCCCACCCCAGGGAGCTTATAGCAAGTATTTGTTACTGGAACATGAGGCCTAAGAAATCAATTGTCTCACAGCCCCTGCAAACAAGGATTTCAGTACAGCCATGTGGGCGGTCCAGGACGTGAAGAAGGATAAAAGGAACCTGGGAGGCTGGGGATAGGCAGTCTGGGAGCAGATTACAGGTTAGGAAAAGAGTATCTTCTCATTATTGTTGTTTTCACTAATAAATCTGATCGCTCCAGTTCTTTCCTGCTTCAGGCTGGCAGGGCTAAAACACAGCTCTGAGTCATCAATGCTACTCAGGGCAAGTGCTTCCTGTGTGGGATTTGGGCATTTTCTCTTCTATTTTCTTGGCACAAAGAAGAAAGCAACATGAAGGGATGGAAGAAAGATATGAGAGAAGAGTTAATCTGCTTCGTTAATATATCATTAAGGCCAGGAATGACGCTTCGGAGCCACCTGGACAACAAGCCCACAGGGGCTTTTAACTATCTCCTCGCTCACTTTCTACACCTCCCACCAGGAGGGGGATGGCTGGCCATGTGCTTATTTGGTGAGACCTGGCTTAGATCTTGTTTGAATACCGTATCTCTGGAAAAAGAGTCTGTTAATGTGCCTGGCTAGGTAGTCAGCAATAGTAGTATTATTGCAGACACTCCCGACCCAGAGTTCTCTTCCCACACTCTATGCCTTGTCATCTTCCATTTTAAAGCTTTAAAAATGTAACATTTTAAAAGTCTATGATAAAGTTCTGACAAATTTTAGCTTTTTCAATTAAAGAAAAAAGGAAGTTGATATGATGGATGATTCCCTTTCCACCATTTTTCTCCCTCAAATACAGATATAATGTTTTGAGTCCTTGCAGCCACCTTGCAACTATGAGGAAAGGCCAAGAGAGTTTCCGACACACTAAACTCAGCATTATTGAGCTGAACCAGTCCCTGCAGCCACCTACTTTCAGACTTCCTTTTGTCTTAAAAGGAAACTCAAATCTCATTTCATTTAATTTCCCCACCTGGAGTTCAGATTATCTATTCTCTGCAGTGAAATTCATCCCTAACTGAGACAATTGTTCTCCCTAAGGAAAATACTATTCCCAGCAGATGGCCAGAGTGGCTATGGGCAGTGGTGCAGCTCAGAGGCATCATTCATGATATGTTTGGATGTGTGCAACACAAAACCTGCATTTCCAGGCACAGCATCCGTGACAATAGTACGGTACATGATCAATGGAAATTGACCTTGGTAATACCCAGTTCTATTGCTGACTTTGGCCCTGGTTCTGTTTATGTGACCTCTCTGGGTCTTAGTTTCCCCTCTTCACAGAGAAATAACAATACTAATCCAGCAGGATTCTTACAAAACTTAAAGATACGTATAAAACATCTGGCACATAGCACATAAGCTATAAATAGTAGCCAAATACTATAATGGAAACCGTTCTGTGAATTGAGCTAGCAGCTGTTTGGAACATCCTGCATGGATGGACTTCAGTGATCCTGGGAGTCCCCTTCTCCTATAGCTGCAGGGAACCTCAGAGAGTGGAGAAGCAACAAAAGCAAGGGAGCAGCCTGAAGAGAAATAACTATCTCAAGGGGCCACTCCACTCCATTTGCGACTTGCTCCTGTGGATTACCGTTATGGGATAGGTGGTTTCAGCCTGAACTCCACCATACTGAAGCTGCAAATACAGGCATTACTAGACAAGGAATCTCACACGCCATGGAAATAGGTTATTCTCTTTGTCTTAAGTAGTGTGTCCACGAAGGAACAGTGGATTAGGTATGAGAATTGACATTGAGATGTTGAAGGAAGGGGCAATCTCCAGAAACATTCATCCACTCCTTCTTTTCATCAAGGCAGAGAAAGGGTGTGGCTTGTTATAGATCAGTTGAGGCACCAGGATTTGAATGGCAGTTTGGGCATCACACTGAAAAGCATTCTGTATTCAGGGTCCATGTGTTCTTTTCACGAATAATTATTGAGTGCCTACTGTGTGCCAATGGCTCTCCAGGTACATTGTTGAAGAACAAGCATATGTGTCCTTAAAGAAGTTCCATTAACGAAGCTCCTGGGACACGCATATAAACAAAATAGAGAGGGAAACAGCATAGATGGGTAGATGGGGAAAAATATGGTGGAGTGTTCCCAGAGCCTACAGGGTGGCCACTTTAGATGGCAGTGTTTGGAAGGCGATGGAGAAAGAGCAATGTGTCTATCTAGTGAGAGTGTTGCAAGCAGAGGAAAGGTGTGAGTGCAAACAGAGACAGCTGCACTTGGTGCCTCTGGATGGATGCTGTCGCTGGAGCAGAGAGAATGGGATGAGATGTTTTGGGGGCCAGGTCACACAGGGCCTTAAGGGTTACTCCAAGACCAGGACTTTGCCTTTTACCCAGAGTAAGAGAGGTGACCTTTGGATTGTTTTGAGCAGAAGAAGGACATGAATTGGCCTCTTTTCAAAGTACTTTCCTAACAGTTGTATGTGGAATAGACCAGAAAAGGGTTGCAGTAGAAGCAGGGTAAGCATGAAAAGGCAGTTAGAGTGGACAGATGATGGCAGCTTGAGTGCTTTCTCTTTTCTAAGAACCAGATACCAAAGAACCAAAGTGAGTCTGGAAAAGAAATGAGCCTCTGAGGTCACCTGGCCAGATCACCTCCATGCCCTTAGGCTGCACCTATGTGACTCAGGCCCAGAACTCAGTGTCCAAAGGCTGCTTGACAGCTAAGTGGTGGCAAAATCTATAAGCTTGCCACCACATTTTGCCTGACTATTTGTCATGGTGCAATCTAAGACACACATCTGCCAGCCTCATCTTTAACTCTGCAGTTTTGATCAGTACCCAAACAACACCACATTTTCCCTGGGATGTGTCTCTGAAAAGCAATGCCATGCCAATGAGAGTTTAAAATGTTCAAAAAGGAAGGATAAGTATGTGGTCAGGAATAATCCGAGACTGTCCTGTGACAGGGGGGTGTGGGTGTGTGTATATATAAGCACATGCCTTTGGATGTTTAGAGTATCAAAAAATCAGCATCGTGCCTTTTAAATTATTTTTCTTTTTTAAATATTTTTTATTGTTTGAGAATTCCAAACATGTATATAATGTGTTTTGATCAAATCTATTTCTCACTCCCTCCCTTCCTATTCTTTCCCTATTCCCCCAACACTTTCCCCTCCCAATTTCATGTGCTTTTTTTCCTAAACCCACTGAGTCTACTTAATGGACCAGTATGTGCATGGGTAGAGAATCATCTACTAGACCATGGGTAATATTCTTTCAGAATATCCCCAAAGAAAACTTATCTTCCCTCCTCCAGTAGCCATCATTGCCAATAGCTTCTCAACAAGGGATGGGACTTCATGAGTCCCTCCTCTATCCATGCTGGGATTTTATGCTTGATCTTGCACATGCTAGTTTATGTGTATCACAGCGTTGTCGTGTCCAGCAAATACTGTTTTGATGTAGTCATCCACTACTTCTGGCTCTTAAAACCTTTCTACCCCTTCTTCTGCAGTGGTCACTGAGACTTAGCATGAGGAGGTGAGGTACAGATATCCCATTTAGAGATGGGCACTCCAGTCTCTTGGTCTTTGCATGTTGACCAGTTATGGGTTTTAATATTAAACACTATGTACTGCAAAAAGAAATTTCTCTGATGAGGGCTGAGAGATGCACTAATCTATGGATATAAAGATAAGAACTTATGGGACAGTTTAATACTATATCCATTTAGCAGACTAATAGTACTAGGCTCTCTCCTGGGGCCTATTACTTGGCCAGTCATGGGTTCGGGGCTCAGTACCAGGCATTAGTTCCGTCTTGTGGAGCAGCCTTTAAATCCAATCAGAAAGTAATTGGTTACTCCCATACATTCTTATCATGCCACTATTGCACCAGTGGGCATATTTACCAGGCCAGTTGCTATTGTAGCTTGCAGGATTCACAGCCTGGGATACGGATACATGAGACCTTTTCAAGAATAAAAGAAACAAATAAAGGAAGGAAAGAAGAAATGAAAAGGAAGAAAATCAATAGCCTGCACTATGGTTAGTTAGCAGTGCAAGTAACCTGTATTTGAACTTGAGTTCCCCATTAGAAAAAATAAATTCAGCTTCCCTCCATAATCTTTTATGGTTCTCAAAAAGGCATCCCTTTCTGACCAGGAACCCTGTTCAAATCTCCTCCTCTAGACCAAACATGTGGCTGCTCTCAAACAAACGTCCTTTTGCAGGGGTTAGGGGTTAAGACTTGTAAGGTCTTTTCTTATCCCTCCTCCTCTTATCTAGCCTCCCCACCTCCTAGCTGTTTTCTTGGAGCTACCATCAGCTAGCTGTCCTTTCACCTCAGAGAAAAACTACCCCAGCTTCTTCTTGGAGAGTAAGAAGCAATGCCTGCTTCTGGGAAGGACAGGGCAGCAGCTGCCACCCTTCCCCCTCCTCTTTCTGCCCAACACGAAGGGCTTTTCTGCCCTACCCATTCTCACACTCACCGCTGTAAAAAGCTGCCTCTAATGCCATTGAGAATTGGGATGGAAGCTGCCACTCCCATCAACTGAAAACCTCTAAACATAAACAAGAGGAAAGCTGAGCTGTGGGGAGGGGCTGCCAGCCTGGCTTTCTTTCTCATTCAGTAGGAGGAGGCCCACATTTTTGCTAGAGCTGAGTGCCAGGGATAGAGAGAGCTGGTGACAATGGGTGGCCAGGACCAAAACAGAACCTACAGGAAAAATTCACTCCCTCCCCTGAACAGCAAGGCAAGGGCAGTGCTTGTTCGCTTCCGCATTATCCAAAAGAGCCTATTAATTCACAGCCACTGCAGGAACTGGCCTGTAATGTGGCAGGCCCCAGCCCTTGCTGAAATGGGCTGCTTTTCTGATGCTAATGTACAGCCTTTCCTTTCTATTTCATTTCTTTTAATGAGGGGCCTACTCATCTTATAATTTTTAAAAATAGATCTCCTCTCCCTTTTTCCAGCCTCTCTACTCTTCACTCAATTCTGTTTTTAACAGGAAAATTTGTTCCCCCAAATACATCCATAGAGATGGAAAATTTAATTTAAAGAGACATAAGTCGACATTGTTGTTTTTTTTTTTTAAGGAACAAATATAATGTGTGAAATTGTACTTTAGGAATCATGCAGAACAGGGCACAGTGGCATCTTGAGTCACTTTAGACTGACCAAGGGAGACGGACCAAGGGAAGCATTCTTCTGCCCAAAGCCTGTAACCAGTCCTCTACTCTTTCTCTTTGTCCAGTCTGGTTTTCATTCTGTAATTCACAGCCCTTGGGACAGGCTTCTGGGAGCCCTCTGAGGTTGTTTGGAAGATCACACACATTCGTGGTGTGCAAGCATGTGCCTGTATGAGTGTGTGTGCCAGCATGAGTGGATGCAAACATGCGAACATGGGGATACATTGCATACATATATGTACCTACAAGCATCGGCATATGTAAGATCTATGTGCACGAGGTAAATGTTCATCCACGTGTGTCTCTCATTTTCATCTCCTTCAGGATGCTCACCTTTTCTCTGACTATCTCCACATCAAGAACTTGTACATTTCTGTCATGCTGTTAGTCCACCCTCACTCCAGCCTCTGTCTCCTCTAGGGATTTGCAGACCTGGCCAATGGATGGGGCTCTGAAAAATGAGTTAAGTGACTTCAAGTCGTCTGTTAGATGGCAACGAGGTGTGATATCTCAGCACCAAAATCCACACAGGGACAAAATATTGATCGTAAAATCTGGTCTTCCTTCCTATTTCCTGGTTCTTAGTGGCCTCACCCTTGCTCTCACCAGCCTCTACTTCCCAGGGCCTCACCTTTGACCTCCCTCCAGCTGCTCTACAAGTAAACAAGACTCTGAAATAGCTCTGGCAATGTCACCTTGGGTCATCCCCACCTATGCTGATTCTGGATGAACTTTGCAACTTTCTTTGGTCTTCTGGGGCTGGGAAAATACCTTAAGTAAAGGCCTCAGAAATAAAAAACAAAGTTTCTCTCTGACCTTCCCTTCCATCTCTTATTCTTCTTTCTTGCCTGAGGCAAATAATAGAAATGTGAATTTCTCTTCCCCAAGGCAGTCCATAGAAATCAGAACCCCTCTCCCCAAAGCAAGCCATAAAGCCTAAAAATATTACTCTAATCTCCTTTCTGCCTTGGAGCCAGCCATTAAAAAATTATCTGCATTTCCTTGAATGATAGTAGGTCATAAGACCCTGTCCATTGGACAAAGGATCCCATTCCATCCCCAGGAGGAAAGAGTAGTGCACACAGAGGCGGGAAGAATTTGAACAGACAGGCCTGCTGGGTTTTCTCCCTCAGTCTGTTTTTATCAGTTCATACTCTTTCTCCCCAGTTGTCTTTTTACATGGCTTTCTCTGCTTCATTGAACACAAATATGAAAATAGGTTAGTTCCCCCTTCTCCTCTCTCTCTGGCTCTTCATTCTTAAGGCCACACATGTAAAAGTGGTTAAATACATTTTCTTGGTGACCCATCTTTTGCTGTGGAGGTTTCACATGTGACCCTTGATGTTGATCAGGACAGAGATTGCCACCCTTTTCACCCCTATAGTTACATGGGGTAAAAGTAAGTTTAACCCAAGCAGAGACAAGAGGCATCTGTATGCCTCTGCTTTGTCTTTTATGCTGCTGGGGACCACCCACCTCCACATGAACAAGCCCAGGCTAGCCTCCTGGACAATGAGAGGCCTCATGAGAAGAGGGTGTAGACAACACAGCTGCTCAAGCTGAGACCCCCAGCCACAGGAGTGAAGCCATCTAGACCTTTCACCCTGGCTGATTTGAATCAGACCAGATGGTCTGTCCAACTGACCAACAGGATTACGACAAAGAATAATTGTATGTGGCTGTAAGCCATTAAATTACAACAAAAGATAACGGATACACCTCCATCACATTCCCACAGCCACTACCTTTAACACTTGACCTCATTTCCCTGACTCAGATTAAAAAGCCTAAAGAAAGTAGAAGACATTAAATTATACTTAGTTATATAATTGAGACAAATCAAACTGCAGGCAGTCCTTGACAATGGTTTGACTTAAGTTTCCAACTTTACGATGGTGGGAAAGCAAGATGCATTCAATAGAAACTGCCCTTTGAATTGTGAATTTGGATCTTTTCCCAGGCTAATGTTATGTGGTATAATGTTCTCTCATGATCTTGGATAAGTCATAGTGAGCTACGTGATCACAAGTAAGCAGTAACTGTTTGTCATTCTAGGCTCCTGGGTAGGTTGGTTGCACTAAATGCATTTTACGTTTAGGACATTTGAAACTTACCATGGGTTTCCTGGGACATAACTCCACCATAAGTGTATACAAAACCAGGACTGACCAGGAAGCTCTGTTATAATTACAACCATTGTGCTAGCTTAGAAACATGCAGATCTTGGAACAAAGACAGCCCACTGGAAGTACTGGCTAGATTGCTAACCTAGTAGAGTCTGACTTTCCATTTTACAGATAAGAAAACAGAGACCCATGGAGGTTATGTAGCTTCTCTCAGGGAGATAACCAGTCACAGGTTTCCCCTGCAACATGATGCTCACTGTGTGAAAATGAGGGTGCTAGAATGACTCATAACCTCTTGCCTCAGAGTAGAACAGCACACACTGCCCACTGATTCAAATCCATGGAGTCTGTCCTGTTGTTTGGGAATAGCATACAGTAAGTACTCAGTTAATGTCTTGTAAGGACATGCTTCTGTAAAATTTGCCAGACCAAGAGAAAAACAAAACAATGTAGTTCATACTACAGAGTCCTTCCTCTCCACTCACAGAAAATCACCACTTTCCAATGCTAGAAAAAGTTCAGAGTTAGGTGCCCTGTAGCAAAATTCCTGAAGTGGACAGATAAAAAGAAAAGATCACCCAACAAGCCTTAGGGGAGAAAGTCAGTAGTCTCCAGGAAACCAATGAACATGGACAGCTCTCATTTGTTTTATACTTTTCTCATTCTTTTCAGTCAAGGTGAATCGCTCCTTGATTCGCTCCCAATTGAGAAGGCTGCTTGTAGACAGAACAAATCCAGATAGCAGAACAATCAATGGTCACCATGCCAGGCCAAGGACTTGCTAAATGTCCATATCTCCTCCTTTCATTTTCTCCAACAAGAAGAGCTAAACTCGTTTCCATCTAGAAGGAAACAGCTCCCTGCCCTTACACACAGATGCTATTCTGTGTGTCTCTATTCCTTTAGCCATTCATGTTCATGTACATACCTGTATGTTGTGTGTGCACATGAAGAGTATGAAGCCCTTGTAGACAAGAAGTACCTTATTCACAGCTCTGCTCCTAATATAAGGAGCACATGCCTGGGCATCTAAGATATGCTCAGTGGACCAATGAACATATATCACTCGGAGGTCTCTGACCAACTCCTTGCCTTGGGACTTCAATGTGGCTGTACCAATTAACCAAAACAAGCTGTGTGAACTTACATCAAATGTTCTTCCAAACTGACTGTTTCTGCACTCTGCTCTGTAATGCTGGAGCCTGAACTCCATATACACCTCATTTCTGCTTTGCCAGTGACACCCTGCTCATCTCTGCCAGTAGATGAAGTTGGAGTGAAACTAGCAGGATGGAAGAAGAAAGTGGCTTATGCCTTTCTTCTTCCGGTTTTTCTGAGAATCCCCTTAGTAATAGCCCTTCACTGCAGCAGTGCCAGGTGGTCCTTGATTTTAGCTCCACCTCTCCCCTTCCCTCTCTTCCTTCAGAGATACAGGTTGCAGTTCCATGGCTTATTATAGCCAAACTTCTAATGCTTCAGAACCCCAAGCTCCCTCAGACTTAATGGTGGTCACCTCCTTCTGCAATTCCTGTGTCTTTTCCCTTACTGTCTTTTCAGTCTTCTACCATCTGCTTAACCTGTGCCTTCAATGAAATACTCTGTGGAAATGGTTGGCATATTGCTCTTCTCCTGGCTGAATGTTGACTGGTATAAGAACTATGGCATTTGGAGGAACAACAGTGCCTTGTTCGCAAGTCAGGCAAGCATAGGGACAACTTAACTCTGGACCCTATTTGCCTTGAATTACATATACATCATTTTCCCAAAAAGCATTCAGTAAAGCAGGACCCTCACCAGCAGCTGCACACATGCCCCTCTTCAAACAAAACAATTGGTCACTTGAACTTATTGCTCATCAGCCAACCCTTACTTCCTCCTTTTGTAGCTAAACACATCTTGAAGAACATCCTGGAGCTGGAGGCAGGTGGCCAATCCAGGCTGGACTGGTTTTGGGTTTATGGACAGTAAGGCAAACTGTGTCCGCTAAGTGAACTTTTAGGAAAAATTGAGTATTTACCATCCTATGCTGATGTTTGATAGAGCATGTATATAATTAAAATCAAAGGTATTATGGGAAATGACAAGTGCAGTGAACCAAGGCTTACATAACCCAAGCCTATCAATCAAAACAGAAAACCACCCACACTCCATCTCTAGCAACCAACTCCTCCTCCTTTTCCCGGACCCACAAAAAGAAAGCCCAGCAATTTTGACTTGGCCCTACTGCTCCCTTCCAGTGTATCTGCTCTGTGCTATCACTATACTTTTGAATGAAATTCTTTGCTTCTTTTCTATTTGTACGTGCTTCTTCAATTCTTTCAATAAGATACTGTGTTAGCTAGGGTTTCTATTGCTGCAATGAAACACCATGACCAAAAAAGCAAGCTTGGGAGGAAAGAGTTTACTTGGTTTACACTTCCAAATCATAGTTCATCATTGAAGGAAGTCAGAACAGGAACTCAACCAGGGCAGGAACCTGGAGGCAGAGGCTGATGCAGAGGCCATGGAGGGGTACTGCTTACTGGCTTATTCCTAATAGCTTGCTCAGCCTGCTCAGCTTAGGGGTGGCACCGCCCACAATGGGCTCTGCCCTCTCCCATCAATCACTAATAAAGAAAATTCCTTACAGGCTTGCCTACAGTCCCATCTTATGATGGAATTTTCTCAATTGAGGGTCCCACCTCTCTGATGACTTTAGCTTATGTCAAGTTGACATAGAACTATCCAGCACAGCCACTAAGAACCAGAAAATACCAATACAGACACTGCTAGTAACACTCCCAAGAGTTATGAATCAACCTCTACTTAGTCTTAGAATAGGACCCTTCCAAATAGTGTTTTAGCCTAGAGAAAAGACAAATGCTTCTTGTCTATAGCAAATAGGACAGAAACAATGTCTATGGGCCTAGCACATAAAAGATACTCTAAAAATATGCATTAAGTGAATGAATGAACCTGTGGCAGGGATAGCTATAAGTTTCTCAGGCAGGAACTCTTTCCTTTTCTGTCTCAAAATATAGTTAGACACATTTCCCAGTCTTCTTTGCAGATACATTTCACCATGTGATTGCATTCTAGTCAATGAAATGTTCCACTGTGGTGTGTGAAACCTCCAGGCCTACCCCAGAGATGTTTTCCAAGTACAGCACTCTTCTGTAGGGTGGGTAGATTTAGAGGAAAAAATGCAATATTCTGGCAGAACCACAATGTGAAGGGACTTGGTTTCTGAATAACTATGCAGAGGACTTCCTGCCAAATGGTGAAACACAAAATGTCGAAACAGAACTGTTAGCTGAGCAAACAAATAATGCCTATTGTATTACTCTGCTGAGATTTAGGGATTACTTGCTTTAGAAGTTAGCTACCACTGATCGACCAAGAGGCCAAGGACAAGAATTCTATCTCTAGTCCATCCAATCAAATTTCCCAAGGTAGTCTTTGGGTCATGGAGGTGACTAAGCAGGAATGTGGATGATCAGCACAAGCTCATTCCAATAACTAGAGAAATAGTTCAAAGGGCAAGCCTCCTGACCCTGACAGCAAGTCTCTGTCTACTGAGAACACATGACTACAAGGAGTCCTTTGGTCCAGACAGTGGAATAAGCCACATTCGGGGGCCTCTTGCAAGTAAATATGCAATAATGATTAACTAAATTGACAAGCTCATGCAGAGTTTGTGCTCATGGAACAACTCACAGAAAAACAAACAATGAAAGATCATCTGCCCAGGATGACTTTAGACATTGTACTTTGAGGAAAGATGCTGAGCTAAGTGATTTTTGTGATCAACGAAGTGTTTTGTGTGAGCATACGTATTTGTGTGTACATTAGTGTATGTGTATATTCATGTATGTGCTAGTGCCAAGGACAACTTCAAATGTCACTTCTGAGGGAGGCGAAGTAGACTTTTTTTTTTGAGGTGGAGTCTCTCATTGACCCACAACTGTCCAAGTAGGCCAGTATTGGGAATTTTCCTGTCTCTGCCTCACCAGAACTAGGATTACAAATGTGGGTCACAACACTTGGATTTCTTAAAGCAGGCTTGGGTCCACATGCTTGCCAGACAAGCATTTTACTGACTGAGTTATCTTCCCATCCCCAAAGTATCTTATTATAAAATTGACATATAGTTATTAGGAGTGTAATTAGAACAGAATAAAATATCCATGCTTTTGATTTGTTTGTTTTGTCTTTTGCTTTGTGAGACATATCTCTGGATGTCCTGGAACTCATGATGTAGACCAGGCCAGCTTCACAGAGATCCACCTGCCTCTGCCTTTCAACTGCTGGGATTGAAGGTGTCTACCACCATGCCCAGCAGAATAAAATATCCATGTTTGCAATACAATACCAGCCAGACAAATAAGTAAAAATGTTTGTCCATTTCCCTTCAGAAATTTTGCCTGTTTATATTTTTCACATGCTTGAGAACATGGTTGAAAAATGATTCCAAAGTACTATATATGAATCCTGTGTCTATTCCTTCCTAGCCCTATAACCTTGAACAACTTAAATTTTATCTTTGCATATACACTCATTTCTTCATGTATAAACTTGGGACAATTCTACTCTCCTTCAATTTATGGCAAGAATTAAATGTATCATACATGAAAATATTTAACTAAGATAAAATATGATTGAAAGAAAATAGTATCTAGGTTTATAAAAGTCAGAAGATGTAGAAAAGTATTAAAAAGAAACCGTGATTGCTTTGATGTCCTTCACCCCTAGCCATCTATTACATTTTGGCCTCAAGGAGACCCAAACCCAGAAACTCCCAGAGTCTATGAAATTTTGAGTAAAGGAGCCTCTGGTGTTAAAAGAAAAACAGGGGCAGGGGGCATAGAAAGGGGAGAAAAATCTGGAACTCTGAAAGAAGACACTGACATATGAAAGTGGCAGGGAAAATTGAAGGGACACAGAAAAAATAGAGCCCCTTATTTTGATAGCAACCACGTTTGATTTCATGTCTGATAACTATGAAAATATCAAAACCTGCCTCAGGACTCTTTTGAAGCACCCATTTTTTCTGTACGAGTTCTGCTCTATGGAAGAGAAGTAGGGAGTATGCACAGTTCTATTTCATCAGCTCCAGCTGCTTCCTGGAATGGGGTAGCCTACACTTCTCTGTGTCTAGAATATGCTCTGACTTCTAAGGAGTGTTCAGTGTCATCAACTTTCAAGCCCTGTGCATGTCTGCAGCATGTCTGTATTTCTAGGCAATAGCTTCTGTCTTCTTGTCTTATCAATGTTCAGACTGATATTGAACATTAATTCTAAAAAGAATGGAGCTGGAGTTGCAGGCAGGTAAATCACATGACTTTACATGGAGCCTGTGGCACCAGCTAAAATGAAGTGCATTGTACTCATCCCTCAAACACATCAGAAGAGCTGCTGCAGAGAAACATTGCTGTCCTATAGCTTATAGCACTACTACCAAAAGAGGGAGCCATGGACCAACAACATCAGGGTGCTTGTTAGAAATGTAGACCTTCTAAACTGGGTGTGGTGGGGCATACCAGAGACGCTGTAATCCCAGGCAGAGGCAGGCAGATCTCTGTGAATTCAAGGCCAGCCTGGTCTACATAGTGAGTTCCCCACCAGCTAAGGCTACATATTGAGACCCTGCCTCAAAAGAAGAAAGGTAGAACTTCTGAATCAGAAAGGTTGAGGGTGAAACTCAGAAAACTGGTTTGACCAGCTCTCCTGATAATTGTTACATACAAAATTACTAAGTTTGAATAACATTGGCTTATATCGCTTGCTCAGAGTGTCCAAGCACACATGATAATGCTGTTCAAGACATTGTACAAGAACATCTAACATTAATTGGATATATACTACATGCTAGAAACAATGCTTATATTCATATCTCCTTTGTTCATTGCCATCACACAATTGTGATATATTCCACAGCAAGGACACTGAGGTTTAGAAGAATGACGGCACTTACCTGATGTTATCTAGACTGGAAATGGTCAGACCTGACCTTGAACACAGGTTTGAAGCCAAATATGTACACATCCTACCCCCATCCCCACCCTTCACTATATAGCAGTCTCTACATTCAGGCATGTGAATAATGAATACTTCTAAAACAGACTCAGCAAACCACAATTGCTCGGAGGAATGAAATTGTAAGGAAATAGCCAACTCCCCCCAGCACCTTAGGCACTACTAGTAATGATACACAGGCAAGTTCAAACATTCTCAGGCCACTACTGCAGTGGAAGTAGTTGGCACAGCCACAGTAGCATGCTTAGAACTCTCCTTGTCCCTGATGGCAGGGGTCATTGCCAGAAAGGAGTGAGCACCAGAATCTGGCAGTGTTGCCAGTCTATGCTAGTGGGCTGCTTTGCCACTGTAGGTCAGAGGAATAACAGAAATGTTAAAACTACTTCTTATGACCTAGGATCAGGCATGCATGCACACAGAATCCTGGCAGACTTTCTGCAGGAACAAAAAGCAACATTAGCAGAAGTTGTGGCACAGGCAACTTGCAGAAAGCTCAACTTCATAAGAGACGTCAAGAATCTCAGACCATGACTGACTGGCCCAGTGAATAAGACCAAGTCCTCCTTGCCAGACCTCTTTCAAGGTTTTAAGTGCCCTGAAATATTTGCTTTGCAATGTTTCCTCTTCTTACCCTTTCCAAATGAAATTGGGATTAGAAGCTACTGGGTAGAGGTTTTGAAACCCTTACTATTTTGTGAAGATAGTTATGAAAAAGATATCCATGTAGAAGAGAGAGTAGGAAAAGCTAGGCAAGGTTGAGGCTGGGATCTCAGGCAGGTTTCTCTGAGGTTCTAAGTGGAACTCTACGGTGTGAGTGACAATCTCAGTGTTGCCTCACTTTGAAGTAAGGGAGTCAGCTCTTCTACTCATGAATCTTTTGACTAAGGAGAGAGATTGGATGGAAGGAGGGAGGGAAGGAGGCAGAGAGAGAGGAAGAGAGAGAGAAATGATTCATTCACATACATGCAAAAATTCACCTCTTTTGGGCTCTCCCAGCACATAAGAAAAGCAAGTCCTATAGTCTAAAGACAGCTCTGAAAAGATGAGCTTCAGGCTCTGGTCACTGACTGTCCAAAAAGATAGAGTAGGGGAGAAATAATAAAAGAATTCTAAGGGTTCTGGACAAAGCATTTACTTTCTTTGCCACATAGCCCTTACCTTATATTCTATTAATTTGCAATAAATGCTACCTGTGACTTGAGTCAGCATTTCCATTATCACCATCTCTAGCCATGAACACTGCACTGTGTGATGGACAGTACCACTACCTTTGTTCCCACCAACCCACTAAACTGGGCATCTTTACAGTATATCTCTGGGCAATGAGGAAGGTACAATTAACCCTCCTTCAGAAGAGAACAGGAGCCATGTGTCCACTAAGTCATCTTATACTTCTAGAAAATCTTAAAGGAACTCTATTTTCAAATCTAGTTCAGAAGTCAGACTGTCTGGATTTTTAGCCCAGTGCTGCCACTTGATTCCATGTAAGTCATTCAACATCTCTGTGAAGTAGGAAGAATAGCAGTCCCCATCTCACACACAGCAGTGTGGAGAAGGTTATCTGAATCCTAGGGGCACAAAGTCAGCATCAATCAGTGTAAGCTCTTAGAACAGCGGTGACGATCATTATCTGTGGTTTTGTGGGAAATGCCCAACCAGGATTCAGAGAAATGACATTAATTTTCCAAAGCTCTTCAGAAAGCCGAGCAAGGAAACAGATTCCAATGTTGCCGTTTTCCTCTGCCAACTCCCTTGCCACCTAAAATCAAGTGCCTGACAATGTTGGTCTGATTGGGTTCTCTTCTCCCTCAGCCTGACATGTCACCTTCTTAAGTACTGAAACACCTGCTCTTTAGACTCAAGGGTTCACATCTAACCCTCCTGACCCCAGCCTGTTTAGATTTTCTTCCATTGTTGCCCACAATCACGTCTTCCTTTTCCTGGTGGTAAATTTCTTCATTCAGAAAGACTCAAATTAAGGAAGCCCTGAACTTGCCAGGAACCCCTTGATAGCCTTTGTTGTAGAATTTGCTTCCCTTTCCAACTGTGATAGCAGCACTCTATGTCTACACCTATGAGAGAGACTGAGTTCTGAGCAGGTCTTCCATAAGACTACTATGGAAGTCATAAGTTAAAGTGGGAATAATCGTGTACATACGAGCACATGTGTGTGTGTATATATATATATATATATATATATCCCCTACATGGAACAGATGCCCTATCATACAAACATTGTTAATGAATGAGAGAACAACAGGCTCAAGGGAGGGGTTATGCATAGCAAAATCTCTAGTTCTGAATCATACTAGTTAGGATAGGCAGCTATGCTGTAGTAACAAACAATCCTTAAATCGGATGCTTATCACATGTCCAAAGCAGGACAGAAGCAAAATTAGGGTAGGGTACTCTATATCACATGATCACTCAGAGACCCGGGCTAGCAAAGGCTCTAAAATCTACACATAGCTTGAGTGTTGGCTGAGGCTGGTCATAGGAACAACGTAAAGACTTGCCTGCTGTTCTATACTGAATATCCATTAGAACTACTCTTGGGGCTGCGTCCCTTTGAAGAAGGCTAAGGAGTGTGATATTCCATGTGCCCAGAAGGACAGGAGAGTTGGATATGGGTGAGCTTCTAATGGAAGTCTGCAGGGATCTAAAGCCTCTGAAATATCTACAGAATGAGGAGAAACCTTCCTGGGGTATTTAACTTTTAGAGCAGAAAGTTCTCACTAATCTTCCAGGGGTTGTGCCAGGAACCAGAGAAGAGACGAAAAAGAAACATCATCTAAATGCTGACAATCTCCATTAATTAGTTAATGAATTTGTTCCTTCAACAATTTTGTATAGTGTCTAGCATATGGCAGTCACAGTTCTAGGCACTGGAGATACAGCAGTGAATGAAAGAGATACAGGTTCCTACCCTCATGAAGCTTATGTTCGAGAGAAGCCAAACAGACATGCAGATATGTGACATAAAACTAAATAAATCTATGACATGAGTGCCTCAGACCATTTGGGATTCCAGAGAATCACCAGACAGGGAAAGAAGACAGAGAAGGTGGGATTTGTGATGTTTTAAATGGAACGTCAGAGGGCCTAGTTGACAAACAAGTTAAGATAGGAGTATATGACATCTAAAGAATAGGACAGAGCCCTTTGATTCCCTGACAGAAGCATTCCATGTGGCTGGAACAAGAAGGGCAGAGGCCCAGAGGTCTTACAGCATGACCTTGAAAATGGTATGTTTAAAGTGAAGATGGGCTGCAGTGAGAAAGACGGGGCACAGTACCTGTGTGATGAGAGCGGCTTATGGTTAGAGGGCATGTGCCCAATTGTAGTCCCCAGGAAGCTGCTTTGGGTGATGGCTTTTGCTTGGAATAAAGTGTGAAGGTGCAAATCTTGGATGACAGAGAAGGGCAGTAGCTAGACAGGGTGAACAAGGTAAAGGGATGGTCAGTGTACATATAATTCGGATATCTTATGTGCTCCCAGGAAGGAGAGAAGCATGCACCCTTGCTTTAGAGCTAAGAAAGGGGGTTTAACCTATCTAAGCGTTGTTGAGCACCTGGAGAAACACTTGCCTGGCTCTGAACCATCAGCCTCCCTGCTAATGGAGAGGGCTGAATTTAAAGAGAAATCCCTCTGGCAAAGTCCTTTCCTACTCTACACATGCCCTTGACTTCCTGCCCCACGCACCTGTGAGCCCCTGCCTGAAGGGATTTTTCTGGCCTACTGGGGCCCAGAAGGGCTGCAAACTTCACATTTCAGAAGTGACCCTCAACCAGCAAGAGACAGATTGTAAATGAACACCCAACTTCCTCACTCCCTGGGAAAGAAATTGCAAAGTGTGTTCTACCCAGCTGTCCCGGGTCCTCAGCAGGACTGAGCCCCAGGTGCCCATACTGGAACTTAAGTCATTAACACACTAAGTCAGTTTTCTGGGTTACCTCTCCAGTCTTTGACTGCTGCTTCCTGGGATCACCTCCTAAACAACGGCAAGGAAGCACTCCATGCCTCCCTTGCTTTCTGCGGAAGGCCTCCTCAGACACTGAGCACTTCACTTTTAGGGAGCTCAGTTTCCACACCTTGAAAAGAGGGTATCAGACTAGATGGGCCAGGGAAGCTTTAGCGGCCTACAAATGAGGAAATAACACAGATCTCCTGAAATCAGAGCTCAGGGAAAAGTTCATGATCTTAATCTGCCTCCATCTCTGCCTTTCTCTCCTCTCTGTGAAATGGGCTAAGCCCCCAGACGGCCCAGGGATGGTTGCTCTTTTACAGGAGCCAGTCCTCTACCAGTGGCCTCCGGAGCCAGGCTGAGCAGGAAGCCCTCCTGACTGCAGCTGGCTCGGCAATTCTCCCTTCCTGTGGATGTGCTGGGAACAGCTTCCCTTTTGTTTCCCCCCTGATCCCCATCTGCTCAGCAACTGACCAAATTCAATTCAGGCGCTGAGTGCCCCCAGCCTCTAGTCAGGCATTGTCTCTGAGGAATCACTCCAATCCCCCCAAACAAAGGCTCTCAAATCTGAATAAACCCTCTGACGTCAGCCTGGCGGGTCAGGAAGCTGAGCAGGGCAGTCCCCTAGCCGCCTCTTTTAAACCCTTTGCTTTTGCTGGCCTTTGTTGAACTCTCCTACACAACATACTCGCCAGTCGCCACCACACCAGACCCAGTTGGCTCAGCAGAGTGGCTGAAGCCACCTCCATTTCTGAGGTCCTGGAGCCTTTCTTTCTTGCAGTTCATCTGAGTCCTTTGGAAGAAATTAAGCTTCCATCAAGGGGAGCACCAGGCAAGACTGTTTTTTCTGCCTGGAGAACACCAGGAAGGACATTACTGGGTATTCTTCAGCTGTATTATTTTGAATTCACTTTTCTTTTCTTCATGCAAAGAGATCCTGTCTTCTTCTAGCTGTAGACTTGCCCTAGTTTCAATCAGTAATCACAGCCATCTCACTGTTCCTTATGCATGGAATCGAATGTAAAGATAAAGGTCCCATCTCCTTATGATATATCTGATGGAGCTAAGCTAGTTAGTTTTTCTAGTTCTAAAGCTCAAGCAGAATAGGCAAAACGTCTACTGGAAACCTCACTTCAAAGTCAGTGCCACAAGCATGCTTGAAGAAGAGACAAACACATCCTATTTCTTCTTCTTGTGGGTCTTGCTTGGACATGACAAAAGTCTCTGCTTCACTTGCCACCTGCTAAGTCTTCACCGCTATTTCAAGAAGTTTATGACTCATATTTCGGTTTAGCTCCCTCATTTGATCACCTTCTGGCAAATCAGGTTCAGAATTCATTTCAACTTTTCTTCCTGGAAAAAGTAAGCTCAGTGCACACCAAAGAAACATGATCTCCAAGTATCTTTTGGGAATAACAAGAAAAATAATTTGCAAAGAAATGTTCTGAAAGGTTTTTGCAGTGAGTGTGCTGATTTCGTTAATGTGGCCCACATTGACAGGAAGCTGGCTACTTGCTAGACAGCCATTAGGTGTGTGACTTAAGTGAGACAAACCTTTCCCCAGGGAAACATACTTCCAGGTTTCTTTTCTTTTTCCAAGAAAAAGAAGAAAATTATCAAGTTCTTCTAACCTTTCCATAAAAAACAAAGGGAAAATGGCTGTTGCCCCAGTTCACCCCATTATCAGACCCATAAAAGGCCCAGAAATAAATCACACATCCAACTCTTCTTAGGACAAGGCAAGTCTTCCAGAACCTTTTCTTTCACTTTATACACTATGCTAACACAGTGAAGATAACCAGAAACATTATTCCCGAGGGATAAACTTGCTCTAGGAAAGAACAAATACTTTCAAATCACACATCTGTCTGAGTGCGAACTTCTAAACTTCATCATTAAATGCAGAGGAGCCCTGTCAAAAGGATGAAGGGCAAACTGGACCAAGTAAAGTAGAAGGACGAAGTTTGTTTAATGTTTTAGAAAAAGAAAACAGTCAGTGGTTGTTTCTAGCATTATACAATCAAGAGTCACCACTCAACAGGGTCCCTAAAACTAAGTAAGTGTTGCTCCACATCTGAAGCTCTTGATCAATAAAGTAATCTTGAAATGTCAAGATCAGAATGGACTTCACAAGCAATTTGATAGCAATTATCAATCAAGGAAGGTTGCCTCCTGAATATATTTACAGCTATAGAGGAGACTTTTTTAGTTGTTACCATTATGAGGGAAGGGCATCTTCAACTGGTTTTAGTGGGTATAGCTAGAAGAGCCAGATGGCCCAGTATGTTCATTTTATTCCATGTACCGAATCACTGTCCCACCCATAGCATTCATAATATTCCACTTGAAGGAGCCCGTAGGCCCTATTTTTAAAGAAAAAAGAGAGATCACAAGAAATTAACTGAATTTTCCAACATCAGAGACAATGGTAACGCAGCTTTTATATTGTACTTCCGTGAATCACACTATTGTTGTTTTGTTTTGTTTTGTTTTAAGGGACACTGAAATGATGTCTTAGGATGGATTTCCTCCAAAGCCAATCCTGGTATGAAGATTCAATGAACTAGTACGTTATGTTTGGTATATGATTCCAGGAAGCAGTGGAGAAGTAAGATAGGGAAGGGAGCCATGAAGTATACATTATCAAACAGGTTTCCATCATGGGCAACTGTGGTACAATCATGCTGCAGAATCCTGTGAAACAATAACACACGCTAGGGTCATTCCACCTGAGGACTGAGGGAGCTAGGGTATTGCTGTTCCAACCTGGGTCCTTCACTGAGTAAAAACTGCTCCTAAGAACACTACCTTCCAGATGCTTCCAGACAGCTCTGCTTGCAGACTAAGATAACGCCTTCAGGCAGAACACTGTGGCTGCTTGAAGTGGGAGGCACTGTCTATGTATGTACTAAGAAGCCAAGACAAGGTTGGTAGGCACTCCTAGCTTTTTTTCTGCTCAAGCTGCAGAACCCCAAAGTGAACAGCAGTCTAGCTTGTTATTTAGTTCATGAATCAAAAACTGGAGCTGTGGAAATTGTTGGAAATAATTTTCTAAACAGTTGCCTTTATGTTTAGAAACAGTTTATACAATTGAATTCTGGGCCTCCAAAGCAGCTTTGGCCAATGGTCTCTCATGAAGCCACAAGCCCTGGAGAGTTGCCAGTCGTGGGGCTGCTAGCACTGTATCTGTGCTTTGTATTTCTCCCTTTGAAGTGATTGCTGCTTCACAAGATCCAATCCTTCTCAAAAAAGGCCAGATGCAGCACCTCAAAAATCTACCAAAGGCCACCAAAGTCTCTACTTATGCTGGATACTGAGGTGCACGGTGAAAATAGCCATTGGCCATGTGTGTGTGGGGGGAGAGATAGTGTGACCTCCCAGAAGTCAGTATCTCAAGAATCACTAGGCATTCCAGCCTCATTGGCTAGAAACTCTCATGGAGAGGCATTCTTTCATGTTCTGTCATAAAAACAATTTTGTGCTCAGGAAGTTATGATGGTTCTAATTCTATGAATTCTTTCCAAAGACCCATTAGCTGCTAAGGCATTATTAATGCAGTCTGGGAAAAAGTATATCAACATAAAGTAGACACAAACACACACACACACACACACACACACACACACACACACACACACACACACAAACGACTTTTAGACCATACATTCTGGAAAAGTCAAAGAACCTACCATCAAAGCGAGAAAACTGTAAAATATAACTCACAGACTCTTAATTGGTTTTGTAATTAATTATGTTAAGTGCTGACAGGACTATTGCTCAGAAAAATGCGAGTTAGTGGAAAGAGAAAAAGAGAAAGGAAACCAACATTGTGTTGTCTACACTACCAGGCATTTTGTATTTATGTCATGTACTCTTTGAAACAGCCTTCAGTATGGACATTATAGTATCGGTCACAATATGGTGACTGAAGAAGCCACAGGGCCTGCTGAAAGTCATAGCTCCCAAGGGGTTGCCCCAGGATGCAAACCCAGTTCACCAGACCCAAGGTGGTGTCTGTGACCACCAAGCAGTAAATCTGTACCATGTGCTCAGTACTGGAAAGTGAGGGCTCCCTGGTTGCTTTAAAAGAATTTTTAAGCCCATGCTTTTAAATAACAGCAAGGTTTCTTACAAAAAATATAATTGCTGAAAATCATGTGGAGGACTATACACACCTGAGAAGATTCTGCATAAAACTGAAGTGAATGACTTTCACTTTCCAAAGAGCTTTGACCTTCCCCTATATCTCTGATGATAACCCCTGCACCCTGCTTCTGGATATGAGTAACCTGACAGAAACTTCATAAACCTTTTTTTTATAGTCATTGTTGTTGGTTATAGAAAATTGCATGTGTATCTTTGGTAGGTATTGCTCTGCAGGCTCAATATAAATCATAACAATAAATCCAGTATTTCTACATTAAAGGCACCATGTGGAGTGCACTGTATGCCATTTATTTTATTCTTCCTCATGCAGATTAGGTGTCATAGTGATCATTTCATGGATGAAGAAACAGAGGCTCAAGGAACTTATGAACAGGGTCTAAATTGCTGATCAGTGAGTAGCAGAGCTAGGATTTGAACTCAGGTTAGCAATTTGTTTTCTTCAGACTCCCAGACCCATCTCATTCCTTGGCCTGAGCTCTTCTACTACAATGCTGGCATTTCACGGGGGATCCAGGGTTTCACCCTTGCTTTAAAGATGTTCTGTAGAGGATGTCTCAGGGTACTGTCTCAAGTTCAGAACTCACTGTCTTTGAAAAGGGGGAAGGCTTCAAAATACACAATGAGGGGAGGTTTCTGTTGAACTCAGAGCACACTTTTGGTGCCATTGTCTGTACTGTTACTGAATTCTGCTATTAAACTCTCTGGGGGTCTTCCACATGCCTCCCACCTTTCCCCCCTTCAAGGGCAGGTGCTACATCATGCATCTCTGCTTCCCAGGGCTCAGATCTGGTGCCTGCCATATATTCAAGGCAGAAGTGTGGGTCAGTGGATTGAATCATTTACATAGAAATGGCTTCCTTCCTCTTGTCCTAATTAAACCCAGAGCAAAGCAGCCTTCCTGACCTCCAGGGCCAATTCATGCTACCAATTATCAAGATACTTGGACTCAAAGTCTTATATATTTAAGATACCATGTGAAAGAAATTGCTAAAGCTTTAGAAGGGAGTCACTGTCTAACATCATATTTTAAGAGACCTTTAGCTCTCCACACCCTTTCTGCCTGCCTCTTGCTGGTTTGTGCATCATGGCACACAACTTCAAGGAATCCCACTGGTTTCATCAACAAATATGTATTATGTAAATTCTAGAATGCAGCTCCTGGATATACAGAGATCAATAGAAATGAATCAAGGGCTGGAGAGATGGTTCAGTGGCTAAGAAGAGTCAGTCTCTGCCAGAGAAGTAGAGTCCAGTACCCAGAACCCAGGTCAGACGACTTGCAACCACCTGTATCTAGTTCCAGGAGATGTGAAGTCCTCTTCTGGCCTCCATGGGCAGTTGCACTCATGTGCACATACCCACATATAGACACACACATATTTTCTTTTAAAAGATTAACACAAATGAATCAGGTCCAGTCCTGCAAAATCTATAGTCAAAGAAGAAAGACAGACACTGATCCAGTTGTCACACTTTGAAAGTGTAACTAACTCAAAAGGGCAGAGAGGACTGTGGGAATAAGAAAGCAGATCAACAACTAAGAAATTTCACTGATTGGGGAGGGTCAGGACAATGTTCTGTAGGGAAGGACAATGAGCAATTGGAAGGATGTTGAGGTACCAAGGAAGTGAGCTGAGCCTGGGAAGTGTCTAAGCTCTAACAGATACTTGAAAGGGGACCCAAGTATCTTGGACACAAGACTGTGGGAGGACAACAGAAAGGAAGCTAGAGGCACAGGCAGGTAGGATGCCTTCAGAACCATGCTCAGGATTGTCTGTGGAGGTCAATGAGTGAAGGGGAGAAGGAAGTGATGAGGCAGTAGCCTGAAAAGGTCACTCAGCCTGGATGGTGTATGAGTCTGAACAAAGTCCAGAGAGGAGCCAGCGAGACAGTTCAGCAGATAAAGGCCTATGCCTTATAAGCCCAGTAATCCTCAGAAACCACATGGAGGTGGGAAGAAAAAGCCTTAGTCCACAAAGTTATCTTCTGTTTGGCCTCCCTCCGCGCATGCACTGTGGCACGTGTACATCCACATCCATACATAATGTACACACAACACCCAAAGCAATAATAATGAATAAAAATAATAAAGCCAAGAGAGGCCATAAGGAAAAAGATGGAGGCTTGGGCCTCAGAGATCGTGGTCAGAGTAGAGGAAGGAAGAGTGAGGGATACCTGAGACCTAATAGGTTAGATGTGGGTGTGGAGGGGAGAGAGACCTCCGAGAGGAGGTTCTTGGAATCTACCAGGAAATACCAAAAGCAGAGCTGAACCCAACGGAAAGGTCAAGGAAGGGAAGTATGAGTGTGAAATCACTATGAGGTAAGTGGGGGGAAACTCTTAGAGAAGAGCGTATGGGGGCCAGGGGCTTAAGGGAGCTTGGTTGGTGTGGAAGCTTTACATGGAGAAAGGCAATGAGGACTGCTAGCAGGAACAGGGATCTTCTAAAGCAGTTGTTTCCACTGTGTGACCGACTCACACAGCACCAGCGCTGCAGAAGGACTTGCCAGCAATGCAGATCCTTAGGTCCATCCCCGATAGCCATGCACCTGGAAACTTTGACAGCAGAGCCCAGTAATCCGTTTTCGCCAACTTTTCAAACAGGTCTCCCTGATGTACTGTCAAGTTTGAGAACCACTGCTGTGCTGGATCAGGGTTTTGGAAGCACCAGTGTGTGTATGAATAACCTGCAGGTCATGCCAAACAGCAAATCCAAGCTCTGGTTCAGCAGTCCAGTCCTGATCCTGCATTTCTAATGTGCTTCCTGGGGAGCAGCACTCCAGTCTAAAGACTACACATTGAGGAAGGGAAGGTTGTAACCATCTACTTTATTCATTCTGAGAAATAAAGGTCCTAGTGCTCTGCTCACCAGTGGCAAATAAGGCCAAGTAGTGCTTGACAAAAGACCAAAAATCATTTCTCTAACAACCTGAGATATGGCATGCTCCCTTTGAATCTTTCCATGTTAAAGCTTGGCATAGGTATCTTCTTTGGCAGAGCTTGGAAACCTAGGTAGTAGCTAAAAAGTAAAGTCCTTCCACCTGAAGACCTGGCTGGAGAAGCAGAGGAGGAGACGAATCCAGACCTGTACTGGCTGAAGCCTCGCAGTAATCTGCGGGCTGGTCTATCAATGAAATTATTGGGTCCATTCTGAAGAAGCCTATGAGATTGAGTGGGGAGTCCCTACAAGTGAAGCATCTCAGTTTTTTGCTCTCTGTGTCTCCCCAAAACAGAGAAAGGGGATAAGAAGTCCCCTTGGCTGCCACAGAAGAGCCAAACACCAGGCAGCAACACGCCCATGCAAACAGCGTCAAAGCGAAGTGAAAGGCATATATCAACACAGGCACCAAAGGGAAAAACAAACAGCCAATGAAAGAGAACAGGCTGCAGCAGGGTTTAGTCTCCATCCCTGCCAAGGAACTACACGCTGTCATCCCAAACATGAAGCCTCCTAAGAACGAAACTTCAAATCTCTCTCCAGGGATCAACTGAACCCTGAATGTCCCTTCATGCTTTTTAAGAGCTACGGAAAACTGATTTCCCTGGCTTTTTTGTTTGGTTTTGTTTTTATGTTTTGAAAATG
The DNA here is from genome assembly GCA_001675575.1 of Neotoma lepida. NCBI lineage: Eukaryota > Metazoa > Chordata > Mammalia > Rodentia > Cricetidae > Neotoma > Neotoma lepida. The sequence continues at coordinate 394,512 of LZPO01017296.1, read as the reverse complement.
TGCAAAATGGCAGGAGTTGAATAAATAATTCTCTGTGGACTCTGGGCGCCTCAGTCTCGTTCCTATTTTATGCTGTTGTCTGTACTGCGAGTGTGGAGGGAGAGCAATTTTTTTCCCCTAGAAAAACATGTCAGCTCTCTCTGCCAGTTTCGGTGACACTAAAGGCATTGCAGTGTGAGCCAAACTGGAGCCAACTGAAGCGTACACACACTCCTGGGCAGGAACCGAATCATCGGCTGCATCTGCCACCTCCTTGTTTCCCAAGCCCTCTGAGTTTCCCATTTGATCACTCTTTGTGTACATGCATGTGCTCTCCTCTGTTTCATATACATGTGCACACACTGACATCTTACTAGCATTTTTTTTAGCTCTTTGACACATAATAAAGGCATCTGTTCCCAGATAAATCAGGCCTGCTGTTCAAAGTGTTTTCCCTAGAAAATACGACGGCTTCTAATTAAATAACTCAACAAGCAGCAGGAAGGGATAATGTGAAAATTGGAGCAGCATTTCAGCTTACATAGCACCCTTTCTGACAAATAGCCCACAGTAACTGATGGACTTCAGAAAATCAAGCTGTGCTACCTTCACACTGCTGATGTGCTTTGGAAGAAAGGCAGGAAAGGAAGCATGGGTGGATGGGGGCAGAGAGGGAGGGAGGAGACGGGGACGGGGAGGGAGGAAAGGAAGGAAGGATGGATAGTCGATCAGAGGTTAGGTGAGGCCACATGTTGGGTAGCAGAATTGTCACTATGGAAGTGGCAATGAGTGAAGCAGTGCTGTGAAGTTGAAAGGAAGGGTGAAGAAGCAAAGAGAGGAGGAGAGAGAGTGAGACAGGAGCCTTTCCAGAGCCTTCGTCAGCCCTAGCCCTCCCTTGGAGAACACAGACATTGCTGAGGTTCTTGCTCTTCCAGCTTCAGAACCCCCTTCCCACATCTGGGGTACTTCTTAAGACTTTTATTTTTCATTCTATCCATGATGACATTTTGCAGATGGGTGGAACTGAAGACAACTGCCCAGATAGTAAAGGAATACTCCATCTCCCTCACTTCCTTTACCTGGAAGGAGCCATCACTAAGGGATTACACTGGAAACAGACTGGAAGGTTGGGAGGGTGGGCAAGTCCGAGCCAGCAACATCACCCTCATGGGCTACAGATGATCTATCTGACTCCCTGCATCAGTCCTTGCTTCCTACAGTCTTTCCATGGTTCCAGAGTGGTCCTGTAAAGATGCATGGCACACATGTTTGTCTTCTTCCTGGTTTTGACTTCCATGTTTGACTTCCACAGGTCAATTTTACACCCAAATTCCTGCCATGATGTGATGGGTCCCCCCAGCTCTTCACCTTTCCTCCATCTTCTCCTGCAGCTTGCCCCAGCTTACTCTTCTTCATCCCCCTTGCCGTTTCTATAACTCACCAAGTACTTTCTGTCTCAGGACCTTTGCCCTTGCTCTTCTGTATGCCTGGAATGCTCTCCTCTCCTGGTTTCTCCATCTCATTTGGTCTCTGTGAAAATGTCACTTAGAAAGGCCTTGTTTATAACCTCTTCATGACTTTGTATTGTTTATCTTCCAAGCACTCGTCCTTCTCTTATCTTTCCTACATCTTTCATAGCTTTATTTTGCATTGTCTGGCTCCCAGACTGGCATGTCAATTCCAGAAGGACAGAGCCTCTGTTTGCTGCACTCGCTGCCACTTCTCTAACACCTAGAACAATGGCAGGCACACAATAGGTACTCAGCAGACAGTGCTAGTGTTGAGTTAAACGATCCCGATCCCGAAGGAAGGTTGACAAGACCTCAAGGAGATGCCTTAAAATGGGCATCTTGCAAGTGACATTCCTGTAGCTCTGAGTCTCAGGCCTGGTACTTCCCAGGTACATAGAAAGCAAGCAGTCACCCTTCCCTAGACATTGCTTAGTTATCAGTCTGGTGTACATGACAGAGAATTTTGCTTATAAGAGCAATACTGGAAAGAGGCAAAGCTGGAACATTCTATGGAGACCACATATTTATAAATATCTAAAAGAAGAAGTATTCCCAGAGGAATATGTATTTATAGGAGTTTACTTCAAGTGGGCATGTTTTAATTTTTTTCCTTTTTTTTTTGAACCCAGCAGTCCTACCTAGAAGCCACATAATCAAAATCTATGCCAAAGAGTCAACACTCTCAGAGGTAATTGGTGTCTTAGACAAGAGTCATTAGCTACCAGGAAGTTCTTCCATGAGTAAGCCCAGAATGGCTGTCACCAAAAGCAGACCAGACTAGGGAGATCTGTGACTATTTCTCATATGGACATGACCCAGTTCTCCATGTGTACTTATGTATTTGAGGGTCAGATGCTGTAGGATGTCTTTCTTTACGCTGTAAATATGTGTGGCTCCCATTGGATAATAAATAAAGCTGCATTGGCCTATGGCAGGGCAGGATAAGGTTAGGCAGTACATTCAAACTGAAGACAAGAGGAAAGAGGGTAGAGTCTGGAGAGAGATGCAAGCCGCCAAAGGAGCAACAAGATGCCAGAAGACTGGTAATGCCACGGCCACGTGACAACATATAGATTAATAGGAATGGGTTCTTTTAAGATGAAGGAGCTAGCTAGCAAGAAGCTGAAGCCATAGGCCTTACAGTTTGCAATTAATATAAGCCTCTGAATGATTATTTTATAACCAGCTGCGGAACCTCGGGGCCAGGCGGGACTGAGAAACTTCCGGCTACAGTCAGAAGCATAGAGAAAAACTCCCTCCTTCTATGGGTTTAGTTGCTTAAAGGCAGGGTTAGATAGAACAGTGTTCTCGAGGGTAGATGAAGGGAAGAGCCAGGTGAGAAGCGGGAGCACCCCACCAGAAGGCAGTTTGTGAGTCCAAGGGCTTACCACTGTAGCACTGGCTGGTCATATTTAGGACTGTCCCAGACATTGTAGATGTTTAGCAACATCCCCGGTTTCTCTGTCCTAGATGGCCTCTACCCCCAATGGTGTCAACCAAAACTATCTCCAGACATTATCGCATGTCCCCTGCAGGTGGAAGCAGAATCACCCCTTCTCACCTCCCTTCCCCC
>LZPO01017296.1:356659-369976 GCA_001675575.1 Neotoma lepida | reverse complement strand
GGATTAAAGGCGTGCGCCACCACCGCCCAGCCCTTGTATTGGAATCTTATCTAGCCAGTCCCTTAGTCAAAAGGGACGAAAGTACTATCATTATATTGTAATATGAATGAACCTTAAAAATATGATAGGTGAATGAAGCCAAATGGGATTAACATTGTATGATTACAATTATGTGTCATATTTAAAATAGGGAAATACATACAGAAAAAGCAAGTTGGTGGTTGCAAAATGAGATGGGAATAAGAGTGACCATTTAAAGGGTTTAGGGGCTTTTGGGTGTGTGTGTGGGGGGTGATGTCAATGGTCTGGAATTAGATGTGTTAGCTGAACACTATTGTAAATGTACTATATGCCACTGATTTGTTCATTTTAAACTGTTTCACTCTAAGGGGAACTAAGGAAGCTAATGGAAGAGGAAGGAGAAAGGGAAGGGTTATGGGCATGACTGGAACATGATCACAGCACATGTAAGAAATGTCCTCATGAAATCCACTACTATGGACATATGCCAATAAAGTGTTCAATTTGGGTTTGCAAATTTAAAATACTATTTTAAAATGATATCAATACCAATATCACACTCACTAGGAGGTATAAATAAGATAAATTTACAAAACAGCACTATAGATGGCACAAAGTAAATACTCAGTAAATGCTAAACTTTATCATTCTTGCCTCTGTTTTTCAGAGTAAGGGTGTGAAACACCAAATTCACACTTTGAGATATGAGATAGATTGATTCTGGATGTCTTTCTTGGCTCCTAGCAAAAAGGGTTGATCTAACTTGTACTCTAAGACAGAGGAACACATGGTTTCTCATCATGTAATAAACCCCACCAAATCTCTAGGTTTTTGTTGTTGTTTTTCTATATCTTGGATAATGTAACAATAACAAAAGTGAGCAGAATCTCTGTGAAAACCATGGCGAGAGCAGGTCAGGTCTCTACTAGAAGCCCATCTACAACTGAAAAAGGAAAAAAAAAAACTGTTATTATGTTTTATAGTCTAAAAGGGAAAATCCTTTTTAGCAAGAGGCATAGAGAATCCCCAGAGGCAAAATTTTCTGGGATTTAAAAACACACCTGGGATGTCTTGCCATTCCTCATTTTTTAAAAACTTTGATCTTCGCCACTCTGTGGTGAGGTGTGGTTTCAGGTATTTGTACCTTTCCAGATCAAAGCAAAAAAAAAAAATCTAGCACAAGTGATGGCTGGAAAATCATGACAGATAAGTTCACAGGAGCACACAAGTCACAATAGGAAAGACCTCATCACACAAATACTCCACGTGTCAAAATAGCAACAATATGGTCTCTTACTTACTTGCAAATGACCCATGAACGAAGTATCCACTTATGAAGCCCAGGAAATATGGCATCTGAAGATCTCACCTTTTGACAATAGAAATGGGGGGAAACTTTTGCCCTGTTTTTGTTTCTTAGCTATTCTAGGGTTACTTAGTTTAGCAAAGAAGATAATAAAATTGGCAAATGGGATTTTTAAAATACATATACAGGCTGGGGAAAACTATTATAAAAGACCACAAGAAATCTTAAAATTAGACACTTTAAAGTATACTGCAGCATAATAAAATTGTTCATCTAATCCAACTAGCATTTTTCCCCAACCTTAAATATGACCATGGGAAGGTATGCTCTTTGAACTAGAAACCAATGAATCTGAAAATCCCCAACAGCAGATTCGAGAAAACATAGCTATGCTTATTTGACAAAATCTAATTTTCAACTAGGATCTAGCTGCAAGGGAGCCTGGGAGATACAGTTTTTCTAGCTTTCCAGCCTCTCAAGTACAGAAAGGTATGCTAGAAGAAAGTAAGAGTAGATGCCAGGTACCAATCTACCATCTGTCAATAATTAGAAATAAAAAAAGCTTTATAGTTACTCTTACTCCCAAGGAATTACCAATAGTCACAAGGAGAAAACAGTAAAGATTCAGAAGCCCTTCAAATTTCTCCTGTGCTACCAGCCAAAGTGTACCTGGACTTAAGTGATGTGTGTGACATGGTCAACATGTTTGTGAGAATAAGAGATGGGAAAGGCAGTCCTCCTCCTGAGTGTTTGGAGATACATGATAGTAAAGTTTCTTTCTTGAATCTAACTTAAGTTTCACACATGACCTCTTATTTCCATATTCTCCAGTTGTATTCCAGTGGAATCCACAACATGATGATTTTGCTCAGAGTTAGATGAAGAATAATAATGTTGGATGTGAGAATTAAAATGAATAACATAGAAGAAAGTACCTGAGGCTTGAATGTGTGCCCCCCCTCAAGTGGGGGGGAGTATTACAGGAGACTGTTTGGAAGAAAAGGAAGGATTCTACATGCAAACATCTCCCTATACAACACACACACACACACACACACACACACACACACACACACAATTTTTACCCTCAGTTGTACAATTTAGTGAAAACAATTACATTTGAGCCAGAAAGTCTGGTAGTAAATCTCTGTCCCCTTAGCTTGGCTTAGGCAAGTCACTCTCTGTCTCTGGGTTTTGAGTTTCCTCATGTGAAGAACACTGATTCTCTACTGTCACTGTTTGTCATGCAGATTAAACAAGAGAATGGAATCTATGCTCTGCAAAGTAAATCATGATGAAAATTATAGCTGTCATTTCAAATCAGTAGCTATCAGTAGCTATGCCCTGTGTAACCTATATTTCAGAGGAGCAAAACTTAAAAGTGTGGTAATGTCTAGACGTCATTGTAAGTTGGAAGAAAGAAGGCTCCCATATCCAAATGGGATAGAGACACAAATGGGACAACCTAACCACAGGGCAATCTGTATGCTTCTTTCCAGCTAGAAAACACAGGGCTGTTTAACTAGCAACTCCACTGGATGTCATTTTCTCCATAAATATTCTTGGAAATGGGAACCAAATTATGGGTAAAAGAATATACAAGGTAACAATGTTGGTAGCAGAAAATGGAAAAATGTATGACTGTTATGAATGGCTTCAATACATTGTATCATTTTAAAAATTATGTGTCTGATAAAAAGAAAGGGTAGCTCATTTGGAACTGCAAATGTTTTTGAAGCTTGTTATCAAATCAAGTAAATAGCAAGAAAATGAACATTGTGTGTAGTCTGAGGCAGAGGGAGAAATATTCACACAAACACATAGAGATAATTGAATCAAGCCGTGCTGAAATTATACAAGATGAACTTGTTATCAGTGTTTATCTTTGGAGAAAAGACTAGAAATCAGAGAAGGGAGGTTTTCACATTTCACTTCATTGTAGTCCTTTCTTTTGAGCTGGAGGCTTTATTTTTAACCAAGCACATGTATTTATGTTGAATTATACACTATAAAAAGCAACAACTAGCAAATAGAATAAGGAAGCCCTTTGTAAAATCAGCAAGTGGAAACTCTGCCATGCCACATGAGTTGGCCCAACAAAACATTGTTCTGTTGGCTTGATACCCCCTCTCTCCCTGAACCTTATTTTCTATGGAGATCATGAAAAATAGAGGAAGAAAGCAGAAAATGGGAATGAGAAAGCAACAGAAAGACATACAGAAACTTCCATGAACAAAGGTGGCAAAATCGTGCTGTAAGAACTGTATAAGAAGAACGGGAAATACAACCACATGCTTACGTTGCCATTGGGCTGTGAGGGAAGAGATCCATGAAAGGTCACTGTCACATCTCTTTATGTACACTTTGTACTGGATTGAATATGTTACGAAAAATATGGCTTTTGGAAATGTATACATCCTTAGCAAAAAAGTCCAAAGTGTAGTAGATACACAATATTTCTTACAGATGAACCCTCTTGTTCCTAGTATTTATACAGCTTTATATATACAGATATATGCAGCACAAAAAGAATAAAACTTTCAAATCTATGCAAATTCAAAGCTGTACACAGCATTAAAATGTTGTCAGCCAGTTGTCTCTTGTGTCTTTAAGAACCTAAATTCTAGACTCTAAACTCTATGGGGTGTTAATAAAATGTTACTAAAGAGTTGATTCCTTGGTAGCACAAGGATTGCAGACATTTGAATGTCAACACTGAGTGGCTTTCCCAACTGTAGTGCATCTAGGTCCCTCTAATATGTTCAGTATGCAGCATTGAATACCATGCCTCCTGTGCTTCTAGTCTGGAGACCCCTGCCTTTGAAGAGTGATGGTTAGTCACAATAGCTTAGAAATGGAGCCAACCTAGGTATCCTTCAACAGATGAGTGGATAAAGAAAATGTGCATATATATGCACAATGAATTTTATTCAGTCATAAACAAAAATGAAATCATGACACATATAGAAGAATGGATGAGAAATGGAAATTATTATATTAAGCAAGGTGATCTAGAGTTGAAAAGACAAATATCTCATGTTTTCTTTCACATGCAGATCCTAGATTTTCATGTTTATGTATTTGCAAACATATGGGGGTGAATGTAGGCCATGCAATAAGAAAATGGCTCATGAGAAAGCAAATGAGATCTTAAGGGGAGAAGAGAGTAATGGAACACATATGACAGGAAAGGAGAAAGGGAGCTATTGAGGGGAGGCAGGGGACCAGCAGGAGGCAGGCAGGGTGGTAGGGGTGAGAGTAGCACCAACAAAAATAAGGCATATATGAAAATTCCATAAAGAAACTAATGACATTCTAAGTTAATTTTAAAAGTTAATTAAAAAAAACAAAGCATGGTGCTGGATTAATGGGTCTTAGAATGTGCTTTTGGAAGCTGAAGCTACTTCTCTATGACCAAAGAAAGCACACCACAGAACAGAGTACCCGAGGGAACTACTTCAACATACAGATTCGGGGAAAATGATAAAAGTCTGGTGCTATAGCGAAAATGGCAACCCTGAAATTATCACTGTCCTCCATCATGTGTAAAGTGGAATGAACTGAGATATTTTACATTTCAAGCCCTTCATTGCACAAAGAGGGAAGTGGAGTCTAAGATCATTTTAAAGAGAGAGGGAACAGTCAGAGATTGAAGTTAGAATGTCTGGGATTGTATCTCAGCATTCTGCAAGCTCTGTGACAAGTCTCTAGACCTTTCTAGGCCCCTATTTCCTCAGCTGTAAAAGAAAGACAGCAGTCATCTCTACTAAGCTGGCAAATGGCCAGCAAGTAAAGATGTTTGCCACCAAGCCTGACAACCCTAGTTTGAACCCTGCAACCCACATGATGGAAGAAGAGGACCAGTTTCCGTAAGTTGTCTTCTGACTTGCACATACGTACTGTGACACACACACACACACACACACACACACACACACACTCACCTCTACTCCTATACATAGTAAATAAATATATAAATGTAAATTTTAAAAATAGTTATCTCTAGTTCCTGAGACTTTGAGACAGATCCAATGGGTTCATATTTATAAGGCATGCAGAATAGTGCCTACCATGTAACACTTTAAGCAAAATAATGGCACTGTGACTACAAACAAGGTGCTAAGCTAGAACACCCTCACACCAACATCACCATTCTTGTTTGTTTCTTTGTTTGTTTGTTTGTTTTTCAAGACAGGGTTTCTCTGTGTAGCCCAGGCTGTCCTGGAACTCATCCTGTAGAACAACAGGCTGGCCTTGAACTCACAGAAATCCTCCTGCTCCTGCCTCTGCCTCCAGAGTGCTGGGATTAGGGGCATGCGCCACCACTGCCAGGCTCAACATCACCATTCTTACAACAACATTTTCACTCCAATAAAATAATGATTTAACAAATGAAACCAAAGGCCTAATGGCTTGGCTACCTTTAAAAAGCCAATATTAATGGAAGGTTAATAGGCCTACCATTGTGAGAGCAAATCCCAAGAATTTAAATGACACTTTCCCCTCCAGAAACACATACAGTACTGTGACCATTTTTTAAATATATGGGCTACGAAGGCAAGTACTATATTGATTTTTTTTCCTTTACATCATTAAGGTTCTAGAAAGATTAGGTCATTTTTTTGAAAAGACATTGTTCACAAGCTTTGTTAGAAGCTAGGGGGCAGATGCTATGAATTCAGAATCCTAAAGGAATAGAGAGGAAAGAGTCAAAAGTGAGGTGTCTTGGGGCACAAAGGTAAATGGGATGTGCTTCTGGAAAGTCAGTGGATAAAGTTGGTATATAGAAGTAGGCTGGAAGCCCCTTTTAATTTGCTCTAAAGCAGGTACATTGGACAGGCTAGAAAGCTCTGACTTCTTAGACACAGGCTGTTCTCAAGTCAAATGTCATTAGTCTAGTGCTGGCACTTGAGTTTCAGTCTGACTGCTAAAATGCACATTTGCTAACTGGAGCATAGAGAAGGCTCCAGACAGAGACGGGACAGGGAAGGAGGGGCAGTCAGAGGGAAGGCTGAAAGGCAGTCAGCGGTCCTCTGCCCTCCACTCTCCCTCCCCAGTAGCAAAGGGCAAACCTATGCAGGCTCAATGAGATTCGGCCCACCTTCCTCAGGAACTAGCCCTTTCCAAGCTGTGTAACTAAACTGTTAAAACATTTGGTGAGGAGAAGGAGGCATTAACCAGTGCAGGAAGAAGATGGAAGGGACACTAAGATATGAACGGGCTTCCTTCCCCCCTCCAGTTGACACATGACTCAATTTTCAAAGGTGATTAAAAGGTTTGTGTGTGATATTGAACACGACGGTTAAAAAAAAAAAAAACCAAAAGAATGAACTGAGTTCAATGAACTCACCACCAAACAATTGAAAGTGGTGTCGTAAATACCAGAAGCAGCTCCACAGGGAAATTGCTTTCTTTGAAGGTGTGCCAAAGGCTCCCAATATTCCCAAGCAGGTCACTCCAGAGCTGCATTTTCTCATAAGGACAGGGGTTACATTTTACAAACCCTGTATATTTGGTTGCTCACCAAGATGAGATATCTGAAATTACAATTGTCTTGGGACATTCAAGACCTGTTTACACCAATCCATACATCCGGATGCCCCCTTCCCTACCTTGGCTGTGTTCTGGGAAATGAGTCCCATCAAATAGCACCTTTCCCTTGTTTTGCTTGTTCCCAAGGAGGGCTACTAGCTCTTGTAGCTTTCCGAATCTCCATAAGCCAGGCATGCAACAGTAGTTTCTTAGAAAGTAACGATAGCTTCCATGTAATAGTTATTTATAACACCACATTAAATTTTATCACGATATTTCATGGAATTTTCCAAATAATCCTTTAGGGCAGGTAATAGTATCTCCACTTTAAGACAGTAGCCTGAGAACAATTAGGAGTGCCCACTAAAGAACTCTCCCAACTGCCAAGTGGTAGAGGCAAAATTCAAACCCTAGTCTGCCAAATACAAAAGCCCCATGGGCCTATCCTTGTGTACACTGCATCCAACCTTTGCTATTCCCTGCTGAAGGCTGAGGGAGGTGTTTACAATATTTGCAGAGACAAAGTCCCAAGGAGGCACTGAGGAAAGCTTTAGGACTCCTTTCTTGTCACATAAAGGCACTGCAGTACTGTTTATTACTACTGCTGCATCTTCAGTGTGAACTTTTCTCACCAGCCACCTCAGGAGGAAATGGGGACCGGCACTACAGCAAGCAACAACGGTGTCATAGTTGGGACGGTTTTATGAATTCTTTCCTCTTCCTCTGCAAACTCTAGATGTCAGACACATAATAAGATGCAATCAGACTCAAGGAACGCTTCCAAAACAAAACCTGACCTCAACCTAGTAAACATGCAGTTCAGTCATCTGAGTGCCCCGGTTTATTATGGCTTCAAGGAAGCAATTGCATCCAATGCTCGTATGTCTGCTGTTTGCTTTCCATGCCTCAGAGCCTCAGCTTGTGAATCATCTCTGAAAGGCCAGACTGGGAAAGGCACTGGCCTCTCTTTCCCATCTACTAGTAAATAAATTCCACCGTGCCCTTTTTCCAGGTTATCAGTTCACAGAAGGGCTTTAGAATCCTTTTCAACATCAGGCCAGAGAAATCACTCATTACTGGGCAAAAGAACTCTCCACGCAAGATTGGCAGCACAGGTTCAATCCTTGGGACCCACATAAAGGAGAAGGGAGAGAACTGGCTTCACAAAGATTTTCTCTCACCTCCACACATTTATTGTGGAACATGTGTCTATAAACTTTCGTCATGCTCGCGCGCGTGCACACACACACACACACATAAATAATAATGATTTTTTTTAAAAGAATGATTTCAATATAAAGTCAATGTGGTTTCCAGACATGGCAGAAATTATAGACTCAATTCCATGATTATGCCCAGCAGAGTTAAATATAGTCAGCTTGTAGTCAAAAGAAGGATGCAGTGTTAAACACAGTCCTTTCACTGCACTCTAACCATACTTAGTATGCACCATTCGCATGAAGCCTATCTCTTTTTAAACTTGATGTTAAACTTGGAGCTGGCAGGCAAGCCTGCATCAGCAAGCAATGCAGGAAGGAGGAGGTAGATGGATCCTGGGTCCCCAGGATTCTCCTAGTCCAGTATGCCCAGGTAAGCTATTTAAAAAGTGTCAACTCATTAGTAGATATCCGAAATGTCATAGTCAGCCATGGGACCTGGAATCATCTCATCAATATTTAAGTCACAGAAGGGTAGTCCCATAAGAAACCGTAGTCAGTGTTAGGACAGATTTGGATAGTACCATTTCCAGAAGCTCTGGGCCAAGTATCTATGTAAATCTTGTCCAATTTTTCTTAACCTTACTGGCATAGTATTTTACACGAATGCTTTGAAAGGGGTTTACTATGTTCCAGATAAAGTTGTAAAATCCAAAGTGGACAGCAATTATTACTTTACCGAATTTTAATCCAGAAAATCTTCTAAATCTATGCAAATATGGGGAAAGAAAGCTAGTGTGAGCATTAAGTGTGAGAGTAGGCTAGTAAGTCTCACTTAACCACCCAGAATGTCCAAAGAAAGTGAGTATCACAACTGAAAGATGCTTCTCCACAGCTGTAGTTAGAGCAAGTTAAGGCAGGGATCACTGATCTTTCTCCACAGTCATGCTGATCTATCACGGAGGTCTGGGTTTGGCTGAACATCTTGTTTTTTGGGTGCTCAGGAGACCATCACATTGGACCTGTGGTTCAGAGGAAAGTATAGCCACATCACAGCAACATGGCTTTTGTCCTTTGGTACGTCCAAAGCTACACTTCACAGATAAACACTGAATCATGCCACATTAGATGATACTAAGTAGAGTGTGTGGCAAGGATCTCATGACTGCAAAATACTGAGTTGCAAAATAATGTGGTATTGGGTGGCCCCAAGCTTTGAACTACACTTTGTGAGAACAGTTCCTACAACTCCACCACCTTGGGGAGAAGCAAGATTTTCTCGGGGGATGAATCAGATGGAAGCATGTGTGGGAGGCCATCGAAGGGCTATCTCTCTGCTTCCTTTGTGGTCCTTCTAGGGAAAACCTCAATAAAGATCTATGAAAAGATGGTGCCCCAGGAACAGGCCATCTTATACCCTGCTGGTTGAGTGCCCATAAGAAACAGCGCTTTGGAGAATAATTCAACAAGACCTACAAATCTGGAGAGCCTTAAGCCTTGTAACCCAGAAACTTCCTTTCTAGTTCTATGTCCTGAAACAATGGTTATCAAATATGACTGCACATTGAAATTATCCGTGGAGCTATTAAAAAATACAAGTGCCTGGGTCCCAACCCCCCAGTGAAGCCTATTTAATTGGGCTGGAGGCAGCCTAGCAGTAAGAGTTTTCAAAGGCCTCAAGGCAATTCTGATGTGTAGAAGAGATTGAGATCTACTGCCTTAGAGACCTTTCCCCCATGTGCCATAAAGGCACTTGACATAATTGTTTGTGGCAGCATTGTTTACAGGAGCAAAAGATCCAAAGTAACCTAAATACCCATGAATCGGAGAGTGCATAAATAAATTGTATTGTGTTCTTTTAACAGCATTCCTCGGGGCAGTTAAAGATGAATGCAGTAGAGCCATGTGTATCAATATCTTTAAGACACAAAGTGAGTTACAGTAGTATATGATTTATGCAAAGTTTTAAAACATGCCAACATCAATTTTTAATATATACAGTAATGATACTAAGACATATTGAGGTGAAGACTGATAAATACAAAAAATAGAATGATAGTTAACCTTGGGGAAACAGAGCATAACCAGATTATATAGGAAACATAGGGGCTTTTGATTCTAACTGTAACATTTCATTTCTTTAAACAGACGTAAAGCAATCATTGGAGAAATGTTAACTTTGATAGAATTGCATGGTGAATATGTGGCTATTGTGATGTTTTCTGTTAGAAGACTTGTACAATAAACATTTAAAGCTATAGGACATTAAAGTAGTCAAGCAGATAAAATGCCTCTATGTAGGCATAAGCCCCTGAGTCATCATTAGCTCAGTGCAGAGTGGAGGTAGGAAGCGCTAAAAGAAACCCAACACAACCCTGAAGACCTTTTTACTGTTTAGGCTTTATTAAGTTCCCAGAAAAACTCCAAGGCATTGGCTGCTTGCTATCAAATGCTGCCATATGTATTTAAAACAAAAAGCACCTGTCAGGAGAAATGAACAAGGTACTGTACAATTTTTATGTTCCCATCCACTCAGCGAGCATCTCTTTCTTTGAGATCCTATTGTGTGCCCAGCCCTGAATGAGGTGTAGAGTTTCCCTTTTATCTCTTCCCAATCATGAACCCAAATGACCATGAGTGTCCTTTTACATTGGTACGAGTCTGCAAAACTGTGCTATGAACCACAGAGATGGTTTTTTGTATGCCAGCCTTTCCTTACTTTAGTATGAGAGCATCAGATGGCTTCAATTATCTACACACAGGCTGGGAAATAAATAGAAAAAAAGTCATACAAATAAATTTATCTTTAAGAGAGAAATATATATATAATATGAGACCCTTGAAAAGGACAAAAGATAATAATCCTGCAAATAGGGAGAGGGATTCACAAAGCTACTGACTGGATTGTTGTTTGAATCGGTGCTGATTAACTAATATCCAGAAGAAGAACAGGTGGTGTATGCCAGGCCTTCGGGTCCATCAGCTTATTGCCCAACCAGTTCTTCTGGCAAAGTATTTGGCTGCACTTTCTGACACTGGCTTGCCAAGATATTCATTGTCACTGTCTTTTGTTGAGTCCCTGGAACTTTGGTCTCTCTGTTCCCAAAGCAATTGAAGTTTCTGTCTGGGGCTCAAATGTGTAACGGGACAAATCTGAATGTTACGCCCTCACTTTTGCAAACTTTCAAGCTGCGCCTTTTTGCCCTGTAAACTGCTTAAAACTGGATTACTTGCAAACCTGCTTAGGAGAGAGTGGGGCTTAATGAGGCAGGGGTGTCATAACTAGGTATTCCTCAAGGAGCAAACTTTTGAGGGTAGAAACCTAGTTCGGCTAGTGTAGTCACACGTGTAAGTAAAGGATGCTTGGTCTGTCCTGGGTCATTGCTTCCAAATCCATTCCTTACCTTACTTTGCCGCTCTCGCTCCTGCAGGCTGCATATCTTATGTTCACTAGCTTCTACTTGAGATCAGCTGACGGAAGGCGCTAAGAGGAGAATGGAGTGAAAGAGGGGAGTAGAGTTTGGTTATCTCATCCCTTCGCTCAGCCTATGGCCGTGTGTCCTCCAGGGTTCTACTTCCCACCAGGATGGCTCACCACTATCGCATCCTTTGCAGAGTATCTCCAGCTGTCCCTTTCCTCCATCCCTCCTCCAGCTTAAAAGTGGTAGCAGTTTCTTGTCATCACCAAACTATTTCCCCACATCATTCTCTGTTGGGCTTCTCAGCTCATGCATCCTCTGTGTAAAGAATTCTTGGGTTGAGCTCCTTTCTATGAGAGATACCTTGGGTGTTTCCATTTTCTTAGTTAGATGCTGAATGGTACAGACACTTTGAGGCAATCATGTGCCATTGGGTTTACAACTGGCTTATATATTAGTTTTGGCTGCTTCATGACAATAAACATTTGGTTTTGAGTCAGAAGACCTAGCTCATATCTTCCTCCTAATACTGCTTACATAACTTTCCTAAATCTCCATTTTCTCAGTTTTAAGATGGAATTACTGATATCTATCAGATTGCTGAAAATTTTTGATGAATTTATGTATGTGAAAGTACCCACAAATTCACAAAATCTGAATAAATTTTAGCAACTGCTCCCGTACCATCAGCCCCACTATCATTATTAAGTTTTGGCTCCATGGATAACTTTTTAAATAAAATGATTCATTTTATAAATATAAAATGTTTGCTCTTCCTATTCACTTATCTCTAAAGGCCATTTTATGATATATTTTAAAGTGAATACATCCCTTTCTTTTATATAACGTTTACCATGTAAATACACAACTAGACTAAGATAGAGTTGCTCAGTTCTGTTGGAACAAGCCCCAGGTAAACACAGAGTACCATGTAATGGATGTGTGGGGCAAGATGAAAATGCTTGGAAGTGGCAGGGATGAGGAACATTCACCTGGGCTACCAATATTTCCTGGAGGTATTTGTTTGTTTGTTTGTTTGTTTGTTTTCAAGAATCTTAAGTTCTACTTTCCTGACCCAGTCAGTTATGTAGAATTCCATCAGTTTTGAATAAGGAAATGTAACCTAAAAATTAAGAATTGCTCTTGAGCTGAACTGGCTTGAATTTCTTGATCCATAACTACAACAAAAAGTGGACATAATTGTATGATATTTTGTTTCTGTTCTGACAAATAAGGCAAGCTTTGTCAAAATATCATACAACACATAATCTTCAGGACCCCAGACTCAGAGCCAAAAAGGGCAAGTGATTTCAGAGACTGTGATGCTACTTCCTCAGTGGCATGCTCATGCAAAAAGTTTGATTGTAAACTTGCCCCAGAAGACTTCTGACACCTATATGAGGGGAAAATCTTTGATTTCACAAGCAAGGACCTCAGTTGCTTGGGAAACGGACTGCTTTGTGATTGCTGGTACTGGTTGCTTTACCTGGGGAAAGATCTTAGCAGACAGAATCTGTGTTTCAAGTGAGAAAGGGGGTACTCTAGACAAAAGGCAAAGATGAGAAACAAGAGGCTAGGTGCAGAGATACTTGGGCCTGAGATATGGGCTCAGTTGCAACATAAACTTAAGGATCTGAGTTCAGATCCCCCCAGTACCCATATAGAAATCCAGGTGTGGATGTGTGTATCTGTAGCCACAGTGCTGAGTGGGGCAGAGACAGGTAGATCCTAGAACCTCACTGGCTTTCCATCATAGCTAAAATGACAAGCTCTAAGTTCTAGTTCAGAGACAGACTTTGTCTCAAGGGAATAAGATGGAAAATGATTGAATAACATGTCTGTCATATTTCTTTGGCCCCCTCATGGGCACATACAGGCATGT
>LZPO01017296.1:342040-356554 GCA_001675575.1 Neotoma lepida | reverse complement strand
GAGAGAGAGAGAGAGAGAGAGAGAGAGAGAGAGAGAGAGAGATGGATGGTGGGAGCATATACTACTAGGATGGGCAAGCAAACCGGTCTTATTGGTAATTAGTGGGTAATTTTGAAGCATATACTTTACCCTGCCCCAAAGTCATCTTTTCACAACTGCAGGCCCTTTGCAATTGTATATGTTGCATTGTGTACGTTTTCAACCCTGAATGTGCAGAGGTTAGATTTCACCAGGCTGCCCCATCAGGGTTCAGAGAAGGGAAAAGGTTACGAATGTAAATTCTAACTCCTAAACTCTCATCTGGGTTTCAAAACATAGACTGATAGCACAGTTCTTTCACCTGGCACCATGACCCCATGCACTCCATGAGAGACAGGGGCTTCCCTGCCTGAAGTGACATAAAATCATCTGTCCCCTCCCACTTCAAAAATGTACATCTTTCCAGTCCTCAGGCCCAAATGTCATTCTGATTGAAGTCCTCAGACTGGAGGAGGGCAGAAGATGCAATCATTTGGGATTTGGCAAAATCTTGGAGCTAAGCCCTGATTCTAGCGTAAAAGAGAAGTCATGAAATGGGTTAAGAAATGTTGGGCAGTAGACCAAATAAAGTGTAACATTCTGCTCTGCCTGTCCTTTCTGGATCATATGGGCTTTATCTACAGCAATCTCTACCCATAGCGGAAACTCTTGAATGACAGTTGTGGAGTCAGGAGATGCTGACAGAAGAGCTGGGACTGGGGAAGGGCGGAGGCCTGGCAGGTGGGATGCTGGCAGAAGTAGAGGTGAGGAGAGACATATAGGAGCTGAATTATTGCTGGCTTGGAGATTTCTTCAAACAGCTTGCAAAGACAGCAGTTTCTATTGCCCCCCACCCCCTGCCCCGACTTGGTAGGCAGCAGGAAGCAAGCACAGGTTAAGGTCAGAGCTGGAGATTTGCACATTATTGGGGAATTGAGAACTTCCGGTTTTCTGAAGCTCCCCAAACTGGGGGCTTGGGGTCTTCTTGAGGCTTTCTTGTGCCCAAGCACAATTATAACCAGGATTTCTAGGTAAAACTCTAATGTCTGCCTACAGTCCAAAAGTCTGAAGGTCATGCTTTCTTCCAGGGTTCAAGAGAAAGCCTTGTGGCTGAGGGACACCTGTTAACATGTCCTAAAGTGCCCAATTCACTTCCTCTTGCCTTTCAAAGAGGACTAAAATTACAGCTTCTGAGCTGGCCTCACCCTTCTGTGCCTGTAACCAAACACCATGGGACAGCCAAGATTGTTCCAGCCCTCAGCAGAGAAAGAAAGCCTGGGCGGGCAGCGTGTTGGGGAGGGAAGGGGACACTCAGGGACATGCCATTTCATGAGAAACTAGGGACTCAGAGATCGTGAGAACGAGAATGCAGTTCTCTGATTATGGCATCAATCCAGTACCCAGGAACCAGCGGTAGATCAGTCTAGCCAGAAAACAGTAAATAAGTAAAGGGAAAACTGCCCTGGAGGGCTGGAGCCCCAAATTAGAATCCTTCCTCCTAAAGCCTAGAGGCAGAATTGTAAAGAAAGTGGGGTGGGGGGAACCAACTTGGTAATTTCTGAGTTGTCTCCTCCATTAATGACTAGGCATTCATACTGGGAGCAAGGCCCAGGACTTCAGACTGGTTCAACCACTTCTCAGCTGTGTGACTCTGGAAATTCTCTTAACCTCTCTGAGCCTCAGTATCTACACATACAATAAGTGGAGAATGCAGGGCTGATTCTACCTAGGCTTCTAGGAAAATTAAATGACACACCTGTTTTCCATGATGCTGAGGATCCAACCCATGTATGCTAGCCAAGCACTCTACCTACTGAGCTATTTCCTAGGCCTAGGCTTCATTTTATAGATAAGAAAACTGAGGCAGAAAATCACTGAGCTTGCACAGGGACATTCAAGAGGCTGCAGAGCTAGAATTCCCACTCAGCTCATTTGATCCCATTGCTTTTTCTCCAAAACACTCTTCCTATTCTTCAGATAGCAAGATACATTCTGAATGGCTTTGGAACACTGTGAAGTTGGCAAGACGATGAGCCAAATGTCTCATGTAAGCCAAATCTTAGAAGGTGCTTATGTTACCGGGCTTGCCTTCTTGGGCTTCTACCATTGCAAGGAGAGTCCACTGACCCATACAGAGCAGACTAGATGCAACCCCAAAGATGGCAGCCAAGCCCAGCCTAGATTAGCTGGCATGAGCATCTATGGCTCAAAGCAAGAGACATTGTCCTGACCTGCAAAACTCAAAGCCTAATAGTAGATGTATGCCACTGAATTTGGGAGTATTTGTTATGAAGCAGTGCCTAACTGGCAGTTATTTGCTATCAATAACTGTAGTTTTTACACTTCAGGGATTGATTTTTAATTTTAAAATATTCTTTATTATGGTTTCATTCAAATTTTATTATTAAACAAAGAAACAAGGAAGGCGAGTTGTCATTTCATCATATTTCAAGCACAGGTTCATCTATCCCATAGTCTTCACTTATTGAGCACCCACTAGATGCAAACACCACATTAGGTACTGGGAACAACATGTTTTTCCAAAGCATCTGTATTTAATTCCTGCAGTGAAGTCATTGTGCTGCCCAAGGAGCTGATTCTTAAAAGGTTGAGTCATGCCCTGTGATGCATTAATCCTGGCCAGGGAAGGAAGGCTTGCATGCCATGATCACCACCAGAATCCATCAAAGTCTTTAGGTAGGCATGTGTCTGTGCAGTAGGAACATTGTCAGTTTCCAGGATCCTTTCAGGCTCTACTGCCTCTGCATTGCCACTGTGTTCAGAATCTAAAGTGTTGCCATCTTTTTCCTGGCTACAACTCAGTGCTCTCCTAGGACTGAAAAGGTAGGTAGCCTCTCCTGGCTAACGCAGTCCTGGTCTTTAGGAGAGGACTCCCTTTCTAGGGCCCTGGAAAACTGAAAAGCAGTCCATCTGGAAGTCTCTTTGGTACTTGATGCTGTTTAGAACTTGGCAGGAACAGGGATCAAGGGCCAGGCTACTATTTTATCTATTTTATCATCTCTTCTATGTGGGTCATGTAAGAGTCTATTATCGAACCTTGACCAACCAGCAAAACTCCAGGGCAGCATATTTTAGCATTGGAGCACATCTCAGAAGCTGTTTTACCTCCACTGCCCTCCCTGACCTCAACCTCAGCTCTAAAGACAACGAAAGGGTTTAATCTGAAGATTATTTTATTTAGTCACCACTATAAGCTCGGAAATAATGGATGTCAAGTAGAGAATGTACCCAAGTCCCTAGAAGACATTTCTTTTCTTCTATATGATACAGTGGTGACATAAAAATACTGACGAGGGTTTATTTCTTCTAAGTGTTCAGCTAGTTTCTGAAAGTATGAAACATATGTCCCCTGAAGTTTGAATGAAAGCACATAGGGTTGGCTCTGGTGCTGTACCTGTGGTCTCTATGGATTTACCACCACAGAGCTGTTTCAAGCTTTGAGTTGTTCCTAAATCTCAACTTTTACTTTCTGCTGTGTTTCTTAGTCAGTGGCTACTTATATGTGTGATGTGAGATATTCTCACAGTTACAGCTAAAATGCAGCCAGGGAATGGGGAGAGCACCTCATACCACTGACGAGGAAACTACTGTTGTGGACCACTGTCCTCCAAAAACACAGCCATGACCATCTTAAGCAGAAAAGCTGAGATCACCAACAAGAGACCTTTAAGATCAGCCTATGGCCATTTCCTCATAGAAGGACAGGTCATCACCCATGTTTCAGCCACTCTTTCCTATGTCTCCTTCCAGCTGTGTGTAATTCTGTCCAGCTACACATGGTCTCAGGAGAAGCTAGGCTAGTCTAGAGAGGGTGAAAGGCTACCTGAAATGGGAGTCCATCTATGACTATGGGGGATGTCATCATGTATTCTGGGGTAAAAAGTTTGTGTGATGTGCCTGTTTGGAAGTCAGTCTTACTCCTGTTAACTCCTCACTCACGCTTTTGTAAAGTAACTCCAATAATCGCATTGGTTTGTCAAGCTAGACTTGGGTGGAATTGTCACTTTGGTCTGTTGATGGTGCCCTGACTGGGATGAGTAGCCATTTGTTCAGGTCTCCACAGGAAACGTTTATACATAACACTCTGATCATCATCTCCTCCCCCTCTTTTTCTTTCTCTTCCCCCTCCTCCTTCCTTTTAATTTCTATTTGATTTATTATTATTAGTGTGTGTGTGATATGTACGAAGCATATTTGTTCAAGTGTGGTGATTAGATGACAACTTCAGGGAGTCAGGTCTCTCCTTCCACAGTGGGTTCCTCAGGATTCAAGCTCAGATCCTAAAGCTTCTGTGGTAAGCACTTTTATCCACTAAGCCATCTGGCCAATCCTCCCCACCCCCTCCTCCTTCTCACTCTTTCTAACAGTATTAGCTTCTGTCTTAATGGTGTCCGGTGCTTTGACATCTTGAAATCCTGTATACCCTTCCCAGGGCTGGTTAATTCCAAGAGATAGCAAACTGGTCTAGCAGCATGCCTTCCATATGTTATGAACCAGTCCAGAATCAATACCGCAAGCACCTCCTTTATGGAGCTTCTGCATTCCAGCCCACTCTCACCTCCCCAACCCTTACCACTAAGAGCCAGATGCAAGACTGAGGACGTCCGCTATGCTATGGCCTAGATCAGGCAGAAACTTCACACTAGCCAGTCTAAGGCTGCTCACTCTACCTCATCAGGAAACCACAATCAAAGTTCTTCTCCCATTCTCCTCCTGTCCTTTTCATCATCCTGGTGCTTCTCTGTGGTGCTCTCTCATAGGTTTTGCCTTGCTTGTCTTGTCTTAGGATCTGTGAATAACAAAGTATCTTTTCCTTTTTTTTAAGATTTATTTACTATGTATACAGAAGAGGGCGCCAGATCTCATTACAGATGGTTGTGAGCCACCATGTGGTTGCTGGGAATTGAACTCAGGACTTCTGGAAGAGCAGTCAGTGCTCTTAACCTCTGAGNCACCTCTCCAGCCCACAAAGTATCTTTTCAATGAAACTATCTCTTAATCTATTGGTCTTACCAGATCTGAACTATAAGGCAGCTTTTATCTATATTTTACAACAGCATTAGTACCCAAGAGTGAGATAGTCAACAAGTAAGCCAAAGCTGAGTTACCAAGCAACCTGCTTCCGACTGTGAGGTGCTTGTTCAAATCCTTTCCTTTAGAGGAGTGAAGACTGGGCATGTGTGAGGGACAAAGGAACATGTGTAAGGGTAAATGTGTAACAATTGGCTCTTTAAATAAAATCGCCAAAATTTAAGTAATGTTTAGAGATTTCATGATGTCAAATGTCCTACCACAGATGATTTCACACTATAAATAAGAGAAGAAAGGCACATAATCGGCTCTTACAAGCCTGTGTGTGTTGGCTCTGACACACCAAAGGAATAGGAGCTCCTACCAGCTGCAAGAGAATCAAGGGAATTCCCAAAATGTAGCCCTGGAAGTTCAATAGCTTTTTTTGTTTGTTTTTGTTTTTTTGAAGCAGGGTCTCACTTATCCCAGGGTGGCCTCAAATTCATTATGAATCTGAAGGTGACCTTGAACTACTGATCTTCCTGCCTTGGCCTCCTGAGTATTGATGTTAGTGGTGTATATCACCACATCTAGCTCAAGAGCTTGTATTTTAAAAGTTATTTAATAGGCTCCTAAGTTATTGTTTTGTTTTTGAGACCTGTTTAGTAGTCACCCCTTGTATTTTAAAAGATATTTAATACGCTCCTAAGCAAGGCCTTCAGAAGAAAATCAAGCTTCCCTTGGCTTTGGAAAACTTAAGGGAGGTCCAGGTAACAGCATCGTTGCTAAGGTCCATGAAAGTCCCTGAGCATCCCTTAAGCCAGCATCTTTAAGAGAAAATGCAGCTCAGGAATATGCAGTGGGAAAGAGAACCAACTCTCTTGTGTCACAAAGCTCTGGCTTAGATCCAGAACTCCATTGCTGTGATGTTAGACTAATTAAGTCCAAACCGTTGACTCCTCATCTAAAAACTGGAGACAATTATTCTATACCTATGGGCTGTGGTAAAGGCTAGGAATGATGGATGTTCAGGGTTCAGCACAACACTTGACACTGTGGCTCATACCTGTAATTCTAGAACTTGGAAGGCTGAGTCAAGAAGTCAGACAGAGACATACAACAGAACCTTGTCTCAAAAAATATCTAAATAAACAATAAATAAATAAGCTATAAAGACTAGGGGGGTTACTAAATGATTAGGTATAGTTAAGACAGTATTGGAGAGTAGTGGCAACTTTTGAGCCTGGACAAATTCAAGCTACAATATCAGCCTAAGGATATTGAATCTGAAGAAATGAAAGAAATGGTTGATTTGACAATTAAGAACCAAAGGATGCTCTCAACTGAATTACTATGATACTAGCATCAATTGTATAGACAACCCTTCTAGTCCCTTGCCATTGCCTCTGCTTCTCAAAGAATCAGGGTCATATCGGCCATATTCTAAGCTGCCTTGCAGTGAATGCTGCAGAGACCTATTCTTACATGTGATGCCAGGCTCTCTACATCTGTCTTTAACAGAAAAAAAGCAACCTTCTTTCCTTTGTATGCTTTCCAAATAAACCAAGAGCATTCATCACAATGCTCAACCTTTGCATTTCCCAGCCTGAAATACAGGCAGATTCATTGAGGTTCCTAAATTCCAAAACAAACAAACAAACAAATCAAAAAACAAAAAGCAAAAAAAGACATTATTGGGAACTCTTCTGCAGTTTTACACAGCACATTTGCCTCCACAGAATGCCTTGTATTTATGTCCATAAGCACTACTGAATGGTGGCATCTATTTTTGCTTGACACATTCACACACTCAGTACCAGCAGTATGCTAGTGGATATTTTGCCGCTGATATTCCATTGAGGAAAAAAGGCCCCAACTTGTTGTGCTTGTTGATTTATGCGGTAAAAATACTTTTATCAAGGGCGGTTTCACATCACCTATGATCATCAATGAGTGGCAGACATGCTCACAACCAACTCTTGTGAATGAGCTACCCAGTAAAGCACAGCCCTGAACCCACCACCAAAATGCACCATGAAAAGACCTCTTCTTTCAATAGTCCTCAAAATACCAAAACCTTTCTAGGCATCCAGAATGAGTATGTGACACTCAGGGTGTTTGGGAGCCAGCTGAGGAGCAAGGATCTTGGGAGCTGAGCTTCCTGTTGTTTACAGCCAGCTACTAGAACTAGATGCAGAAATAAAGCCAGGAAAGATCAGTCACCAGAGTCACTAAAGCTGCACCATGAAGGGTCAAAGTTCATTGGACTACATATCTCTAGAGCACTCCATTCCTGAATAAGCATTATCACATACTTCTTAAGCTTTGGTCCTCCAAATGACAAGCCAACCAATGGCATTCAGTTATCCCAATATCTTTGAGATGAACATCAGCCTAGGGGCTGTATTTTTTCCCCTTTGATTTATTCACCTTTAACCATGTTTATTATTTGTTTGCTTCATCCTACTTGCATAATTTCCTGTCAATTCTTTCAAAATAGTTAAAGAATATCAGTAAATTAGCAAAGCCACATAAATTGAAATTGAGTGAACAAAGGAAATGTCAAGACTTTTAACAGTTGTCATGACTAATAGCCCATCTGTCATATGTGTCCCTGCTCCCAGAGTCAGTCTCAGGGACTGATACTCACCTCCCATGGAACTCTTAATAGAGTCCTAGATAAATTGACCACCAACAGTTTTTATTGTGTAGTGCACACAATAGTCACCTTTGTGTACTACAGGACAGATAGCAGGTATCTGTTATAGGTAAAAACATAAATGATGTAAGAAAAATTATAGCTTCTTTCCTTCTAAGTGGGAAAGAATAGAAGTGAGAAAAATGCAGGATCAGGAAAACTGAAATAATTGAGAAAAATTCAAAGCAAGTAGAAGAAAGGACTGTCTGAGGGGTTTGTGCATGCTGGAAAGATGGAAAGGGGCCAGTTATTTTGTTTTGTTTTTGAGAACTGTTTAGCAGTCACCCCTGCTTTGGTTCGGCTTAACAGTGTTTTTGGTTTTTTGTTTTTGCTTTTCGAGACAGGGTTTCTCTGTGTATCTCTAGCTGTCCTGGAACTCACTCTGTAGACCAGGCTGACCTCAAACTCACAGAGATTCGCCTGCTTCTGCCTCACGAGTGCTGTGATTAAAGGCATGTGCCACCACTGCCTGGCAGAGAACTGTTATAGGTTCAAAATTAGATCCCCAGGCTGGACAGATGGCTCAGCAGTTTAGAATACTTGTTGTTCTTACAGAGGACCTGGGTTCAATTCCCAGCATCCACATGGTGGCTCACAACCATCCATTAACTCCAGTTCTAGGGGATCCAGTGTCCTCTTCTGACTTCTGAGAGTACCAGGTATGAAACTAATACATATACATGTTGGCAAAACATTCATACACATAAATAAACAAATCTAAAAAAAATCAGATCCCCTTTAAGATTTTGAGACATACAGTATATTCAATCATTTTGGGTTGATACATACATTATATTGTGACAATATACCACACTGAATGATATGAAGCTTCAGTTACATTGAGTGCACAATATGTCATCTCTGCTTCTAAAAATAATTCTTCAAGGTGGGCATTTTTAGTCTCATTCTTTGGATGTTGAAACAGTCTCCAATTCCTGGACCACAGAAACTTCGAAGCCACTGGGCCAAGATTCAGTCTGGTATGATGGTTTTGGCAATGTCTTGATGTGGGTGGAAGTTATGCAAAGATATGAAGCCATATATAGTTGCAGTAATATATGTATCTATGGAGCGAGTTTTCAGAAACTGACCTTTTAAAATCTTTTGTCTATCCATGTATTTTTCTTCAAAACAAGATGAAACAAATTCCAGTGAGGAACAGGCTATGCGTGTGTGCCACACTTAAACATGAACACACATGTACACACACAAACATGTAAACAACATGCACACCGTGCACACAAAACAAAACAAAACAAGAGAAAAAATTCAAATATGAAAAACATCTCAGTAGAAACATTTCCAACATCAGATCTCTAAAGGAGAAAAGTAATCTGGGCCTATGTGCTGAAAAAAAAAAGTTTATTGCTTCCAAAGCCAAGAGAATACAGCATCTCTCAAAGTTTCCATGGCTGCAAGGCCAGAGTCAAGAGAGGAAGATGAAAGTCACATCAGGAGCAGTAAAGTTTGTCTTTCCCTCCTCAAATGTCAGTGCCCACTGATCACTAAATCTCTCCCAGAGCTTATTAAAGCAAATGTCACAGTCAGTTACAGACACCGCCTTATTCATTAGATGCACTTGAAGAGCTTTCTCGGGGAGAATTTTCTTTCAAATCAAATAGGCACTTGGTAGTACAGTGAGAGGATTATGACCCACTGTGTCCAAGAGGTCGTTCATATCACTGAGTAGGTGTTTGGTGAGATGTTTTCATTCTCAGGCTTCACTAAAAATAGGAAGAATGTAAAGTTTAATCTTCAAGCTACCTTGCTGGTGAAGCACTCTACTATCTGCAGCTGTCACCCATGGCCCCAAGGATTCATGCTGGTACAGCATTCATGTGCTCAGGAGATCACAGTCTCAGCTTTCCAGACCATTCATTTTATTCCATAGTATAATGTACATAGTATAAAACATACAAATTATCCTTCGTTTTAAACCTAAGACTTCAAAATAATTTTGTACTTGAAAAGTTGTGCCCCTAAACTATCAAAATATTCTTTTTATTTCCTATGCCATCAGAAACACTTCAGAGGAAAAACTGAGCTGCACGGGAGTCCACTGTGGGAAGGGAGGATTTGCACATACATACTCACTGGTACCTATGGTAGTTGTGGTCTAAAGTGGGCATGGTACATTTTCTTGGACTCTATTTCATTGTACACGATAGAAAAAGGTGCCCCACATATATCACAAGAATAAGGATGCTAGAAGTTCAATATGAGGTCATTTGTCATGGAAGACTTTGCAACAATGGCTGCACTCATTTTCCTCTCTGTATCCCTTCACAGAATGACTTCTCAGCTCCTCCTATCAAGGGTATGTTTCCCTTTCCCTCAAATCTGTGCATGCTTTCCCATTTGTTTCAGCCCAACCGAATAGAGCAGAAACAGTGTCACAACCAAGCCACACATAGGCCTTGATAGATCTGGTCCTGCTCATATTTATTTATTTTTATTATGGAGTCAAATGGAAAACCCTGGAAGATATGCTTCAACAGGTCTGTAGGCTTTCACTCACCTCTGCCAGACTTTAGAATGTTCTCAACACTGCAAGATGAGCCAGGTCATTTTTTGGTAAAAGCCCTCCTTTCATCTCATTAATAAAAAGCAAAAGCCTATGAATCACCCACAAAGTCCTGCATGACCTACACTGCTGTTCCCACCTTAGGATTTCTTTGAGCTCAACTCCTAGAGTCCACACCTCAGTCAGTGTGCTCTATTCACAGCAGTCTCTGCTCTTTCTTGAATATGGTAGGCACATACTTCTGTCATGGGGCCTTTGTGTGTGTGGTGTTTCTTCTGATTAGAAATCTCTTTCTCATGTATCTATGTGACCACATATCCCTTTCAGCTTTTGACACAGATATCTACTTCTCATCATGGTTTGATTGGTCATGTCAATAAGTATCCTTCAGCAAGCCTTATCCTTCATCTTTGTTTTATTATGGCATCACCAGCCGACGAGCTGTATGATATACTTATTTCATAATGGTTTCCACTAGACAGGAAGTTCTCTGAGAGTAGAGATTTGCAGGTTTTGTTCATTGCTGCATTAGGACAATGCCGGGAACATAGAAGCAGGTGTAAAACTACCTGTTCAATGAATAAATGAATACAAGAAACTTCATTACCATAGGAAACCCTACCAGGGCTCAATGGTTAAGAGCACAGGAGGACTGGAGCTCAGTTCCCAGCACCCACATGGGATGCTGAAACCTCTTCTGCCCTCCTTGGGTACCTATAAGCATATGCACACACCCCTAAACAAAAGCATAATTAAAAAGAAATATAAACGTAAAAAATAAATAATTTAAAAGTAAGAGATCCTCTCAGCAGCCCATGTGTTGTCCTCAAACTTACCAAGTGAGTTCTAGGAGATTGCCATTGGCTGATGACTGCCTCTGAACCTAAAAGCTATTTTGCCCTAATCAGGATTGTGGAAAGCTAATGTGGCCCATGGATAAAGTCAGCTGAAAATGCCTGAAAACACCATTCTTAGGAGCACAGCCTACCAATGTCTATTTAGAAGCTGTGTATAAACACTGCTGTCCCTTGCCTCCAGCTGAGATTATCCTTCTGTAAGATTAAATTTAGGAACCTCCCTTAGTTGTCTGCCCTTCCTCCCTACATCACATCCTCACTATTCACTAGTGGTTCTTGTATAAACCCCTCCCATAAACTATCTACAGTTTGATTATTTTGTCAGGGTCTGTTTCTTCAAGAATCAAATCCAAGAGAGCTGTGAAACCTCTCTGTTGTTTTAATCACACATTAACAAGCATTGTCTGAGCCCCTACTATTTGCCAAACGCACATGTTAAGTGAAGCACAGGGTACCTAATTCCTGCCCTTGGACCAATGAATACAACAAAAGTGTATCTGTGAAAGCTGTTCAATTGTAAGCTTCATGACCATGATCTGACCATTTACCACACTCCAGGAGGAAAGGAGGAGGGTGGGCTTAACAAGACCACTGCAGCTTTCCTCTATAGCTGCCCCCAAGCCCCAGTGACATGTTTTTGGCTCTGATGTTTTTTTAGACTGCTGATAAAAATATGCTGTATTCATCATGTGGCTAGATCCAACTAATCCAAGCATCCCGAGGCTCACAGCACTAAAAACTACAATCCTTTCTTGTAATCCCTCCCTCCTTTTCCTCCCTTGCTTGGTCTCTATTTTCCCCAACCCCCATTCCTCTAGAGAGCCATTCCCTCTGGCTGATAAATCAGAGCTCCAAATTCTCTTGTGATGCTGTAACAAGCTGGCAACGGGCATGACATGTAGTAGGGGAGGGCATTAGGAGCCCCTAAATCAGAAATAATGAGGTTTTTCTCTCAGAGGCAGCAAAGAGTGAGGTGGCTGGAGATAGGAAAGGACTAAAGGGTGGGGGCAGGAAGGGAAATGAAGTAGATTGGGGCAGCTTTAACCTCGTTTGCACTGATGTAGTTTTAGGGATGTGTGAGTAATGGAGCGTGTGCATCCCTGTATGAGCACGTACATGTGCAATAGGCACAGCTGTTAAATTGCGGATAACTGACAGGAGAAGCAGAAGAGGCTTCTGGGAATGTGGTCCTGTCCAATGATCATAGGTTATTGTGCATCTCTTCTTAATCATTGTTTGCAAGCAGGCAGGGGAGATTCTTGGGCAGAGATAATGTCAAAAGAAAACTGTACGAAAGAGCAAATAGAAAACAGGAAATAAAACAGCCAGCTAGATGGGCAGGAAGGCACACCGAGAAGAATTACAACCAAGTTTTCAGAGACTTAGTGGCTACAAAGCTCTGTAGCAACTAGTTGCAGATCAACCTTGAAGGAACTGGAGACCGAGCCTGCTCTCTTCTTTCACTTGTGTGCGTGTATGAAAAGTCAGTGCAATGCCAGTCTAAGAAGACAGCCTTGGCATATATATATATATATATATATGTGTGTGTGTGTGTGTGTGTGTGTGTGTGTGTGTGTATAAAACACCTGATCTACACAGGGTATCTAGTCTTGGATCAAGCTTCCCTCTCATCCTTTCTCCTCAGAAGTTAGAGAAAAATTAAACAGCTCTCTGAGGATGACACCGAGATTTATTAATAACTGCATCCTATTGAGTCACCCCTTTTATTATCCCTCTGTCCATATCTACCACCATCACCCACAATTCTCTTATTTTTTCTGTGTTTTAGAAATTATGGCTCTTTCTAGGGTATGAATTGAGGATCACAAGAAGATATACATCCTATTCCTCATTGGCAGGCTCAGATGCTTTCTTAGTTTGATATGGCAGGTTGTATAGCAGTTTCCTCCAAGATTCAAACATTCCATCTTTCAGGGAAGCGCTTTAAATAGGAAGGTAAAGAACTCAAAATAGCTTCAGGAAGCCCCTGAAACTGAGCAGATTCACTAGACCATTCCCTACCAGAGTAAGCAATTAAAGCTGAAAGTCCTCCTCTGACTTGCTGAACTGCCAAGAAGACTCTCAGAGGAGGAAAGCTGCAAAGAAGATTCTGAGACCAGACCAGCTGCCTGGAAGAAGCAGAAACCAGCTGAGCTGCCAGGAAGAAGTTTAGACCAACTGAGGCACCTGGAAAGGACACTGTCCAACCTGTTAGCTGCCTGCAGGCTGTGCAGTGTGTTCCAGGTTCCCAGCTTTGTTAGCTGTCACCCATGCTGGGGTGGGCTTTGGTGATGCAGCTGTCTTTCTGCTCCTGTAAGTAACCCCTCACCCATATTCCTGTAAGTAACCCCAATGAAACTCATTGGTTCACCAAATTGGATTTTGGTGATGTCCATGCTTAGGTCTGTCATGAGTTCCCTATCTTTGATAAGTAGAAGTGCATCACCCCAGGAAAAATTTGTCACACAACACATGGTAGATGCTGTAGTGTGTCAGCAATACCACTTTCCATGCCATTCTGTAGTGAGGTACCCCCACCTGTAGGCTTGTAAGGGCTCACAGCTGTTTCTGGCTCTGGGAATTGCCTTGTGTGGAAGGAAGCCATCTCATCCAAGGTTCTACCTTCTATCTAGGGATAACCTACATCCATAGACTAGTCAATTGGAGGATACAAAAGCTGAGAGCATCTTGCCTTAATTTGGGTTAACTGTAAGGGGCCAACTCAATTCCAGAGCTGATGTCTCTGTTGAACTTCATGGCTCTTCAGCTCATCTGCATGTGCAGCCCTGCTTCCAACCTCTTCCTTGCAACTGTAGCTCCTACAGGAACTCTCCAAGTAATCTTCTTGTATAAAGATCTCTATATCAGACTGGATCCCTGGATCTCAACCTAAGACAGACAGGTAAGCAGGAAAGCACACTGTCTGGAACTCATTTCCCAACTAGATTTTTCATTGACCTAAGGCTTCAACAGCATGTAACCAAGTTAAACAGAAATAGAAAGTGATCCCTACGTTTCTGGGCACTCAGAAATTTGCATTATGTGCATCCACTGGTGATTGGGTTCTTAGACCAGCAGGGAAAAACATCCTAGGGGGTCTCACCATTTTTCTTACATCCCAGCTCATTTCAATCTTCACTTGCAAAGTGAGCCTTAGCTACCAAATGCAGAGACAAATTACTCCTCTACTGAAGTAAAATGCAAGCCATGTATGGATCTGAAGTTTTTCAGTAGCCATGTTTTTAAAAGAAAAAGGGGGAAATGGGTGAAATGAAATGATGTATTTGATTTGCCTAAAATATCTTTTTCCTACCTCAACTTAATGTGCCATGCTTTGTTCAAAGGCATGGGGGGCCTGCCCCTTTCTGAATGGGGATGGAGGAGGA